>CM076584.1:856056541-856192683 GCA_034641835.2 Pinus albicaulis
AATAAGTGGCAAAATATGTTGTTAATTCTGCAAAAGTTTATAACTTGTGAAGGAAGGCTTGGCACCCTATATGTTTATCATATTTTGCTTATGATGCATTTCCTAGATGAAGAAATCAATTTACCCTTTTTCTTACTCCATAGCCTAAAGAGGATGGCTTCTAATGTACAAAAAAGGTTTCAATTCTTAGAAACCACCTTGTATCACCATGGCCTAGTTAAAATCCTAATTGAGCATCATTTGAGAAAGGTGGGAGACAATTGGGATGAGTTCCTCTTGAGGAATCACTTTGAAGAACCTAAAGAAACTCCATCTGAAGGCAAACTTGCAAGAAGAAGTAGAAGAGGAAAAATTTCCAAATCTGTTGAAATTAAAACTGGTAAATCCATACAAGAAGACAGTGAGGATATTATCTCTGAAAAATTGGCTGAAATTAAGAAACAGCTTAAAAAGGAGAAGATAATAAGAAAGTATGCCAAGGAGAGAGGTGAGGGACCATCTAAATTAAGACGAAGCCATAGGCTTAGAGGCATATTAAAGAAAACATGGGTTAAACAAACGGGAATCATAGATATTGAGGATGAAGAGACACCAACTGATAGATCTCCTAAGTACCAGTACGAAGAGGATCTTGATAGAGGAACTCCGGAGGTAGACCCAGCACAACAACAAATCTATAATTATGTTGAGTCATTGGAAAAGAGAGCCTCAGAAAACAGAGGAAGAACTCCTAGCCCACAAGAGTCTTCCATTGAAGTGCTGAGAAGGGATAAATATGAACTGGAAGTACTTAATAGGCACATAAAAAAATGAAAATGAAATCTTAAGGGAACAAGTCAAGCTGAAGAGTAACATGAACACAACTCTTTCTCTGCAAATGGAAAAATTGTACAAGGCTAGTGAGAAGCTAAAGAAGAAAACTAAAAAGTTGAGCAGGGCACTTATAAACCTGAGGTTCAAATTGGTCATAAGGAAGCCTAGGATGCCACTGAACATCAAGCAAAGCAGAAAAAGGAAGTTAGATGTCCTAGCAGAAGTTTCAGAATACATGGATTAATTGCATGAGGACATGCAAAAGCTTTGCAGTGGGGGTATGTTGAGCCCCAAAGATGTCCTTTTCTTTCACCAAATTTCACTTCATTTCCTTTTTACTTTATCAATTATAGGCTTAAAATATCAATAGGATTGATTAAAGTCACTTTAAGAATGCATACAATGACTGACTTGCTATACTTTTATGGTTTTGTTGTCGTAGTGATTTTTTACTAGACTTAGCTACAGAATGCAGCCATTCTGTAGCTAGTCGCATATTCCGCAGCTATCTTTATGTTCACACAGGTTACAGGTGTCACTTAAAGGAAAAACACATATGGTTGAATTCCAGAACTCACCTACATCATTCCTTGCCCTCTATGAAGTCTGAGCAAAAATCTGCAAGTGGTTATGCACGTGGAGGAAACCAAAACTAAGAAGTAGACTTCTACCAGGACAAGGACTCTGCAGGTGTCTTCAGCAAAGTACGAGGCCTCAACAGGAGTTCTAATTCGATTTTGATTGAAAAATACACCTATCCATATTTCTTCTCAATGACAGTTATGTATTTTGTTTATAAAAATAACTTGGTGAACCGAGAGATAGTTAGTTACTTGATGTTTTGTTGTTAAGTTGTCCAAGACTGTAATACTCTGTTTTTGAAGCATTTTCCTTTAATGAAAGAAGTACAAATTTAATACATGATCTGAAGCAATCTTGAGGATATTCGTGTGCCAATCCGACGGTAGAGGGCCCCTACTGTCCGAAAGGTTTTGTGCATATTTTTTTTAAATAAGTAGCTTTGGCTCCGTTTCATTCTTAATTTAGGCAGTTTTCTGAACTTCATGTTTTATGCTTACTTACATCGAATAGTGCAGTCAATATTGTTCTCATGAATTGTTCCAAAATATCACTAACATTGAATGAGATAGAGCTGTATTATTTCGAAGGCTAATTGCATATTAGTTCAATTCTGTTCATTGCATTTCAAGTTTTATTAGCTAGTTGTATTCTAGTTCTGTTAAATTCGACTTAAAGACCTTCATTATTTACAAACTGCTCTTGTTCTCAGTCTCTTCTAACACATTATTATCATATAGAAAAGAATTAGTAATATCATTTTGAGGTCTTTTCTGTTTTGCAATTTCTCATAATTTTACAAACAACCTTTTTCCAAAGCTATTCCAAGAGATCTTTAACCCTTGAATGAGGCTTAATAGTAACATTTTGAGTTGCAGAATGGTTTGATTTTAGTGTCATAAGTTAAATTAGCATAGAGTTCCTTACTATGTTGCAGATAATATTTTCTCAACGTGTTCCAACAAATTTCTAACTATGGATGAGATTTTCTCTGTGATATTGTAAGTTGTTGTTTACTTAAAAGAACCTCATTGCATCAAACTTATCATTTTCTCAAGTTGTTCCAACATATCTCTAATGAAATGAATTGGACTGAGTTAATGTTATGAGTTACTTTCCTTGTCAAGCTTTGCAATTGGTGAATTAGCATTTTCTGTTCTTAGGTGCCATACATAGTTTAGAGTAGATTTTGCTCTATTTTAGTGTGACCAATAACTTCTCTTTGCCGACAATTTAGTTCTTTTCCTCTTAGCACAAAAACACAAAACCAAAAACACTAGAAAAACATTTAACAAAATGAAGTAGGAAGAAGATACCTAGGCACATATAGTGCACTTCACTTCAATAGTTTACTAGCCCTGGTTGACAATTTATGACATCAATTTAGGAACACTAAGTTGAGCAGACACAGTGGTGGTATCATTACTGACACATAGGGAGATTCACTTCTCGGACCCCTCAGGGAGGGTTTGGGGTGATGATCCATTCGTCGGCGGGTATAGCGATGTGACGGTAGAGATGATCATACCAATGGGGGTGGTTCGACATGTAGAGGCACAACTCTAGGTCATCACATCCAAGGATGTGTGGGAGCCTCTAGCATTGAGCAGTGGACTACCGATGGACATGGAGTTGCATGGTGGTGTACCGTAATGTATGGGACTGCATTGTGGAGTAGGAGTGTCCTACATCACATTGAGAACACGCGGGGAGTGACCGATGCCTGGACACAGACAGGGCACGAGACGATATAGGGTGGTACAGCAGTAGCAGGGGGTATCCAGCAGTATACAGGGGTATGCCTCAGTGTGCAGTGGCATGTCGAGGAGTACATGGATGATCGATGGTATGCGAGGGCGTATGGTGCTGCACAGCAGGGTCTTAGAGTATGGCATCCAGGGGGACTCACGGATAGGGACACCAGGCTTACCTTTGGGGGTAGTTCACCCAGGATCAATGGGGAGACAGAAGAGCGATACTCGACGGTATCTGTGGGGACTCACGCACCCGACCCTCTTCTACATCACTCATGGGCACAGTCGATTTTGTTGTTGTCCTTTGGCACTTTGGGCATGAGCAGCGGGGTACGCGAGGCTCACCCAAGATATTTGGATGGCACTCAGCACACTAGGAGAGAGACTTCTCAGCAGTGGCACTGGGTCAGTGCGCTAGTTGACAGCCACAGGTCAGGGTATGAGATGATCCTCTGCAGGGGTGGCACATCAGTCATCGCTGAGCCTACAATTTGGGAGCAAGTCATGAGGGAGACATGCGTCACTCTTTTCTCAGGGCGTGTCGAGACCATGCATGAGCAGAGGATACTGGGTATAGCAGAGGTAGCATCCCAGTATGTGTCTGGGCTCCAGACAATGTATCGACACATTATCGAGAGGATGGATGGCATATTCAATGCAGATGAGGTGGCGGAGGTAGAACAGGAGGGCATTCCTTCTGTATGCCAGGGTGAGGACTCTTCTTTATATGAGTCCATAGGATCAGTTGAGGACGCTTCTGGGGAGCGAGAGCAGTCATGTAGAGATGATGACAGTAGACCGGAGCTGCATTCCAGTGTCCAGGGTGAGCAGTCAGGGGACTCTACGGGAGATACTCTGGGCGATGAGTCACTTGTGATGATTTAGCCAGAGCAGCATATGATGGAGCCTGAGTCAGCAGAGGAGGATACTTTGCACATCATGCATGATAGTCCTTTGGGGGAGAGCTAGATGGAGGCTCACATCGAGTCCATGATGGGTATGCGGCTAACCTTGGGGTCAGCCATTGAGGAGGAGCAGTTAGATGCACTGACATTGTGTACGGTGACAACAGTTGTAGATCCATATCCTCTAGGGTTCAATTCTTAGAAACCACCTTGTATCACCATGGCCTAGTTAAAATCCTAATTGAGCATCATTTGAGAAAAGTGGGAGACAATTGGGATGAGTTCCTCATGAGGAATCATTTTGAAGAACCTAAAGAAACTCCATCTGAAGGCAAACTTGCAAGAAGAAGCAGGAGAGGAAAATTTTCCAAATCTGTTGAAATTAAAACTGGTAAATCCATACAAGAAGACAGTGAGGAGATTATCTCTCAAAATTTGGCTGAAATTAAGAAACAGCTTAAAAAGGATAAGATAATAAGAAAGTATGCCAAGGAGAGAGGTGAGGGACCATCTAAACTAAGACGAAGCCATAGGCTTAGAGGCATATTAAAGAAAACAGGGGTTAAACAAATGGGAATCATAGATATTGAGGATGAAGAGACACCAACTGATAGATCTCCTGAGTCCCAGTACGAAGAGGATCTTTATAGAGGAACTCCGGAGGTAGACCCAGCACAACAACAAATCTATAATTATGTTGAGTCATTGGAAAAGAGAGCCTCAGAAAACAGAGGAAGAACTCCTAGCCCACAAGGGTCTTCCATTGAAGTGTTGAGAAGGGATAAATATGAACTGGAAGTACTTAATAGGCACATAAAAAATGAAAATGAAATCTTAAGGGAACAAGTCAAGCTGAAAAGTAACATGAACACAACTCTCTCTCTGCAAATGGAAAAATTGTACAAGGCTAGTGAGAAGCTGAAGAAGAAAAATAAAGAATTGAGCAGGGCACTTATAAACCTGAGGTTCAAATTGGTCATAAGGAAGCCTAGGATGCCACTGAACATCAAGAAAAGCAGAAAAAGGAAGTTAGATCTCCTAGCAGAAGTTTCAGAATACATGGATTAATTGCATGAGGACATGCAAAAGATTTGCAGTGGGGGTATGTTAAGCCCCAAAGATGTCCTTTTCTTTCACCAAATTTCACTTCATTTCCTTTGTCCTTTATCAATTATAGGCTTAAAAGATCAATAGGATTGATTAAAGTCACTTTAAGAATGCATACAATAACTGACTTACTAAACTTTTGTGGTCTTGTTGTTGTAGTGATTTTTGACTAGACTTAGCTACAGAATGCAGCCATTCTGTAGCTAGTCGCATATTCCACAATTATCTTTATGTTCACACAGGTTACAAGTGTCACTTAAAGGAAAAATGCATATGGTTGAATTCAAGAACTCACCTACATCATTCCTTGCCCTCTACGAAGTCTGAGCAAAAATCTGCAAGTGGTTATGCACGTGGAGGAAACCAAAACTAAGAAGTAGACTTCTACTAGGACAAGGACTCTGCAGGTGTCTTCAGCAAAGTACGAGGCCTCAACAAGAGTTCTAATTCGATTTTGATTGAAAAAGACACCTATCCCTATTTCTTCTCAATGACAGTTATGTATTTTGCTTATAAAAATAACTCGGTGAACCGAGAGACAGTTAGCTAGTTGATGTTTTGTTGTTAAGTTGTCCAAGACTGTAATATTATGTTTTTGAAGCGTTTTCTTTTAATGAAAGAAGTACAACTTTAATGCATGATTTGAAGCAATCTTGAGGAGATTCGTGTGCCAATCCAATGGTAGAGGGCCCCTACTGTCCGAAAGGCTTGTGCATATTTTTTAGATAAGTAACTTTAGCTCTGTTTCGTTCTTAATTTAGGCAATTTTCTGAACTTTATGTTTTATGCTTACTTACATCGAATAGTGCAGTCAATCTTGTTCTCATGAATTGTTCCAAAATATCACTAACACTGAATGAGATAGAGCTGTAGTATTTCGAAGGCTAATTGCGTATTAGTTCAGTTATGTTCATTGCATTTCAAGTTTTATTAGCTAGTTGTATTCTAGTTCTGTTAAATTCGACTTAAAGGCCTTCATTATTTACAAACTGCTCTTGTTCTTAGTCTCTTCTAAGACATTATTATCATATGGACAAGAATTAATAATATCATTTTGAGGTCTTGAATGTTCTGCAATTTCTCATAATTTTACAAACAACCTTTTTCCAAAGTTATTCCAAGAGATCTCTAACCCTTGAATGAGGCTTAATAGTAACATTTTGAGTTGCAGAATGGGTTGATTTTAGTGTCATAAGTTAAATTAGCATAGGTTTCCTTACTATGTTGCAGATAATATTTTCTCAATGTGTTCCAACAAATTTCTAACCATGGATGAGATTTTCTCTGTCATATTGTAAGTTGTTGTTTACTTAGAAGAACCCCATTGCATCAAACTTATCCTTTTCTCAAGTTGTTCCAACATACCTCTAATGAAATGAATTGGAATGATTTAATGCTATGAGTTACTTTCCTTGTCAAGCTTTGCAATTGGTGAATTATCATTTTCTGTTCTTAGGTGCCATACATAGTTTAGAGTAGATTTTGCTCTGTTTTAGTGTGACCAATAACTTCTCTTTGCCGACAATTTAGTTCTTTTCCTCTTAGCACAAAAACACAAAACCAAAAACACTAGAAAAACATTGAACAAAATGAAGTAGGAAGAAGATACCTAGGCACATATAGTGCACTTCACTTAAATAGTTTACTAGCCCTGGTTGACAATTTATGACATCAATTTAGGAACACTAAGTTGAGCAGACACAGTAGTGCTACCATTAGTGACACATAGGGAGATTCACTTCTTGGACCCCTCGGGGAGGGTTTGGAGTGATGATCCATTCGTCGACGGGTATAGCAATGTGACGGTGGAGATGATGATATCGATTGGGGGTGGTCCGACATGTAGAGGCATAGCTCTAGGTCATCACATCCAAGGATGTATGGGAGCCTCTAGCATTGAGCAGTGGACTACCAGTGGACATGGAGTTGCATGGTGGTGTACCGTAGTGTGTGGGACTACATTGTGGAGTAGGAGTGTCCTACATTACATTGAGAACATGCGGGGAGTGACCGATGCCTGGACACAGACAAGGCATGAGACGGTACAGGGTGGTACGGCGATAGCAGGGGGTATCTCGCAGTATATAGGGGTATGCCTCAGTGTGCAGTGGCATGTCGAGGAGTACATGGATGATCGGTGGTATGCAAGGGCGTATGGTGCTGCACAACAGGGTCTTAGAGTATTGCATGCAGGGAGACTCACGAACAGGGACACCAGGCTTACCTTTGGGGGTAGTTCACCCAGGATCGATGGGGAGACAGATGAGCGATACTCGACGGTATAGCGGGGTACGCGAGGCTCACCCAAGATATTTGGATGGCACTCAGCACACTAGGGGAGATACTTCTCAGTAGTGGCACTGGGTCGGTGCGCTAGTTGACAGCCACAAGTTAGGGGATGAGATGATCCTCTGCAGGGGTGGCACATCAGTCATCGTTGAGCCTACGCTTGGGGAGAGGGTCATGAGGGAGACATGTGTCACTTTTCCCTCAGGGCATGTCGAGATCATGCATGAGCAGAGGACACTAGGTACAACAGAGGTAGCATCTCGGTATGTTTCTGGGCTCCAGACAATGTATCGACACATTATCAAGAGGGTGGATGGCATATTCAATACAGATGAGGTGGCGGAGGTAGAATAGGAGGGCATTCCTTCTGTATGCCAGGGTGAGGAATCTTCTTTATATGAGTCCATAGGATCAGTTGAGGATGATTCTGGGGAGCAAGAGCAGTCATGTAGAGATGATGACAGTAGACCGGAGCTGCATGCCAGTGTCCAGTGTGAGCAGTCAGGTGACTCTACGGGAGATACTCTAGGTGATGAGTCACTTGTGATGATTCAGCCAGAGCAACATATGATGGAGCCTAAGTCAGCAGAGGAGGATATTATGCACATCATGCATGATAGTCCTTTGGGAGAGAGCCATATGGAGGCTCACATCGAGTCCGTGATGGAATGCGTCTAACCTTGGGGTCAGCCATTGAGGAGGAGCAGTCAGATAAACTGACATCGTGTACGGTGACAGCAGTTGTAGATCCATATCCTCTAGAGATGTTGGAGGTTGATGGGATATTTCTGCAGGGGGCTAGGAGACAGCAGGAGCTTCACATTCCCGATGAGAGGGACGAGTTGTTGGTGATGGTGGAGCATCCATCTTTGGGCCGACACATTGATGAGGTACAGATAGATGTACGTACAGTCAGTTGAGCTGTAGTAATTTCAGTGAGTAGTACTCTCCAGGAGTACATCAATGGGGCTTGCAACACATCTTACCCACTTTGGCCCATTATAGAGAGAGGGGCTTCCTTCTACAGGCAGCGTTCATTGGCAGACAGGGCAGAGCAGTGTGAGTTGATTACGGGCTGGCAAGAACACTCTAGGCGTGTACCATGTACAGTTGTTGCTACATTAGATTCTTCTTCCAGGATGGATTGGCAGGAGACCATGAGTTGGTACCCTCTTGATGGTACGATTTTCTTCGTAGGGAGCACAACAGAGCAGGGGCCCTCAGACATAGCCGATGCTACAGATTCCAGCTGGCAGTGGGGCCCAGGTCATCATTTCTTCAGCACTCCATCCCGATTTCAGGAGGGCAGGATCAGCATGGGATTGAGTCAGGACTTGGATTGGAGAGAGGTGATGAGTTGGTATGCAGTTGGTGGGGCAGCTTATACAGTTAGAGGTACAACACAGCAGAAGCAAGGGAGCATTGATGCTTGTTGGCGGGCTTCACTTCATGGGGCATCAGGTATAGCTAAAGGCAGTGTGCAACCTGAGCCATGGGACTTGGACGATGATTGGCCATGGTGGCGTTGGGATCCTGGAGGATTGTTTGTTTGTTGGTACAGTGAGAGATCAGTTTTGGATCCCGGCATTGAGAGATCCCTCCATATCAGGGTGATACAGAGGACAGGGAAGATTTAGTGGTGCATCTAGGACCCAGGCACATTTTACAGTGGTGGTGGGGAGCATAAGCTAGAGCGGATGCTTGTTCAGCCATTGCTTGAGGACAAACAATTTTTGGCGGGGAGGACTGTAATATTCCCAATTAGTAGCAGCTAATTGGAAATATTAATTTTCATTAATGTTGCCTTATAAAGTTAAAATAAAAATAAAGTGGGTGAAAGGAGAATATAACTCACTAAAATAAAGTGCACTCCCTAGTAGACTCAATGTTGTGACTTAAGTGGGCCAAGGAGGCCCAAGAGACCACGTAGAGGGGGACCCACCTAGACCGCATGGGCCATGACAACGCAGTTTAGTTAGCAACGTGGGCTAAATGGAGGCTACGTAGGAGATGGTGGGGCCTAGGGTTGAGAGAGGCCCATTGATGTAAAAAGGAGGAGAGCCTCCTCATTTCCTCATTCGATGTTTATGATATTGAGCTGGTCGTTTTGACTTCTTGAGCACGCTGGTTGTTTAGCTAGTCTGCAGCACTATTTAGTGCACCGAGTGTCTCCGTTCGGAGATCTCACCCTCAGCCCCTGGGGACTTCGAGTGCCTGCTCGGGTGAGGTAGTCCCATGAGTATTTTGAAGGAGGATTGGTGTTTGTATTTTGTGGGGAGCGGTGCATTTAGAGACTGCGCCGTCTTGAGAGGGAGGACACAGTCCATTTCTTGGGAGCTTCGAATTGGGTATCTTTTGGAGGTTTCGAGCTTGGAGATTGAGCAAGGGGCCAACCCTTGCCTATTGGAGGATTTTGGCAGAGTTTGAGGTAGTATTTTGGTGGATTCCCTTCAGTGTCAGCGCAGAGATTTGGAGGATAGCGTAGATCCTCAAGGGGGTGATTTTCGGGGGTTGGCCATACCAAAAACGCTGTCTGGGCTTTTCTGGGTTTGGTGAGTAGAGGCAGATTCCAGAGTTTCAACTCATTCCAAAGAGGGGAGTAGCCCCAAATCCTCATTTTGTTCCAACAGTAGCAGTTACACGGCAGTTTTCCAGCAGCTTGGACGCAGATCAGAGAGCAACCATTTCCTTGCCATTCTGAGAGTATTTCTTCACTTGCCTTGAGCAAGTCTAGATGCCATCACTCTGATCACCTATTTTACTCACTTATATTTCTCATTATAATAAAATGGCTTAGCATTCTCTCTATATCTCTGGAGTATTTGTTACATGTTCTTTATATGCTATTGTATGCCTGCACTACTGTTATTTCTCTCTCTTTGAGCATTCCAGTTACTATACCACTTGGTGTGTTTTTCCTCATACTCTTAGACAAAGTCTGGAAAGGGCCAGGTAGCCTCCAGATCTCACCCTCTTTTCAGAGGTGAAATATCTGGTAAACGCCCTCCCAGTCCATCTCTGGTTGGAGTTTTCTTGTGTTTGAGAGACATCCCTGAAAAGGGATATTACAGAGGGGTGAAATGCTTTATGAGAACGCGCCCAACTGAAAAAAACGTCGTCGAAAGACCTGCATGCAAGTACAACATATATCTCTGGTACATTATATGTGGTATGGGCACAGCCATCCATAATAGAGTGTACAATAACCAAGATCCAAGGTATGGACATAGAATCCAACAAAGAATGATCAACAAGTAGACTCAGGTATGGTCGCAGCCATCCAATCAAATGAGTCATGTAATTAATCATCATAATCCACAAAGAATCTGCAGCCTGGATTTCATCAGATAAAATCCAGGGTCTTGCGCTCCATCTCGACCCGAACATAGTACAAGTCTGAGCATGTGAATAAGTGAGCTGAAGTCGAACATGCAAGAACATTGTCTGATTACAAGCCATTAACAGAAGTGAGAGAAACCACCAATAATGAGGATGGCCCTCAAGGTACTATAGGTACAATCCACGGAATGTGAATAGTGCGTTGGCGTCGAACACCCGCAGAATCATCCGATCGAAGACCAATAATGAAAACCTTGCATCGAATGTGAAGAACCTACCATTGAGGCATGCAGGCTCCAAGGTACCTGAAGGGAGTCTTTAGATCAGATTCCTGGATAATGAGCTGAAGTCGACTGGAAGTGACCTTGATCTAAGGTGGGCCATAGTGTTTCCCACATCATCAACGCGAGACAGAGGAACATGATGTTTGCGAATCAAGATCAGTAGAGAATTAGAGGGGGGTTGAAAAACTGCATAGGCCAACTTCTCTTGAACATATCGGCGGCACAACATTAGATTTGGCAGTATTTGACATCAAAGGATCTGAGGTCATGATGACGTAGAAAAGAGTAGATGAGTGGTCAAAAAAGATTACCCAATCCCACGGAGGCAAGCAGATAACGAGATGAGATGTCCCCAACCCGACACGAATGCAGACAAGTGCCATGTTCAAGAGCGACATATTGCCGACACGACAGTAATGCTGGTTCCATTTTTCCCCACCATTTCTGGTGAGTACCCCAATTATTTTTGGAAATAAGCTTGAAGGGGATAGCATATGCTTGCGATAAGTTTGTCCTTCGGACAAATCCAACCTAGTACATTTAACGAGCCCTAGGAAGGAGGAAATCGAGTAACGTCATTATGACGGAGTCCAATGTCATCAATTTTTAACGAGTCTGACAAAGGAAGAACTCGACGTCTTTTCATGTTTAGAGAGTTTGAAAAGACAGCAAAAAAGAAAACTCCAGCAGTCCCTTTTCATAAGGAGTCTCGCAGATCTGAAAAGGTAGAAAACGATATATGAGAGAGCCTCCTAGTCGCGATAGGCTAGGGTATTCCTTTTTCATAAATAATCTATCCCAACCCGAAAAAGGGGTAAACGTATACTGGGTAGATGTCGTTTCGCAGCCAATTTAATGAGCTCAAAATGACAAGTGACTCGGCAATCTTTTCAATTTTAGAGAGTCAGAAAAGTGTTGAAAGATGACTCTAGTAGTGACTTTTTCGTGTTTTTACCGAGTCCGAAAAAGTATAAAATACAACTCGTGTCGTTGTCCTAGTCGCGTGAAAACCTGTTGCTGCACAAAAAGCAAGTGTAAAACCCATTTTCCGACAAAAATATGATAAAATATCAGAAAAATAAGCTCCCAAACCTAAATTTTATTTCAAAAAGTTATAAATATGACCAAATAGTAAAAACATATTTACTTTTTACTTTTTACCTCTTGTGTAGAACGATAGTGAGTTATTTCCCTGCGATCTTGCGGTGACGATTGTGGACGATCTAGTGCATCATTCCAGATCCCGTCTTTTCCAGGTAAGAGTCGCTCCCATTAGCTATGTTTTAATCCATATTTCATAGTTTTCCATCGTGATTTGGCATCCATAAGGGGAGGATTTGCAAATTTAGGGCTTCCGCGGTTGGCGCGGGTATGGGGCACGAACCTGCGCCAATTGAGCTCTTTTTGCAAAGGGGTCGCGCCAACCGGGCAACCTCATTTTCCGCTCAAATTTCACAAAAATTGAACCAATCAATTGAATTTTTGAATGCCCAAGGGATATTATGATGTGCTTATGACCAATTTGATGCAGGTATAAAGCCACAATGGTGATTGAATGGAAATAAAGGGAGCACAGTGAAGAGGACGAAATGGAAATGGGGAATGAGCAATGCATGAACACTCTTCAGGATTGTGGATTAAAGAAATTCTTCTTAACACCATGTCTCAGGGCACAACCTGAATTGTTACAATACTTGATAAGTATCTGGGATGAGAATGAAGAGAAGTTTAGGCTTTGAGATCAAGTGCTTGAACTCAAAGTGTCCGATGTCTACTTCATCACTGGATTGTCTCGCAGAGGTCTAGTTCCGATTATGACAAGTACGAGGCCCTCTGGCGAAAATATGTCGATGTTTATGGAGAGAGTGTGCCCAGGGGAAAAAACAGGATCAAGTAGTGGCAAAATTTACATTTGCACTGTTCCCGATCTAGCACTCAAAGTGGTGCTACATACTATTACGCTGGCTGCGGGGTTGCAGGTGCCGCATGAGGTTACCAAAACGCAGCTCCTCCTGGCATTAGAATGTATGAACTCAACATTATTTGATTGGGCCAGAGCCGTAACCATGAATATCAAATGACAATTGACTAAATGTAAAAATGCCAAACTGAAGCAGTTTGGGTATGGGTTGATTTTGGTATCGTTCATCCTAGAACGACTACCTATATTCCAGGGCCAGGGGCGATAGTCGCAGATCCACCTTTGAGAGAGCCACGGATGGCTCGATGGGCAGCATTGATGCCCAGAGCAGAAGGGGGCCAGCAAATGTCATGGCGACCCGAGTTCTTCGGATGGATCCGGCGACAGTTGATCGTCGTAGAGGACTGTCCCTATGTCGGTACTGATTTCACAGGAGACCTAGACCTTCCACTCCCAGAAGGAGAGGAATGGGATGAGAAGCTGGGTAAGACTCTTTTTGATTTTATGAATTTTACGATTTTTTTTTATACATGCATGTTCTAACAACTAATCCTATATGTATGCAGATGTCGAACCAGAGAGGCTCGTCGGGATGTCATCGATCGTGCGGAGGACCCATCTCGCCTATGACCCTCAAGGTGAGGGGGGCGAGGGGAAAAATATAGTTCAGAACTTAGATGGAATCGCCCGTGGGATTCCTGATTATGCTCACCTAGCTGATGTCCCTATGGCTTATCAGAGGCACACCGTAGGGGTGCCTAGTCGCCTTCATCGCTTACTGAGGTGATTGGTGCGGGCAGTAACGTGCTACCATGAGGACCATTCTGATTAGTCGCCTAGGCTTTTAATTTGCATATTTTTGAGAGACATGTTGTCTCCAGATGTAATTAAAACAAACATGCATATTTTTGGGATTTTATATGATGCGCATGCTGCAAACATTCGACACACACACAGATATATATATATCTATATATTTCTGCATGGATATTTTCACATATGATGATGTTTTTATACGTTATGCAAATGTCTAATACAATGTTATCTAATGCATTAGTTACACAGTCTGCATAACAAACGACCCAATGAAAAAGTTAAAAGTTCACAAAATGCATCACACCACACATATTTTATTTTTCACAAGCTTAAAAGCACAAATGCCAACTATGCTTGAAATGACAAGGAAAACGGGCATGCCCCCAGCATGGTGTCTCAATTCGAGGTACATGCCCCCCAAGCTTCAGTCCATAGAAAATGGAGTGAAGATTCAAAACCCAAGAGTAAGAGAGACTCAACTTGAATTTTACGAAATCTAACAAAACTTGAATTGAAGGACATCGTGTTTCATTTTTTTAACAAGGTTGACACACTTAAAAGAACCGTCCTCGAACCAGCTTGTTTCATTGTTTAGGGAGCTTGACACAAGAGAAAGAACTATGCTCCGACGAGCTCAAAGGAGCAGGTTCAGGAGGGGGATAACCGAATACAAAACGCTCGAGACAATCAGACATTGTCCCCTGGCCAGGGATGAACGAGGAACGATGATGTCCATCGATCCATGACAGATCTTCGAGAGACATAGTCTCCACGATAGCTTCGTCAGACAGAAAAAAATTATCTCAAAGGATCGGGCGAATCTGCATTGTCGAGCCAAGGGGATTGAGAATAAACATCAAGAGCCATGCTCAAAGGAGCATTTTCAACATGAGGAGGATCTGATGCGGCAACGATCTTGCAATAATTGATTTCAATTGGGGTCAGAGGCATCGATTCTCGAAAAGAGGCAACCTGTTCAGGAGAAGGGATGATCCACGGGTCATCCGACCTAGAGATCATGTTGACTGGAATGGTGTTCGGTGGTGGAATGGGAAAAATACCCATGAGAATGGGGTCCTTGAAAATACCAGGTCCTACACTGTCGGGGGGATTAGGAATTTGATCCACGTATGGCACGTTATTCTTGGAGGAGGAGGTAAAGAAAGACAACTGATCAACAGTAATAATCTTGCCGTCATGTGGAAACTTCAAAAGCTGAAAGAGGGTGGACGGACCGCATAGCATGGCGTGGGTCAAACTGCAACTGAGTAGAAGATTGTAGTTGAGTTTGGCATCAACAACTTCCACTTCAACGTTAATTGTTTTACCTTGAAATGTGATTGGTAGACTCGCGAGAACACCCAAGGGTTTTGATTCCCTTCCATCAAATGCCTCGAGGGCATTGGGAGATGAAGTGAGGGCTGGAGAGCCAATGGCCTTCGAGCAGGCAGATGACATAACGCAGGTAGAAGCACCTTCATCCACAATAGTTTTGTGAATGTTGAGGCCGTTCAGAGCAATGCGGTGCGAGAGTCGAGGACGAAATTCTCTAGATCGAAGGTGAAAGGCTAGAGTCCGGCGGGATCGGTCGGCGGTGGCGGTGCGGAAACTACCGAGATGGAAAGCTTTTAAGCACACTTCCAACGCGAAATTGCGGGAGGCACACAGTACCAAATCCTCAACAATGTTGTAATGCTGAGTAGCACGGGCGTTTGGATTATAGGAATATTTTCAAAGAAAACCTTTGGAAGGTGGTCGTACAATGGGTTCAGCGCTGGGCTTCTCAATTTCTAAAGGACCAGAGGTAGGTGGGGGAGGCAAGCCATCAACGACTTCCTACCCGGCTACCTGGAATGATCCGAAATAATCCTTCGATCGAGTGGAAATAGAAACAGGTGCAACACCATTCATCATGAAAACTTGAGGCCCAAACGGTGCAGATGGTGAAGGCTTCTCAACCATCTGGGTCTACTGAGATGGAAAAGGTTCCTTAAAGAACTGTCAGAGTTCCCTTAGAGCCTTTAAGGAGTTGACTAACTTCGGATCATCAGGGACAATCTTTTTTGTAGTGGTCTTCATCACATATCAGACAAGGGTACTTAGGTTTCCGTTGTGAACCATCATCAGCACATGGTTTAGAGGATTGTGGTTTCAGGGCATCAGATTTGGCCTTGAATTTTCCCTTCTTCTTCCCTTTGGATGCCTTGTCCGCAGGATTGGACTGAACGGCATTGACCTCCACGGTCTTACCAGAATCTGGAGTAGCGGGAGGAGCAGAATTGTTGGAAGAATTCGATTTCTACTTCCCATTAGAAGACTTACGAGAAGTCTGAGAGACGGAACCAATAACACCGTCAACCGATGGGGTAGCTGGTGCTTTAGAGGTCCCAAGCCGCAGGGCATCATTCAAGATATCATATAACATGTCAGACTGAGAGTACACTAAATCGAGGACTTACGAGAAGTTTGAGAGAGGGAACCAATAACACCGTCAACCGATGGGGTAGCTGGTGCTTTAGAGGTCCCAGGTCGTGGGGCATCAGTCAAGATATCATATAACGTGCCAGACTAAGAGTACACTAAATCGAGGTACTGGGCACGAGCGATGGCTTGCTCCTCGGTTACACATGCCCCCATAGCAATTTCTTGTGCAATCTTGTTGACAAAGGAGGTAGTGAACCAGTGAGTTAGAAGCTGATTAGGAATGTCAAACTTGATCAAACAACGACAACATCTCCACTCGTGAATATGATCTGAAATATGAGTGGCTTTGTCCTGTTTTAGAGATGCCAGGAGATGCGTCTCGGCTTCGTAACGAATCGGTAACTGGAAATGCGTCAAGAACGCCATAGCTAAAGTATTAAGTCTTGAAAAATACCACGGGGTAGTTCTATGTACCATTTAGCAGCAGCGTCGATGAGAGTGCGCTGGAAAAAATATGGACGGATCGAGTCATCTATCCAAGAGTTCGAAGAACACCACAAATGGTAGGTCATGACATGTGCATGGGGGTCTTCTCTAGATTTTCCTTCAAATTTGGGACAGTCACCAGGTACCTTCGTCGGAACCGGAGGCCAATATGGATTATGAAGAATCAGATCATTGGTCAACTTGGATACATTCGGTAATTCCAATGTGGTGAGAAAAGGTAACTAAGGATTAAAAGGCATGCCAGGTCCCCGATAAGGACCTGTACCTGTACTCCAGCCTAGTTGAGCATAATTCTGTCCCCATTGGTTTTGTCCTGGAGGATTCTGACCATATGAGGTATAAGCCGTGTAATTGGGTTGATACGGTTGTTGAAAACCAAGATACAGGGGTTGATAACCAGGATACTGAATTTGATTATATGTGGGCCCCATTTGAGCAGCGTACGAATTTGACTGTGGAGTATAAGTATAACCTGGCTGTTGAAGGTAATAACCAGAACCTTGGGGCGGGTTGTAAACCGGTCGAGACTGACCTTGAAGGTAATAGTTGCCTTGGGGTCGAACGAGCTGCTGATAAGTGGGACCCTGCTGAGTCTAGTAAGTTGGGCGCATAGGCAGGTTTGATTGTGGCATAGAATAGATCGGCTCTTGAGCAGGGTTAACAGGTTGTGCAAGTTGTCCTGGTTAAACAGGTTGACCTGGCTGTGCAGGTTGTCCTGGTTGAACAAGTTGACCTGGCTGAACAGGCTGTCCTGGTTGAATAGGTTGACCCGGTTGATGTAGGACACCAGGCTGCCCCGGCTGAGTAGGTTGGCCTGATGGCAAGAGAGGGTCAGGTTGTGCCTGATAACCAGGTTGACCTGTGACAGGAACATAGGATGGCCCTGGTTGTGCAACATTTTGACCAATTGGAAGATGAGGTTGCTGAGGTTGCACCAATGGTTGAGAAGGATGGGTTTGCCCCCCAAGACCGTACAACGGTCCAGGTTGATACCCCGGTTGCCCTGTGGGTCCTTGAGTTACCCCTGTTGGACTACGGGGTGAGGCTGCAGAGGTTGACCTTGAGGGTTGTAAGACTGCCCTTGCGGACCATACAACAATCCATGCTGGCTCGAAAGTTGTCCCTGTAAGGGTTGTCCTTGCGGGTCGTATAGATAACCTAACTGGGCCGAAGGTTGTCCCTGGAAGGGTTGTCCTTGTGGGTCATAAGCATATCCTTGCTGAAACAAAGTTTGTCCTTGTAAGGGTTTCCCTTGTTGATTAGAAGGTTGCCTAGCCTAGGCAGATAGAAAATCGTTAATATATTGATAAGCCTCGGGAGCAGGAAAACGAAGGGGGTTGCCCTGCTCATCATATTAATATGGAAATACGTAAATCAGGGCACCATCCGGTTCATAATGGGAAAAGTAAGGATGATTGAGGTCTTGAGAGGATGGACCAACCTCGGAGTTTGACGGCTGTAAATACAACCAATACTCCTCAGGAGAAATATTCTCAGGAATAACAGAAGCTATGTAAATGTCTTCAGGAACTGACAAGGTCCTGGTAGACTGAGTAGTGACAACAGACGTAGACGCGGCCACGTAGACAGTAGGTCTAATAGGTACTGATGTGACGAAAGGAGATGCCGTGAGAGGAGTCGATGGTGACATCCCTAACGAAAGAATAGTCGGCCTCATGGACGGAGTCAATATTCCCATAGAGGTAACAATGGCCATGACCTGACTTAAAGACCTATATCCAGCTGGGAGCGAAGGACCAAGTGAAGACATAATAGAAGGTTTGGGGATGTTTTCGGGAAAAATCTGGTAATCTTCACCAGATGTAGGAATTTCCTCACTAGGAGAAGGATTGGGTGAGTACATATCTAACCCTGCCGTAAGATCTTCTAAAAGATGACAGAAACTAGGAGGTATAATAGCAGCCAAGAAAGGCGATCCCGATATAAGAGGAGGGAAGTGTTCCCCTACTCCAAATCCAAACCAAGCGTTGGACAAGGGCCAATTGAAGTCAACTAGTCCTCCAAAGGGAAGTTCAGATATAACTGGTCCCCCATCGGGAAACTCAGATACAATGGGTTGTTGATACTCAGCAGAGGACTCAGAGACCTCTGATGAATCGTCTGTGTAAGGACTACTAGTAGACGAAACTGAATGTTCCGCCACTGTGACTGTAATGAAAAGAGGAAGAGATCAAAACAAAGACACACGGGCAAAAACCAAGGAAAACAACAACAGGCTGAAAAAATCAATCTCTAAATGGGTGTGTGATCGTAGGTGATTAATTTTACCATATTGAAACTGGAAATTTTATTGTTTCATGTTTTAAGAGTCTAGAAACAAGTAAAAGATGACTCTATCACTTTCAATTTGGAAACAAGCGTGAAAGGACAAGCACTTGATGATATTTTCAAATTTAATGAGTCAGTAAAGATCAAAATGACTGCTCTGGTAATCTAGGCAAATGGGTGTACCAGATATCCGTGAACTGCCATATACACCTTGGTTAAAAAAATGAAAGAGAAATCAACCAAGGACTTGATGTATGTGCAGGTAATCTCCCCGAATGCTGTGTCCGGTGTATCACAGGTAAAAGGCGGCAGACTTGGCTTCCTACAGATAAAGGATAGCAACCTAATGGGGTCTCCCTTTATATACGCGATGGTACGGGGAGCACAAGTCCGTAATAGCGCTGTCTAAAGCCAGATGGTGAACGATAACTACTAGTTTTAACGACGTTGAAACACATCACTAGCCTAGACCTCTAGATATTTCGTTGATGTTTCAATGTTGCCTTAGGTTAATTTAGTAAATTTTAGAGTTGATCTTCAATTTATGTTTCAATTTCAGGCCCTATCGAATGTTGGATCTCAAAAATCCTCTAAATGCACACTACATGCCACAAAATATCACTTTGTTCAATGAAGAGCTATCTACGGGAGGGTTGAGAGTTTTTCAAATGATAAGAAAATGAGGACAAAAACATCCACTACTGTCTCTAATGCAAACTAATGAAACTAGAAAACTTCTCTCTTAGAGTTATATAACACTAATAATGCGAAAGAGCTTTCAATTTTCACTAGACTAATCAAAATACAAAAAAATTGTTTTTGTATTTTTCAATGTTTAAGAGAAAATGCACTAAATGAATGAAAAAACTAATGAAAAAACCAATTCGAGAAATGACAGTGAGAGAGCTGAAACAAACAATAAGTTTTTAAAGAATAAGTGGCAAAATATGTTGTTAATTCTGCAAAAGTTTATAACTTGTGAAGGAAGGCTTGGCACCCTATATGTTTATCATATTTTGCTTATGATGCATTTCCTAGATGAAGAAATCAATTTACCCTTTTTCTTACTCCATAGCCTAAAGAGGATGGCTTCTAATGTACAAAAAAGGTTTCAATTCTTAGAAACCACCTTGTATCACCATGGCCTAGTTAAAATCCTAATTGAGCATCATTTGAGAAAGGTGGGAGACAATTGGGATGAGTTCCTCTTGAGGAATCACTTTGAAGAACCTAAAGAAACTCCATCTGAAGGCAAACTTGCAAGAAGAAGCAGGAGATGAAAATTTTCCAAATCTGTTGAAATTAAAACTGGTAAATCCATACAAGAAGACAGTGAGGAGATTATCTCTCAAAATTTGGCTGAAATTAAGAAACAGCTTAAAAAGGATAAGATAATAAGAAAGTATGCCAAGGAGAGAGGTGAGGGACCATCTAAACTAAGACGAATCCATAGGCTTAGAGGCATATTAAAGAAAACAGGGGTTAAACAAATGGGAATCATAGATATTGAGGATGAAGAGACACCAACTGATAGATCTCCTGAGTCCCAGTACGAAGAGGATCTTTATAGAGGAACTCCGGAGGTAGACCCAGCACAACAACAAATCTATAATTATGTTGAGTCATTGGAAAAGAGAGCCTCAGAAAACAGAGGAAGAACTCCTAGCCCACAAGAGTCTTCCATTGAAGTGCTAAGAAGGGATAAATATGAACTGGAAGTACTTAATAGGCACATAAAAAATGAAAATGAAATCTTAAGGGAACAAGTCAAGCTGAAAAGTAACATGAACACAACTCTCTCTCTGCAAATGGAAAAATTGTACAAGGCTAGTGAGAAGCTGAAGAAGAAAAATAAAGAATTGAGCAGGGCACTTATAAACCTGAGGTTCAAATTGGTCATAAGGAAGCCTAGGATGCCACTGAACATCAAGAAAAGCAGAAAAAGGAAGTTAGATCTCCTAGCAGAAGTTTCAGAATACATGGATTAATTGCATGAGGACATGCAAAAGCTTTGCAGTGGGGGTATGTTAAGCCCCAAAGATGTCCTTTTCTTTCACCAAATTTCACTTCATTTCCTTTGTCCTTTATCAATTATAGGCTTAAAAGATCAATAGGATTGATTAAAGTCACTTTAAGAATGCATACAATGACTGACTTGCTATACTTTTATGGTTTTGTTGTCGTAGTGATTTTTGACTAGACTTAGCTACAGAATGCAGCCATTCTGTAGCTAGTCGCATATTCCGCAGCTATCTTTATGTTCACATAGGTTACAGGTGTCACTTAAAGGAAAAACGCATATGGTTGAATTCCAGAACTCACCTACATCATTCCTTTCCCTCTACGAAGTCTGAGCAAAAATCTGCAAGTGGTTATGCACGTGGAGGAAACCAAAACTAAGAAGTAGACTTCTACCAGGACAAGGACTCTACAGGTGTCTTCAGAAAAGTACGAGGCCTCAACAGGAGTTATAATTCGATTTTGATTGAAAAAGACACCTATCCCTATTTCTCCTCAATGACAGTTATGTATTTTGTTTATAAAAATAACTTGGTGAACCGAGAGACAGTTAGCTAGTTGATGTTTTGTTTTTAAGTTGTCCAAGACTGTAATACTATGTTTTTGAAGCATTTTCCTTTAATGAAATAAGTACAACTTTAATACATGATCTGAAGCAATCTTGAGGAGATTCGTGTGCCAATCCGATGGTAGAGGGCCCCTACTGTCCGAAAGGCTTTGTGCATATTTTTTAGATAAGTAACTTTAGCTCTGTTTCGTTCTTAATTTAGGTAGTTTTCTGAACTTCATGTTTTATGCTTACTTACATCGAATAGTGCAGTCAATCTTGTTCTCATGAATTGTTCCAAAATATCACTAACACTGAATGAGATAGAGCTGTAGTATTTTGAAGGCTAATTGCGTATTAGTTAAGTTCTGTTCATTGCATTTCAAGTTTTATTAGCTAGTTGTATTCTAGTTCTGTTAAATTCGACTTAAAGGCCTTCATTATTTACAAACTGCTCTTGTTCTTAGTCTCTTCTAACACATTATTATCATATGGACAAGAATTAGTAATATCATTTTGAGGTCTTGACTGTTCTGCAATTTCTCATAATTTTACAAACAACCTTTTTTCCAAAGCTATTCCAAGAGATCTCTAACCCTTGAATGAGGCTTAATAGTAACATTTTGAGTTGCAGAATGGGTTGATTTTAGTGTCATAAGTTAAATTAGCATAGGTTTCCTTACTATGTTGCAGATAATATTTTCTCAATGTGTTCCAACAAATTTCTAACCATGGATGAGATTTTCTCTGTCATATTGTAAGTTGTTGTTTACTTAGAAGAACCCCATTGCATCAAACTTATCCTTTTCTCAAGTTGTTCCAACATACCTCTAATGAAATGAATTGGAATGATTTAATGCTATGAGTTACTTTCCTTGTCAAGCTTTGCAATTGGTGAATTAGCATTTTCTGTTCTTAGGTGCCATACATAGTTTAGAGTAGATTTTGCTCTATTTTAGTGTGACCAATAACTTCTCTTTGCCGACAATTTAGTTCTTTTCCTCTTAGCACAAAAACACAAAACCAAAAACACTAGAAAAACATTTAACAAAATGAAGTAGGAAGAAGATACCTAGGCACATATAGTGCACTTCACTTCAATAGTTTACTAGCCCTGGTTGACAATTTATGACATCAATTTAGGAACACTAAGTTGAGCAGACACAGTGGTGCTACCATTAGTGACACATAGGGAGATTCACTTCTTGGACCCCTCGGGGAGGGTTTGGAGTGATGATCCATTCGTCGACGGGTATAGCAATGTGACGGTGGAGATGATGATATCGATTGGGGGTGGTCCGACATGTAGAGGCATAACTCTAGGTCATCACATCCAAGGATGTATGGGAGCCTCTAGCATTGAGCAGTGGACTACCAGTGGACATGGAGTTGCATGGTGGTGTACCGTAGTGTGTGGGACTACATTGTGGAGTAGGAGTGTCCTACATTACATTGAGAACATGCGGGGAGTGACCGATGCCTGGACACAGACAAGGCATGAGACGGTACAGGGTGGTACGGCGATAGCAGGGGGTATCTCGCAGTATATAGGGGTATGCCTCAGTGTGCAGTGGCATGTCGAGGAGTACATGGATGATCGGTGGTATGCAAGGGCGTATGGTGCTGCACAACAGGGTCTTAGAGTATTGCATGCAGGGAGACTCACGAACAGGGACACCAGGCTTACCTTTGGGGGTAGTTCACCCAGGATCGATGGGGAGACAGATGAGCGATACTCGACGGTATAGCGGGGTACGCGAGGCTCACCCAAGATATTTGGATGGCACTCAGCACACTAGGGGAGATACTTCTCAGTAGTGGCACTGGGTCGGTGCGCTAATTGACAACCACAGGTTAGGGGATGAGATGATCCTCTGCAGGGGTGGCACATCAGTCATCGTTGAGCCTACGCTTGGGGAGAGGGTCAGCGAGGAGACATGTGTCACTTTTCCCTCGGGGGCATGTCGAGATCATGCATGAGCAGCAGGACACTAGGTACAACAGAGGTAGCATCTCTAAGATGTTTCGGGGTTCCGCACAATGTATCGACACATTATCAAGAGGGTGGATGGCATATTCAATACAGATGAGGTGGCGGAGGTAGAATAGGAGGGCATTCCTTCTGTATGCCAGGGTTAGGACTCTTCTTTATATGAGTCCATAGGATCAGTTGAGGATGATTCTGGGGAGCAAGAGCAGTCATGTAGAGATGATGACAGTAGACCGGAGCTGCATGCCAGTGTCCAGTGTGAGCAGTCAGGTGACTCTACGGGAGATACTCTAGGTGATGAGTCACTTGTGATGATTCAGCCAGAGCAACATATGATGGAGCCTAAGTCAGCAGAGGAGGATATTATGCACATCATGCATGATAGTCCTTTGGGGGAGAGCCAGATGGAGGCTCACATCGAGTCCGTGATGGATATGCGGCTAACCTTGGGGTCAGCCATTGAGGAGGAGCAGTCAGATAAACTGACATCGTGTACGGTGACAGCAGTTGTAGATCCATATCCTCTAGGTTTCAATTCTTAGAAACCACCTTGTATCACCATGGCCTAGTTAAAATCCTAATTGAGCATCATTTGAGAAAGGTGGGAGACAATTGGGATGAGTTCCTCTTGAGGAATCACTTTGAAGAACCTAAAGAAACTCCATCTGAAGGCAAACTTGCAAGAAGAAGCAGAAGAGGAAAAATTTCCAAATCTGTTGAAATTAAAACTGGTAAATCCATACAAGAAGACACTGAGGAGATTATCTCTGAAAAATTGGTTGAAATTAAGAAACAGCTTAAAAAGGAGAAAATAATAAGAAAGTATTCCAAGGAGACAGGTGAGGGACCATCTAAACTAAGACGAAGCCATAGGCTTAGAGGCATATTAAAGAAAACATGGGTTAAACAAACGGGAATCATAGATATTGAGGATGAAGAGACACCAATTGATAGATCTCCTAAGTACCGGTACGAAGAGGATCTTGATAGAGGAACTCTGGAGGTAGACCCAGCACAACAACAAATATATAATTATGTTGAGTCATTATAAAAGAGAGCCTCAGAAAACAGAGGAAGAACTCCTAGCCCACAAGAGTCTTCCATTGAAGTGATGAGAAGGGATAAATATGAACTGGAAGTACTTAATAGGCACATAAAAAATGAAAATTAAATCTTAAGGGAACAAGTCAAGCTGAAGAGTAACATGAACACAACTCTCTCTCTGCAAATGGAAAAATTGTACAAGGCTAGTGAGAAGCTGAAGAAGAAAAATAAAAAGTTGAGCAGGGCACTTATAAACCTGAGGTTCAAATTGGTCATAAGGAAGCCTAGGATGCCATTGAACACCAAGCAAAACAAAAAAAGGAAGTTAGATGTCCTAGCAGAAGTTTCAGAATACATGGATTGATTGCATGAGGACATGCAAAAGCTTTGTAGTGGGGGTATGTTGAGCCCCAAAGATGTCCTTTTCTTTCACCAAATTTCACTTCATTTCCTTTGTCCTTTATCAGTTATAGGCTTAAAATATCAATAGAATTGATTAAAGTCACTTTAAGAATGCATACAATGACTGACTTACTATACTTTCGTGGTTTTGTTGTTGTAGTAATTTTTTACTAGACTTAGCTACAGAATGCAGCCATTCTGTAGCTAGTCGCCTATTCCGCAGCTATCTTCATGTTCACACAGGTTACAGGTGTCACTTAAAGGAAAAATGCATATGGTTGAATTCCAGAACTCACCTACATCATTCCTTTCCCTCTACGAAGTCTGAGCAAAAATCTGCAAGTGGTTATGCACGTGGAGGAAACCAAAACTAAGAAGTAGACTTCTACCAGGACAAGGACTCTGCAGATGTCTTCAGCAAAGTACGAGACCTCAACAGGAGTTCTAATTCGATTTTGATTGAAAAAGACACCTATCCCTATTTATTCTCAATGACAGTTATGTATTTTTCTTATAAAAATAACTTGGTGAACCGAGAGACAGTTAGCTAGTTGATGTTTTGTTGTTAAGTTGTCCAAGACTGTAATACTCTATTTTTGAAGCGTTTTCCTTTAATGAAAGAAGTACAACTTTAATGCATGATCTGAAGCAATCTTGAGGAGATTCGTGTGCCAATCCGATGGTAGAGGGCCCCTACTGTCCGAAGGGCTTTGTGCATATTTTTTTTAGATAAGTAACTTTAGCTCTGTTTCGTTCTTAATTTAGGCAGTTTTCTGAACTTCATGTTTTATGCTTACTTACACCGAATAGTGCAGTCAATCTTGTTCTCATGAATTGTTCCAAAATATCACTAACACTGAATGAGATAGAGCTATAGTATTTCGAAGGCTAATAGCGTATTTGTTCAGTTCTGATTCATTGCATTTCAAGTTTTATTAGCTAGTTGTATTCTAGTTCTGTTAAATTCGACTTAAAGGCCTTCATTATTTACAAACTGCTCTTGTTCTTAGTCTCTTCTAAGACATTATTATCATATGGACAAGAATTAATAATATCATTTTGAGGTCTTGAATGTTCTGCAATTTCTCATAATTTTACAAACAACCTTTTTCCAAAGTTATTCCAAGAGATCTCTAACCCTTGAATGAGGCTTAATAGTAACATTTTGAGTTGCAGAATGGGTTGATTTTAGTGTCATAAGTTAAATTAGCATAGGTTTCCTTACTATGTTGCAGATAATCTTTTCTCAACGTGTTCCAACAAATTTCTAACCATGGATGAGATTTTCTCTGTGATATTGTAAGTTGTTGTTTACTTAGAAGAACCTCATTGCATCAAACTTATCCTTTTCTCAAGTTGTTCCAACATACCTCTAATGAAATGAATTGGACTGAGTTCATGTTATGAGTTATTTTTCTTTTCAAGTTTTGCAATATGTGAATTAGCATTTCTGTTCTTAGGCGCCATACATATTTTAGAGTATACTTTTGTTCTGTTTTAGTGTGACCAATAACTTCTCTTTGCCAACAACTTAGTTCTTTCCTCTTAGCATAAAAACACAAAACCAAAAACACTAGAAAAACACTAAACACAACGAAGTAGGAAGAAGATACCTAGGCACATATAGTGCACTTCACTTCAATAGTTTACTAGCCCTGGTTGACAATTTATGACATCAATTTAGGAACACTAAGTTGAGCAGACACAGTGGTGCTACCATTAATGACACATAGGGAGCTTCACTTCTTGGACCCCTCGGGGAGGGTTTGGAGTGATGATCCATTCGTCGACGGGTATAGAAATGTGACGGTGGAGATGATGATATCGATTGGGGGTGGTCCGACATGTAGAGGCATAGCTCTAGGTCATCACATCCAAGGATGTATGGGAGCCTCTAGCATTGAGCAGTGGACTACCAGTGGACATGGAGTTGCATGGTGCTGTACCGTAGTGTGTGGGACTACATTGTGGAGTAGGAGTGTCCTACATCACATTGAGAACATGCGGGGAGTGACTGATGCCTGGACACAGACAGGGCATGACACGGTACAGGGTGGTACGGCGATAGCAGGGGGTATCTCGCAGTATATAGGGGTATGCCTCAGTGTGCAGTGGCATGTCGAGGAGTACATGGATGATCGGTGGTATGCAAGGGCGTATGGTGCTGCACAACAGGGTCTTAGAGTATTGCATGCAGGGAGACTCACGAACAGGGACACCATGCTTACCTTTGGGGGTAGTTCACCCAGGATCGATGGGGAGACAGATGAGCGATACTCGACGGTATAGCGGGGTACGCGAGGCTCACCCAAGATATTTAGATGGCACTCAGCACACTAGGGGAGATACTTCTCAGTAGTGGCACTGGGTCGGTGCGCTAGTTGATAGCCACAGGTTAGGGGATGAGATGATCCTCTGCAGGGGTGGCACATCAGTCATCGTTGAGCCTACGCTTGGGGAGAGGGTCATGAGGGAGACATGTGTCACTTTTCCCTCAGGGCATGTCGAGATCATGCATGAGCAGAGGACACTAGGTACAACAGAGGTAGCATCTCGGTATGTTTCTGGGCTCCAGACAATGTATCGACACATTATCAAGAGGGTGGATGGCATATTCAATACAGATGAGGTGGCGGAGGTAGAATAGGAGGGCATTCCTTCTGTATGCCAGGGTGAGGAATCTTCTTTATATGAGTCCATAGGATCAGTTGAGGATGATTCTGGGGAGCAAGAGCAGTCATGTAGAGATGATGACAGTAGACCGGAGCTGCATGCCAGTGTCCAGTGTGAGCAGTCAGGTGACTCTACGGGAGATACTCTAGGTGATGAGTCACTTGTGATGATTCAGCCAGAGCAACATATGATGGAGCCTAAGTCAGCAGAGGAGGATATTATGCACATCATGCATGATAGTCCTTTGGGAGAGAGCCATATGGAGGCTCACATCGAGTCCGTGATGGATATGCGTCTAACCTTGGGGTCAGCCATTGAGGAGGAGCAGTCAGATAAACTGACATCGTGTACGGTGACAGCAGTTGTAGATCCATATCCTCTAGAGATGTTGGAGGTTGATGGGATATTTCTGCAGGGGGCTAGGAGACAGCAGGAGCTTCACATTCCCGATGAGAGGGACGAGTTGTTGGTGATGGTGGAGCATCCATCTTTGGGCCGACACATTGATGAGGTACAGATAGATGTACGTACAGTCAGTTGAGCTGTAGTAATTTCAGTGAGTAGTACTCTCCAGGAGTACATCAATGGGGCTTGCAACACATCTTACCCACTTTGGCCCATTATAGAGAGAGGGGCTTCCTTCTACATGCAGCGTTCATTGGCAGACAGGGCAGAGCAGTGTGAGTTGATTACGGGCTGGCAAGAACACTCTAGGCGTGTACCATGTACAGTTGTTGCTACATTAGATTCTTCTTCCAGGATGGATTGGCAGGAGACCATGAGTTGGTACCCTCTTGATGGTACGATTTTCTTCGTAGGGAGCACAACAGAGCAGGGGCCCTCAGACATAGCCGATGCTACAGATTCCAGCTGGCAGTGGGGCCCAGGTCATCATTTCTTCAGCACTCCATCCCGATTTCAGGAGGGCAGGATCAGCATGGGATTGAGTCAGGACTTGGATTGGAGAGAGGTGATGAGTTGGTATGCAGTTGGTGGGGCAGCTTATACAGTTAGAGGTACAACACAGCAGAAGCAAGGGAGCATTGATGCTTGTTGGCGGGCTTCACTTCATGGGGCATCAGGTATAGCTAAAGGCAGTGTGCAACCTGAGCCATGGGACTTGGACGATGATTGGCCATGGTGGCGTTGGGATCCTGGAGGATTGTTTGTTTGTTGGTACAGTGAGAGATCAGTTTTGGATCCCGGCATTGAGAGATCCCTCCATATCAGGGTGATACAGAGGACAGGGAAGATTTAGTGGTGCATCTAGGACCCAGGCACATTTTACAGTGGTGGTGGGGAGCATAAGCTAGAGCGGATGCTTGTTCAGCCATTGCTTGAGGACAAACCATTTTTGGCGGGGAGGACTGTAATATTCCCAATTAGTAGCAGCTAATTGGAAATATTAATTTTCATTAATGTTGCCTTATAAAGTTAAAATAAAAATAAAGTGGGTGAAAGGAGAATATAACTCACTAAAATAAAGTGCACTCCCTAGTAGACTCAATGTTGTGACTTAAGTGGGCCAAGGGGGGCCAAGAGACCACGTAGAGGGGGACCCACCTAGACCGCATGGGCCATGACAACGCAGTTTAGTTGGCAACGTGGGCTAAATGGAGGCTACGTAGGAGATGGTGGGGCCTAGGGTTGAGAGAGGCCCATTGATGTAAAAAGGAGGAGAGCCTCCTCATTTCCTCATTCGATGTTTATGATATTGAGCTGGTCGTTTTGACTTCTTGAGCACGCTGGTTGTTTAGCTAGTCTGCAGCACTATTTAGTGCACCGAGTGTCTCCGTTCGGAGATCTCACCCTCAGCCCCTGGGGACTTCGAGTGCCTGCTCGGGTGAGGTAGTCCCATGAGTATTTTGAAGGAGGATTGGTGTTTGTATTTTGTGGGGAGCGGTGCATTTAGAGACTGCGCCGTCTTGAGAGGGAGGACACAGTCCATTTCTTGGGAGCTTCGAATTGGGTATCTTTTGGAGGTTTCGAGCTTGGAGATTGAGCAAGGGGCCAACCCTTGCCTATTGGAGGATTTTGGCAGAGTTTGAGGTAGTATTTTGGTGGATTCCCTTCAGTGTCAGCGCAGAGATTTGGAGGATAGCGTAGATCCTCAAGGGGGTGATTTTCGGGGGTTGGCCATACCAAAAACGCTGTCTGGGCTTTTCTGGGTTTGGTGAGTAGAGGCAGATTCCAGAGTTTCAACTCATTCCAAAGAGGGGAGTAGCCCCAAATCCTCATTTTGTTCCAACAGTAGCAGTTACACGGCAGTTTTCCAGCAGCTTGGACGCAGATCAGAGAGCAACCATTTCCTTGCCATTCTGAGAGTATTTCTTCACTTGCCTTGAGCAAGTCTAGATGCCATCACTCTGATCACCTATTTTACTCACTTATATTTCTCATTATAATAAAATGGCTTAGCATTCTCTCTATATCTCTGGAGTATTTGTTACATGTTCTTTATATGCTATTGTATGCCTGCACTACTGTTATTTCTCTCTCTTTGAGCATTCCAGTTACTATACCACTTGGTGTGTTTTTCCTCATACTCTTAGACAAAGTCTGGAAAGGGCCAGGTAGCCTCCAGATCTCACCCTCTTTTCAGAGGTGAAATATCTGGTAAACGCCCTCCCAGTCCATCTCTGGTTGGAGTTTTCTTGTGTTTGAGAGACATCCCTGAAAAGGGATATTACAGAGGGGTGAAATGCTTTATGAGAACGCGCCCAACTGAAAAAAACGTCGTCGAAAGACCTGCATGCAAGTACAACATATATCTCTGGTACATTATATGTGGTATGGGCACAGCCATCCATAATAGAGTGTACAATAACCAAGATCCAAGGTATGGACATAGAATCCAACAAAGAATGATCAACAAGTAGACTCAGGTATGGTCGCAGCCATCCAATCAAATGAGTCATGTAATTAATCATCATAATCCACAAAGAATCTGCAGCCTGGATTTCATCAGATAAAATCCAGGGTCTTGCGCTCCATCTCGACCCGAACATAGTACAAGTCTGAGCATGTGAATAAGTGAGCTGAAGTCGAACATGCAAGAACATTGTCTGATTACAAGCCATTAACAGAAGTGAGAGAAACCACCAATAATGAGGATGGCCCTCAAGGTACTATAGGTACAATCCACGGAATGTGAATAGTGCGCTGGCGTCGAACACCCGCAGAATCATCCGATCGAAGACCAATAATGAAAACCTTGCATCGAATGTGAAGAACCTACCATTGAGGCATGCAGGCTCCAAGGTACCTGAAGGGAGTCTTTAGATCAGCTTCCTGGATAATGAGCTGAAGTCGACTGGAAGTGACCTTGATCTAAGGTGGGCCATAGTGTTTCCCACATCATCAACGCGAGACAGAGGAACATGATGTTTGCGAATCAAGATCAGTAGAGAATTAGAGGGGGGTTGAAAAACTGCATAGGCCAACTTCTCTTGAACATATCGGCGGCACAACATTAGATTTGGCAGTATTTGACATCAAAGGATCTGAGGTCATGATGACGTAGAAAAGAGTAGATGAGTGGTCAAAAAAGATTACCCAATCCCACGGAGGCAAGCAGATAACGAGATGAGATGTCCCCAACCCGACACGAATGCAGACAAGTGCCATGTTCAAGAGCGACATATTGCCGACACGACAGTAATGCTGGTTCCATTTTTCCCCACCATTTCTGGTGAGTACCCCAATTATTTTTGGAAATAAGCTTGAAGGGGATAGCATATGCTTGCGATAAGTTTGTCCTTCGGACAAATCCAACCTAGTACATTTAACGAGCCCTAGGAAGGAGGAAATCGAGTAACGTCATTATGACGGAGTCCAATGTCATCAATTTTTAACGAGTCTGACAAAGGAAGAACTCGACGTCTTTTCATGTTTAGAGAGTTTGAAAAGACAGCAAAAAAGAAAACTCCAGCAGTCCCTTTTCATAAGGAGTCTCGCAGATCTGAAAAGGTAGAAAACGATATATGAGAGAGCCTCCTAGTCGCGATAGGCTAGGGTATTCCTTTTTCATAAATAATCTATCCCAACCCGAAAAAGGGGTAAACGTATACTGGGTAGATGTCGTTTCGCAGCCAATTTAATGAGCTCAAAATGACAAGCGACTCGGCAATCTTTTCAATTTTAGAGAGTCAGAAAAGTGCTGAAAGATGACTCTAGTAGTGACTTTTTCGTGTTTTTACCGAGTCCGAAAAAGTATAAAATACAACTCGTGTCGTTGTCCTAGTCGCGTGAAAACCTGTTGCTGCACAAAAAGCAAGTGTAAAACCCATTTTCCGACAAAAATATGATAAAATATCAGAAAAATAAGCTCCCAAACCTAAATTTTATTTCAAAAAGTTATAAATATGACCAAATAGTAAAAACATATTTACTTTTTACTTTTTACCTCTTGTGTAGAACGATAGTGAGTTATTTCCCTGCGATCTTGCGGTGACGATTGTGGACGATCTAGTGCATCATTCCAGATCCCGTCTTTTCCAGGTAAGAGTCGCTCCCATTAGCTATGTTTTAATCCATATTTCATAGTTTTCCATCGTGATTTGGCATCCATAAGGGGAGGATTTGCAAATTTAGGGCTTCCGCGGTTGGCGCGGGTATGGGGCACGAACCTGCGCCAATTGAGCTCTTTTTGCAAAGGGGTCGCGCCAACCGGGCAACCTCATTTTCCGCTCAAATTTCACAAAAATTGAACCAATCAATTGAATTTTTGAATGCCCAAGGGATATTATGATGTGCTTATGACCAATTTGATGCAGGTATAAAGCCACAATGGTGATTGAATGGAAATAAAGGGAGCACAGTGAAGAGGACGAAATGGAAATGGGGAATGAGCAATGCATGAACACTCTTCAGGATTGTGGATTAAAGAAATTCTTCTTAACACCATGTCTCAGGGCACAACCTGAATTGTTACAATACTTGATAAGTATCTGGGATGAGAATGAAGAGAAGTTTAGGCTTTGAGATCAAGTGCTTGAACTCAAAGTGTCCGATGTCTACTTCATCACTGGATTGTCTCGCAGAGGTCTAGTTCCGATTATGACAAGTACGAGGCCCTCTGGCGAAAATATGTCGATGTTTATGGAGAGAGTGTGCCCAGGGGAAAAAACAGGATCAAGTAGTGGCAAAATTTACATTTGCACTGTTCCCGATCTAGCACTCAAAGTGGTGCTACATACTATTACGCTGGCTGCGGGGTTGCAGGTGCCGCATGAGGTTACCAAAACGCAGCTCCTCCTGGCATTAGAATGTATGAACTCAACATTATTTGATTGGGCCAGAGCCGTAACCATGAATATCAAATGACAATTGACTAAATGTAAAAATGCCAAACTGAAGCAGTTTGGGTATGGGTTGATTTTGGTATCGTTCATCCTAGAACGACTACCTATATTCCAGGGCCAGGGGCGATAGTCGCAGATCCACCTTTGAGAGAGCCACGGATGGCTCGATGGGCAGCATTGATGCCCAGAGCAGAAGGGGGCCAGCAAATGTCATGGCGACCCGAGTTCTTCGGATGGATCCGGCGACAGTTGATCGTCGTAGAGGACTGTCCCTATGTCGGTACTGATTTCACAGGAGACCTAGACCTTCCACTCCCAGAAGGAGAGGAATGGGATGAGAAGCTGGGTAAGACTCTTTTTGATTTTATGAATTTTACGATTTTTTTTTATACATGCATGTTCTAACAACTAATCCTATATGTATGCAGATGTCGAACCAGAGAGGCTCGTCGGGATGTCATCGATCGTGCGGAGGACCCATCTCGCCTATGACCCTCAAGGTGAGGGGGGCGAGGGGAAAAATATAGTTCAGAACTTAGATGGAATCGCCCGTGGGATTCCTGATTATGCTCACCTAGCTGATGTCCCTATGGCTTATCAGAGGCACACCGTAGGGGTGCCTAGTCGCCTTCATCGCTTACTGAGGTGATTGGTGCGGGCAGTAACGTGCTACCATGAGGACCATTCTGATTAGTCGCCTAGGCTTTTAATTTGCATATTTTTGAGAGACATGTTGTCTCCAGATGTAATTAAAACAAACATGCATATTTTTGGGATTTTATATGATGCGCATGCTGCAAACATTCGACACACACACAGATATATATATATCTATATATTTCTGCATGGATATTTTCACATATGATGATGTTTTTATACGTTATGCAAATGTCTAATACAATGTTATCTAATGCATTAGTTACACAGTCTGCATAACAAACGACCCAATGAAAAAGTTAAAAGTTCACAAAATGCATCACACCACACATATTTTATTTTTCACAAGCTTAAAAGCACAAATGCCAACTATGCTTGAAATGACAAGGAAAACGGGCATGCCCCCAGCATGGTGTCTCAATTCGAGGTACATGCCCCCCAAGCTTCAGTCCATAGAAAATGGAGTGAAGATTCAAAACCCAAGAGTAAGAGAGACTCAACTTGAATTTTACGAAATCTAACAAAACTTGAATTGAAGGACACCGTGTTTCATTTTTTTAACAAGGTTGACACACTTAAAAGAACCGTCCTCGAACCAGCTTGTTTCATTGTTTAGGGAGCTTGACACAAGAGAAAGAACTATGCTCCGACGAGCTCAAAGGAGCAGGTTCAGGAGGGGGATAACCGAATACAAAACGCTCGAGACAATCAGACATTGTCCCCTGGCCAGGCATGAACGAGGAAGGATGATGTACATCGATCCATGGTAGATCTTCGAGAGACATAGTCTCCACGATAGCTTCGTCAGACAGAAAAAATTATCTCAAAGGATCGGGCGAATCTGCATTATCGAGCCAAGAGGATTGAGAATAAACATCAAGAGCCATGCTCAAAGGAGCATTTTCAGCATGAGGAGGATCTGATGCGACAACGATCTTGCAATAATTGATTTCAATTGGGGTCAGAGGCATCGATTCTCGAAAAGAGGCAACCTGTTCAGGAGAAGGGATGATCCACGGGTCATCCGACCTAGAGATCATGTTGACTGGAATGGTGTTCGGTGGTGGAATGGGAAAAATACCCATGAGAATGGGGTCCTTGAAAATACCAGGTCCTACACTGTCGGGGGGATTAGGAATTTGATCCACGTATGGCACGTTATTCTTGGAGGAGGAGGTAAAGAAAGACAACTGATCAACAGTAATAATCTTGCCGTCATGTGGAAACTTCAAAAGCTGAAAGAGGGTGGACGGACCGCATAGCATGGCGTGGGTCCAACTGCAACTGAGTAGAAGATTGTAGTTGAGTTTGGCATCAACAACTTCCACTTCAACGTTAACTGTTTTACCTTGAAATGTGATTGGTAGACTCGCGAGAACACCCAATGGTTTTGATTCCCTTCCATTAAATGCCTCGAGGGCATTGGGAGATGAAGTGAGGGCTGGAGAGCCAATGGCCTTCGAGCAGGCAGATGACATATTGCAGGTAGAAGCACCTTCGTCCACAACAGTTTTGTGAATGTTGAGGCCGTTGATACCGACTTGTATAACAAAGGCAATCTGGTGCAGAAGTCGAGGGACGAAATTCTCTAGATCGAAGGTGAGAAGGCTAGAATCAGCAGGATCAATTCCGCTGATGGCAGATAATAGAGCTTTCCGCTGAGATGGGAAACTTAAGCACTTCCAACGCAGAAATTGCGGAGGGCACCTGTACCAAATCCTCAACAATGTTGTAATGCTGAGCAGCATGGGCGTTTGGATTATAGGAAGACTTTTGAAGAACACCTTTGGAAGGTGGCCGTACGACGGGTTGAGCGTTGGGCTTCTCCATTTCTAAAGGACCAGAGGTAGGTGGGGAAGGCGGGCCATCAACGACTTCCTTCCCAGTTGCCTGGCGTGATCCGACATAATCCTTCGAACGAGTGGCAATAGAAACAGGTGCAACACCATTCATCATGAAAACCTGAGCCCCAAACGGTGCAGATGGTGAAGGATGCTCGACCATCTGGGTCTGTTGAGATGGAAAAGGTTCCTTAAGAACTATCGGAGTTCCCTTAGAGCCTTTAAGAAGTTGACTAACCTCGGATCGTCGGGGATAATGTTTGGTGTAGTGGTCTTCATCGCAGATTAGGCAAGGGTACTTTGGTTTTCGTTGCGAACCATCATCAGCACATGGTTTGGAGGATTCTGGTTTCAGGGCATCGGATTTGGCCTTGCCTTTGCCCTTCTTCTTCCCTTTGGAAGCTTTGTCTGCAGGATTGGCCTAAACGACATTGACCTCCGCAGTCTTACCAGAATTTGGAGTAGCAGGAGGAGTAGAATTGTTGGAAGAATTCGATTTCTACTTCCCATTAGAGGACTTACGAGAAGTTTGAGAGAGGGAACCAATAACACCGTCAACCGATGGGGTAGCTGGTGCTTTAGAGGTCCCAGGTCGTGGGGCATCAGTCAAGATATCATATAACGTGCCAGACTAAGAGTACACTAAATCGAGGTACTGGGCACGAGAAATGGCTTGTTCCTTAGTTACACATGCCCCCATAGAAATGTCTTGTGCAATATTGTTGACAAAGGAGGTAGTGAACCAACGAGTTAGAAGCTGATCAGGAATGTAAAACTTGATCAGACGACGATGACGTATCCACTCATGAATATGATCTGAAATATGAGTGGCTTTGTCATGTTTCAGAGATGTCAGGAGATTCGTCCTGGCTTCATAACGAACCGTAACTGGAAATGTGTCAGGAATTCCATAGCTAGAGTATTAAAGTCTTGAAAAATACCATGAGGTAGTTCTATGTACCATTTAGCAACAGTACCAGTAAGAGTGTGCTGGAAAAGACGTAGACGGATTGAGTCATCTATCCAAGAGTTCAAAGAACACCACAAATGGTAGGTCATGACATGTGCTTGGGGGTCTTCTCTAAATTTACCCTCAAATTTAGGACAATCACCAGGTACCTTCATTGGAACCGGAGGCCAATATGGATTATGAAGAATCAGATCATTGTTCAACTTGGATACGTCCAGTAATTCCAATGTGGCGAGAAAAGGTAACTGAGGATTAAAAGGCATGCTAGGTCCCTGATAAGGACATGTACCTATACTCCATCCTAGTTGAGCATAACTCTGCCCCCAGTGGTTCTGTCCTGGAGGATTCTGACCATAGGGGGTATAAGTCGGATTGTGAGGTTGATACGGTTGCTGAAAACTAGGATACGGGGATTGATAACCAGGGTACTAACTCTGACTATACGTGGGCCCCATTTGAGCAGTGTATGGGTTTGACTGTGGAGTATAAGTGTAGCCTAGTTTTTGAAGGTAATAACCAGAACCTTGGAGAGGGTTGTAAACCGGTTGAGACTGACCTTGAAGGTAATAGCCGCCTTGGGGTCAAACGGGTTGCTGGTAAGTGAGACCCTGCTGAGTCTGATAAGTTGAGTGCACAGGCGTCTTCGGCTATGGCATAGAATAGATCAGCTGCTGAGCAGCGTTAACTGGTTTTGCAGGTTGTCCTAGTTGAACAGGTTGTCCTGGTTGTGCAGGTTTCCCTGGTTGAATAGGTTGACCTGGCTGAACAGGTTGTCCTGGTTGAACAGGTTGACCCGATTGATGAAGGACACCAGGCTGCCCTGGCTGAGCAGGTTGGTCTGATGGCAGGAGAGGGCCAGGTTGTGCCTGATAACCAGGTTGACCTGTGACAGGACCATAAGATGGCCCTGGTTGTGCAACATTTTTGACCAATTGGAACATGAGGTTTTTGAGGTTGCACCAATGGTTGAGAAGGATGGGTTTGCCCCCCAAGACCGTACAATGGTCCAAGTTGATACCCTGATTACCCTGTGGGTCCTTGAGGTTGCCCCGGCTGGACCATAGGGTGAGGCTGCAAAGGTTGACCTTGAGGGTTGTAAGACTGCCCTTGCAGACCGTACAACAACCCTTGTTGGCCCGAAGGTTGTCCCTATAAGGGTTTTCCTTGTGGGTCATATAGATAACCTGACTGAGCTGAAATTTGTCCCTGGAAGGGTTGTCCTTGTGGGCCAGAAGCATATCCTTGCTGAAACAAAGGCTGTCATTGTAAGGGTTGCCCTTGTTTATTAGAAGGTTGCCCAGCCTGGGCAGATAGAAAACCGTTAATATACTGATAAGCCTCAAGAGCGGGAAAACGAAGGGGGTTTCCCTGCTCCTCATATTGATATGGAAATACATAAATCAGGGCACCATCTGGTCCATAATGGGAAAAGTAAGGAAGGTTGAGTTCTTGAGAGGATGGACCAACCTCGGAGTTTGACGGTTGTAAAGACAACTGATACTCCTCAGGAGAAATATTCTCAGGAATAGCAGAATCTATGTAAATGTCTTCAGGAACTGACGAGGTCTTAGTTGAATGAGTAGTGACAATAGGCGTAGACGCAGTCACGTAGACAGTAGGTCTAACAGGTACTGATGTAACGAAAGGAGATGCCGTGAGAGGTGTCGATGGCGACATCCCTAACTAAGGAATAGTCAGCCTTGTGGACGGAGTCAATATTCCCATAGAGGCAATAGCGGCCATGACTTGACTTAAAGACCTATATCCAGCTAGGATCGAAGGACCAGGTGAAGACATAACAGAAGTTTTAGGGATTTTTTAGGGAAAAAGCTGGTAATCTTCACCAGATGTAGGAATTTCCTCACTAGGAGAAGGATTGGGTGAGTCCATATCTGACCCTGCCGTAAGATCTTCTAAAAGACAACGGGGACTAGGAGGTATAATAGCAGCTAAGAAAGGCGATCCCCATGTAAGAGGATGGAAGTGTTCCCCTACTCAAAATCCAAACCAAGCATTGGACAAGGGCCAATTGAAGTCAATTGGTCCTCCAAAGGGAAGTTCAAATATAATTGTTCCCCTGTTGGGAAAATCAGATACAATGGACTGTTGATACTCAGCAGAGGACTGGGAGACCTCTGATAAATCGTCTGTGTAAGGACTACCAGTAGATGAAACTGAGAGTTCTGCCATTGTGACTATAGAAAAAAATAGGAACAGATCACAAAACAAAGAGACACGAGCAAAAACCAAGGAAAAAAAAAATAGGCTGAAAAATCAGTCTCTAAATGGGCGTGTGATCGTAGGTGATTAATTTTACCACATTGAAACTGGAAATTTTATTTTTTCATGTTTTAAGAGTCTAGAAACGAGTAAAACATGACTATCACTTTCAATTTGGAAACAAGTGTGAACGTACAAGCGCTTGATGATATTTTCAAATTTAATGAGTCAGTAAAGATCAAAATCACTACTCTGGTAATCTTGGCAAATGGGTGTACCAGATATCCGTGAACTGCCATATACACCTTGGTTAAAAAATGAAAGATAAATCAACCAATGAATTGACGTACGTGCAGGTAATCTCTCTGAATATTGTGTCTGGTGTATCACGGGTAAAAGGCGGCAGACTCGGCTTCCTACAGATAAAGGATAGCAACCTAATGGGTTCTCCCTTTATATATGCAATGGTGCAGGGAGCACAAGTCCGTACTAGCATTGTCTAAAGCCAGATGGTGAACGACAACTACTAGGTTTAATGACGCCAGAACACTTTACTAGCCTAGACCTCTAGATATTTCGTTAATGTTTCAATGTTGCCTTAGGTTAATTTAATAAATTTTAGAGTTGATATTCAATTTTTGTTTCAATTTCAGGCCCTATCGAATGTTGGATCTCAAAAAGCATAAATGCCTTTACTACTGCCACAAATATCCACTGTTCAATAGTATCTTGGGGAGAGAGCACAAAATGACAGAAAAAATGGGTTAAAACATCCACTACTGTCTCTAATGCAAACTAATGAAACTAGAAAACTTCTCTCTTAGAGTTATATAACACTAATAATGCGAAAGAGCTTTCAATTTTCACTAGACTAATCAAAATACAAAAAAATTGTTTTTGTATTTTTCAATGTTTAAGAGCAAATGCACTAAATGAATGAAAAAACCAATTCGAGAAATGACAGTGAGAGAGCTGAAACAAACAAGTTCACTCAATACAAATGCACACAATCAAGACTCAAATTGATGATGAAATCCCTCAAAACGAAGAAGAATCTCGAAAAGACTCACACAAACCGTGTAATCTAGGCTTGGATTGACAGAAGGCGAAACTTGAATGAAAGAGAGGACAATCACTCAACTAACACAATGACACAATGGAATACAACAAAACAAATGCAAAGAAGCGAAAACAAAGTTGACCGAGAAAGCAAGAACCCAAAACTCCCACAGGAGGCTCAGCACACTGAAGCACTTAGAAACCTTAGGGCTAGAATGAAAAATGATGGTATAGGGAAAACAACCAGAGGACAAGGGCCAAACAAAATCAACAAAGACTTCAAGGCACTCAAACAATCAGAAAAATGACACCAGGACCAAAAATCAAGCTCAGAGAGCCCAAAAGCAAGCAAACCCTAACACCAAACAAAGTTGGCGCGCCTGTTTGGCTGTAATTTGCGCCAAAAAGGCATTGGCGCGGGGGCCTAACTAGCAACTAGTGCCAGTTGGCGCGACTGTCAAGAGCTAAACTGCGCCAATCAAGTTTACTATGGGAAAAAGATGAAGAAGGACAAACAGAGACTGGATCAGGTCTTCTGGGGGCTGAACAGGGGTTTGACACCAAAGGAGGCGAACCAGAAGAGAAAATAAATCAATCAAAAGCCAAAAACAACCAAAAGAGAAAATACTAACTCCAACTGACTCCCCAGCGGAGTCGCCAGTTTGTTGAGGAGGTGAATCCCCTCTGCAGACAGAGGCGATCCCACTAGCCCAGATCGGGTCTAGCAACAATCAAGTCATGCAATGACGTTGGTTCCTAATTACAAAAAGACAAAGATCGCGATGAGTGCCTACCTCAAATCCCACGCAGTTGTCATTGAAGAAAAGACGACGTTTCCCATTCCTCGCTCGACAGATCACAATCCTTCTGTTCGACACGTCCGAACACTTGTACACATGCAAGGAAACGACGACATACAATGTAAAATCTAAAGCATGTAACCATATATCAGTCAGAGAGGATATAATTCATTGCATTACATAAAGAAATGAACACACGAATGGAACCAAAATCAGAGTCGCTTATATTATCAATGACAAAAGGGAGATTACAATCAAATGATCTGACGCTATGATCTTCCTTCGGCAGGGCTAACAACGGAGCGTGTCTCAACAAAGCCTGTCGGGAATCTGGACGAAGCTCTCTCTCTTTGGCTTGGCTCTCAATAGTTGCCCGACTATAATTTCCTTCCTACAAGTGCAGCTAGCTTGCTAATGGAGAGGGCAAGCTTTTATAGATGGAGGAGAGGAAGTTGGGATCCCTATAATCATGGGATAGGCCCTATCTCTAAGGAAGCTTCCATGATAGGTGGAAAACCACTTCCTATACATGGAGATCCGAAGCCAAACCACTCAACTCCTTTTGACGATTCATTCAGGAGTTTGTTAGAATCAAAATTCCACCATTTATTTTTAAAAAACATCCCTTAATAAGCTTGGCACGAGTGAAACACAGGGACAGAGCGTTAATTGGCGCGCCCTCTAGTGTGGATTTCCCCCATTAGTGCGAGGGATGAACTGGATAGTCGCACCAAGGCTAAAACATCTGTTTTTAGGGTTTTTAAGAGGAAATGTTATTCAGGAGAATGTTTGTCCTTATGCAAGGGGATGCCATGAAGGTGGTTTCAGGTCATTTTACTGTTCAGAGGTCTCAGGAATAGTCCTCCAATGTACGGGACGAAGGATTGCAGGGACGGTGATAAAATGCTGTGTAACACCCCCATATTGTTATTATTGTGCCCTTACATTATTATTGTTAGGTCGACTAGGATTATATTGTGACCCATGGACTCCTATATATAGAAAGGGGTTCTGTCATTTGTATCATCCAAGAATCGTTCATTTATGTAATGTAAAGGAGGTTGCTTCCTTGAAGTGGCTTATTTCTAAGGCGTTGATCTCTCTTTTCTTCAATTTTTGGAGCTGGTTTCATAACACAATCTCACTTTTTCACCCTTGTGAGCATCACCCGATGCAATGAGCGGTAACTGGACTATTCAAAAATCATGAGAAATTACTCAGTTACTATTGCCTCTCGTGGAAATGGTCATAGATGAACAACTTACTTAACGCAGTTGAATCCCAAAAGATGATATATAATACTAAAAATACATAAAAATAGATCACATAATCATGGTGGAGATGGTTTAAATGGACATGAACACACATAGTAACGAGCAACTAGAACCTAACACAAAGATATCACATGATCGCATGGTTTAAATGGAAGTTTTTAACTCCTTTATTTTTGACCAACCAACAAAAATTATAAATATATATATATTTTATAGGATTCCTAGATCAGACGATATTTTATACAATTCCTAAATCATCCACAAAGTAAGTATTCCTTTATTTTTGACCAACTAACCATATATATATTATAAGATTCTTAGATCTCAAAGATCAGTGATAACTATATCTACAAAATATTTCTATGAGACAGATCTACGTGAAAAGATCATAGATCACTTCCTACCAGCTCAACTATGAAACATGAGCCTAAAGATGATAAAAAAATTAAACCCATAATCTTTAATGCTTTTAATAACAAAGACTCTATGAATTGAAGTAACCCTTAAGATGATGAAAGAATTAAACCCATAAACTTTAATGCTTTTAGTAACCAAGACTCTACCGATTAAAATAACCCTTGAAATTATCAATATTTATATTTATTTATTTTAGTGTAAATTTAATCTTAAAAATAAAAATAAAAACACGTGATGAAATTAAAACTACTAATAGACATATCGATATGTCGTTCTTCTCTCCAATCTTCGAAGGTCCCCCGCCCTAATTCGAATTTGTTTTTGAAAAAATTGTCAAAAACCAATATATGTCTAACTTCTTCATTTACCACTTAGAATTGACTGTTTCGAGGTCTGAAGGAGTTGCTATTGGGCGAAGCCTACCAGACCCCACACTTTTCATCGAAGCTTTGGAAGGGTAACAGGCCGAAGAGTTGCTCAGCGTGTTTGGCTGCCCTTTCTGCAATTGTGCGGCAAGGCCGAGAACTAGCCCATCTGGAAGGAAGAAGGGTTAGATTTTCCCCTAGAGTCTTGATGGCTCGATTCGGGGCTGTCCCGAACCACTTCATCCGCCATGACTAGCAAAGGACAGGAGATATGTGAGAGCTGCTCAACAGAAGAATACGCAAGACCAAAACCACACGGGCAACCTCAAGAAAGCGACTTTCTAGCCACAACAGACGGGAGAAAGCAGCTTGCGGCCTCTCGAACAGAAACCCAACTAAGCAAAGAAAAACCCCTGATTAACCAACGATAAGCGCCTCCTTGGTTAAGAACGCGTTTCTGGGCCTTAGTCCTAAATCGTTAATGCCTGCCCGTATGCCGGTTGGTTCAACTAAGGGATCCCCCTCTCTCTCAGATTAGTTTTTATTTGTTATTTCTTGGGCATTCTTTGGGCGGGTGCAAAAATGTCTGTGACTGCTGGAGTTAGCGATGCTGTGATTGCGATCAGGGATAAATTGCGGGGAAAAATCGGACAAACAAAAGTAAAGAGGTATTGGCCGGGTAAGGCCCCAGAATGGGCGGATGATGTTGATGAAGAGACTGATATCAAAACAGCTGGGTCTAGGTCTAAGTCTACAGCTAGGTCCCGTGCTTTGGAGAAGGCATTCCCTTCCAGAGAAGATGGTGATGGTGACGGGGATGAGTATGAGAGGGACATGGTGGCGGCCAAGGATGATGATGCGAGGCTTCGCAGGTTGGCAGAGAGTAGGAAGGACAGAGAAGAAGCTATTGCTCGGCATAGGCTCATTAGGCAAGCAGAAATTGTGTCCACTCAGGAAGAAGAGAGGAGGGTTCAAGAAGGCATAGAATTAGAAGAAGAGGACGAGGATGCATTGGAGGAGAGGAGGAGGAGAATTAAGGAGAAGTTATTGCAGCGGCAACGTGAGGAGGAACAGCTCCCTCAGCCGCCTGAAGAGGAAGAGGATGAAGAAGAGGAAGAGGAAGAGGAGGAGGAGTCTGAATACGAGACAGACTCCGAGGAAGAGCATGGTGGTGGCATTGCGATGGTAAAACCTGTTTTTGTGCCAAAAGCAGAGCGGGACACTATTGCAGAGCGTGAAAGATTGGAGGCAGAAGAGAAGGCGCTTGAAGAAGCGATGAAGAAGAGACTTGAGGAAAGAAAGGTCGAGACGAAGCACATTCTTGTGGAGGAAATAAGAAAAGACGAAGAGATTCAGAAGAATTTAGAGGCCGAGGGTAATGGTGGGGAAATTGAAACAGATGATGAAATTAATGAAGCAGAGGAGTATGAAGCTTGGAAGGCCAGGGAAATTGCAAGAATAAAGAGGGACAGGGACAACAGAGAAGTTATGTTGAAGGAGAAGGAGGAGATTGAAAAGGTCAGGAACATGACAGAAGAAGAACGCAGGGATTGGGAGAGAAAGAATCCAAAACCACTACCACAGCCAAAACAAAAATGGAAATTCATGCAGAAATATTTTCACAAGGGAGCCTTCTTCCAGACACCAGCTGATGATCATGCTTCAACCGCTGGAGGAGATGACATCTTTAAACGGGACTTCGCTTCTCCTACAGGCGAAGATAAAATGGATAAAACTATATTGCCAAAAGTTATGCAGGTCAAACATTTCGGTCGCAGTGGACGCACAAAATGGACTCATCTTGTTGCTGAGGATACTACTGATTGGAACAATCCGTTAGTGTTGGCTCTCTACCATTTAGAATTAACAATGCTAATTATTTTTAAATTTGATTTTATGCACATGTCCCTTTTCAGCGGTTTTACAATAATGAATTGCAGCACAAGTATTTTCGATTTACTTATTTGTCGTCTTCTAACATTTATGTTATCCATCTAGTTTCACATAAACTATTGTTGTTTCGCTCCTCTAATGAGAGTTTATTGTTTTTTCCTATGCAGATGGACATACAATGATCCACTTCGAGACAAATACAATAGCAAAATGGCAGGGATGAATAGGGCGATAACTAAGCCTAAAGGAAGCAAGAAACTGAAAGATTGGGAATTATAGTAAAATCTGTTTTTGCTGTTGATGATTAGGATCTAAGAACCACTTAGATTGTATTATTGTAAAAGAAGAGGAGTGTGTCTGAAATGACTGCCAGGTTAGCATTTCATAATTTGTTTCGAAAAGGATGGCAGAGTCATCTTCTCGCGTCAAAGTAATTTCAGTGTTTCCATATTATATCTACTCCCAAGTCTGGAGAATAAATATTCCAACCCTGTAAAATTGTTTCATTTGTATAAGTTGTAGTATTTACGGCCAGTCTTTTCAACTGCCCCGTCATCAATTCAGTGTTTTTGTGTATTTCTTTTAATTCCCCTAAGCCTTTTTCTTTGTAGAATTCATTTACCTTATGTGTGCTATATTGGAGTTATATATTATTATATTCCATTTGTGTAGTTTCTGATGCACAAAAATGCAAAACAGGCAATTATTTGCTTGCAGCACACTTTAGTGCCAATTGCACTACTGGATAGATTAGTACTGACCGTTTGATATCTTTTTTAAAATTGTATATTTTGAACTTACAACTGTACAATCCAGTAGAGAATACACCTGTTGTCATTGATGTGGGAGGGTGGTTCTAATATGGATTAAGGGGCAGAGCAATCAAACTGATGTGCATAGCTATAACCCTAATTTTGTTACTTGATCTACAATTTTAATAGTGGAGAGAGTCTGTTACACCTCAGATTCTCTACACCCTACGTTTTTTCACCAGATGTGACCATCATGATGAGCCAAAAGTGATTATTGTTGTACCTATATATTGTATTTGGCTGTGCTAAGATGATTGATGTAAAAGTGTTTGTCTAGTTGGTAGCTCAAACCCCTTTGGTGGTTGATCATGGCCTGTCCTTCTAGTCCCCATTTCAAGGTGCTTGGTTTTAGTGCTATGGCTAACTACCTCTTGATGGCAATAATGCCCCATTATCTTGAACATTTATGTCCTACGTAGGTATTAAGGCATTCTGAGGTGGATATATTAGGACATATGATCTACAAGAGTCTTTAGCCTTTCACTTATTCTATATTCTATGTAAAGGCATTTCTCTTGATGCAAAGGTTGTCATACATATGGTAAAGCATACCTATTTTATATCCCATATGGATCCCTTTTCTTATGTGTACCATATTTTGGCTATGAACCCTTGGACATGATTATGTACATGATCATCTAGTTGCAAATTTCCCAAGGCATTTCCACATATCACAAGGCATGGGTCACACCCTCTAAGGCACTTTTTGAGTTATTTAGGTACACATGGACCTCATACGTTGAATAATGAGGAACACTATCCAAATTTGTCATGTTTTGAGCCTATTATTGCTTATTATGAAGGCTAACCCACAAGTGAGATCTTTATGATAGTTGTGGGGGTTCTTTGGAGCATGTGATGACATGGAGGGTTCAGTTGAGTGATTTTTATCTCGAACAAATAATGTGGCACTCACTTAAAATGACTTTGACATTGTGGACATGACTTGAACACATGTTATGAAAACTCTTAATGACATTTAAAGGAGTCATCCACTTGAGCCATTTTCATGATGTCATTCCACCTAAAGGAGCTAGATGTTGGACTAAAAGTGGACTAGGATGCTTCCTTGCCATGATTTGAGGCCTTTACAATGCAATTCCAATGTATCATTGAGCATCCAAGGCTAGCCACTCCTCTTCTTGTTGAAAAGTGTAACTAGGATCGGTCTTCATGTTGACTATGTAATTATGTATTCTTGTAAAGAAGAAGACAAATAATAAAATGTATTTTTTTTATGCTTGCTTCATGGGTTTCATGAGCAAGGTTTATTGTAGTTCAATAGGCTTCTTCTTGATGTCTATTAGGATTTGTCTTCTGGTTATAAATATGAAGAGTCTAGTCAGATAAATATGCCTCAAGACCTTGAAGAAAATGGCTCCAGAATGATGCTAAAAGCAGCCCTCAAGACAACCTCCTTAACGCTGGAATTTCAACCCTACAAGTCGGCTTGAAAATGCTGGAAAGGTCGGCTCAATAATATGTTACAATAGTTCATTGACAGGTTGGCTAATTATAGGGTTGATCAACTATAAATAGGCCAGTAAACTTCGCAGAAATTATAGAACAAAAATTCGGACTTCTGTGATTTTCGGTCAAGGTTTAACTGGTAAGATTTGCTGACAAGTCTGAAGAAATATGCACGTATAGGTTTGCGGTTTGGTAAGAAGAAGGAACCTGTCCATCGAAGATAAAAGGAAGCTGTTTTAGTGTAATGTATCTCAGTTACAATTTTGTGAAAGAGTGCAAAGTAAAGTACTGTAACAAGCAGGCCGAATAGCATTCTAAGTGTGGGACAGGTCTCCTATATAATACGGAAGAGGATGTCTACACAGTGCTGAAGAAGATAATTAGGAATTGAGGAAGGGAAGATTGCAAGGTGTGCAATAGAGTGTCGACCTTCATGGAAGATATACACAACGTGAAGTAGAGGCATCTTAGCAAGTAAAGAACTCAGTCCTGGGCATCAAAGGCATTGAAAGGAAGGTCGAGGAGAAGTCTATAAAAGGTCGAGGCCATATCAAGGAAGGGCAGAAGAAGGATCTCATTGTTTGGGGCTAGGAACCGAGTTTTCCTAGTGCTGGTGCAAAGCTCCCCAAGGTTGGTGCTGAACGGTGCAAATCAATGTAGGAAGGTGCTGAAAAGAAGGTGTAATCAAAGGAACATTGTCAAGGTTTTGGAGGCATATAAAGGTCAAAGGTCTGAGTCATGGTCATGGTACTTGGCATTTGAAAGTCTCTAAGAAGAATTTCTTGTGGGTTTTCCTCCCCAAAAGGGAGAGGTTTTGGCCCTGGCTTGAAGAGCCTAAACTTGTGTCTTTTGTGTTTTTGGTAATTGACTTGATGAAAGACGTAATAAGCTAAGAAGAGAATACATAAGTAAGTAAAGTAAGATCACAAGTAATTATCAAGGAGAGAATTTGAATTAATCACTGCCCTACCAAATTTTCAACATGGTATTAGAGCTTAAGGTGTTGAACACAAGGGCTACTTGACAAGAAGACACTGAAGGAAGCGAAGATCAAAGTTTGAGTTAAAAGGTTAGATCAGTTTGCAAGGAAGACTTTTCAAAGGATCCACTAATCAAGAAGATACTCTTTGTCCTCAAAGATTTATATTCAAGACATTGTTGGAAGAGACATCATCTTTTGAAGACATCCTTTATCATCAAGAATCCAAGTTCACCTACATTGGACAATTCAATCTAATAAGAAGTTCCTCACTTCATCTTCATCATCATCAAGGAAGCTACTGGAAGAAGAAAGTCACCTTACTCAAGTAAGTATTTATGACCTTATCTAAATCTGTCAAAATGACTTATTGTATAGAGAGCAACAAATTGGTTGGGTCATCAAACTTTAATGCATGGAAGAAAAGGACAGATTTGAACCTAATTGAAAATGAAGTTATGGGCCTCATCGAAGGAACTACAATTCAACCTCCAAAAGAAGACATTCTAGCATATATCAAATACATGAAGGGAGACATAAGAGCCCGAAAGATTCTTATAGAGTCTATAAAGGACTCTCTCATTCCCTATGTATCAAAGCTAGAATCCTCAAAAGAAATATATGATAAATTGGTGGAACTGTTCTGGAAAGGTTCTGCAAAGGAAATAATTGGTGTTTGCGGGGTCGCGTCCCCCCACCTGGGGGTCGAGTTTCCTAGCTCCCTCGCGCTCCGGGGACTTTGGGGGGACCGCTGTGGGTCATTTCCCCAAGCTCCCAAAAAACAGGGTACGCAAGGATACTTTCGAGGGGTCGTTTCCTAGGAAAAAGGGGATGTGATGGGATGTGAGGGGTCGTTTCCTATGCAAAAGGGGATGTGAGGGGTCGTTTCCTAGGCCAAAGGGGACGTGAGGGGTCGTCTCACCAGTAAAAAAATTCCGAATTTCCAAGGGTTTGAGTTAACTTAAAAGTTTATTTCAACGTTTCATTGTTCATTTCACATTTCATTTACACTGAAGTTGTTGCCGCTACCCGATTTTATGTTGTATTGTGGGGCAAGGCAAAGGATCAATCCAAATTGGATACAAGCACAAAAAAGAATGGACTTGAAAATGAATCCAACAACAACATCACAATTACAACAATAGAAGAGTCTAACATTGACATTAATCAACCCCTCTTACAACATGAAGGTAGTGTTGAACATTTAAATCATTCTCACACACAAATTTCTCATGAGTAATTTTTGATTAGATCTAAACACGAAACTGTTTTGCTGAGAAGTAGATTCTTTTAAGTTCTTGTAACCTTTAGTTATGAGAAAGGAAACCATTGTCAAAATTCGCAGAATATAGTGTATTTTTCTTCCCTTCTTATCTTCTATTATTTGACATAAAGGCCATGGTCTCCAGTTTTTTAACATCACAGTCACAAACTTACATGTATGATATCCTTCATGATGTAAGTATTATATATTATATAATGATAAAGATAGTTACACTATAAATATCAAAATTTCAATGATATATCATATGTTTTTTTATATTTATAAGTTTTAAAGACCTCGACATCCTCCCACGTTTCCTAAAAATGGTGGCCCGCTCCCTCGCTCCCCCACCTACAGGGTACTTGGTGTAACATTGGAATAATATCCCCGAGACAAAAACGATACAAATTGAGAATGTCAAGAAAGAAAGGAATAATTCCATATGTGATGGAGACTTACGCAATATGAGATCAACTACAGAAATTGGGAGAAGTAATGTCTGATGGAGAAATTCTCACTATGGTACAAAATGCTTTATTGAAAGAATGGAGAGGTTTCACTTCAAGCATAGATGGAAAGAAGAAGCCATGCCATTCCAAGGTCCAGGTAAGATAGAAGGATCAAGATTGAAAGAAGGATAAAGTGTAGGGAATCAAGCCTTTGCAACCATGTCTAGGAAGAAAGGAAGATTCGACAAATTTGGTCCTCAGAATAAGAGAAGAAATATGGACAAAGCACGATGCTTTGAATGTAATGCTTTTGGGCATTATAAATGAGATTGTCCTAAATTTAGAAAGGACAAGAGGAAAAGGGAAGAAGCCCTTGTCACAGATAAAAGGGAAGAACCTGATGCAAAGAAATATAAGAAAGAAGAAAGTGAAAGATCTCTATGATCATCTTTCTCCTCAAAGTATTTTTGTTGGTTGTAAAATAATAGGAAGCAATGTATATTAATAGCATCATGCTAGAAGCATGGAAGGAGTACTTGGTGAAGTAGCTCTTGAAAAACCTCATTGATAAACAACATTGATGAAAGGCAATCATCAAGATCAAGGGTGATCATTTAATGATCCATATGGAAACAGGTGCTGACATTTTCTAACGAACTTCTCTATTCTCTGGTTAGAAAGAAAGCAAAAGGTTTCATGGAGAATTCTGTTCCAAATTTTGGGATTAGGATATGATGACATATTGATGAAGCAGGTCAAGGGAATGAAGTTCTTCATTCTAGTAAAATTGCTAAAGGATGTCTTAAAGGGAAAAGGTATGAGGTACATATATTTATATGCTGACATTGGATGTTGTGAAGTCATGTCATATGATTGCAGGTAATGGACTTCTATCTTTAGAAGTATGATCTATGAAGGAGGAACTCTTACAGTGCACAGGTTGCCACTAACAGATGAAATTAAATATGTCCGCATATGGAATATGAGGTAGTTGTATACAAAACAAGGACCTGGATATTGGAAGTTCCTAGGTATGAAGCTGTGCATAGAAAGAATTGAAGAGATCATGAAATGCAACCATGTAAAGAGGTGGTTATCATCCTAAAGCCGAGAAGATGTGACTAGGAGATCTCGTGGGAAGATATGTTGTTAAATTTAGATAACCATGGTGTTCTATGCTTGATGCACTTTTACTTCAATCTTTCTTAGGCCCAATACAAAATAGCAATCACATAAACTTGAAAGTAAAATGTTGATAGAACACAATAATAGATCAATAGAAGACAAGCCAAATATAGATCAGCTTTACAATTCCTTTTGTCCAGCAAAGATATGAGATATTGTGGCATTACGACGGTGAGCAGGATGCTTCAACCAGCAAAGTCTTTCTCGGTCAGCCATCACTTTCATGTGTCACACCCACAGCCCTCAAAGACAGCTCATCACAAGTCAACTCAAGTCAAACCAGGGACAATGCAGAAAAATCAATGTAGGCAGCTTCAGAAAAGTCAACGCAGCAAACTAGGGCTTTGGTCAAACAACCCGAAATTCCTCGATTTTAGTGCCCAGCTTTACGACCTCCTAAAATTGGAATTTCTGCAGAAGATTGAGGTCAAACGACCAATGGTTGACTACAGTCAACGCTGGTCAATTCTACAGCAGAAAAGCCCTAAATAGATCAGCGCAAAAAATAGAAAGCCCTAAACAGATTAGCGCAAAAAAACAACAGCTTCACTCCACATGTGTGAGGGAAAAAGGCCTCCAAAGGCTATCGAACCAATCAGATCACAAAGAGAGAATGTGTGATGAGATAATGAGAAAATGACCTCCAAGTCTCTCCAATTTATATTCATCAATGAGGGTGTGTGACACATCTCTTATGCATGTGGGATAAATTTGGTCAACCTTGCACACGTGGAAAATAAATTTAAAATCAATGTTATGCTCATCCAATCAAGATGATCTTTAGATCAATCTAGCACCTCTTCGAAAGAAGAATCCAACAAAAATATGACCATCGTCAAATGAGCAGTGCAACATGGAGTTTGGACCTAGTTGCCCAAAATTATCACGTGTACTCTGATAGAAGTATGGTAAATCAAGAAGACCTTTGACAAGACATATCTTTAGGAGATGTGTCAATCTAAATAGAGGATGCCGATGCCTACAGGAAGATGTCATGGTGAAAGATCATCACTAAGGTAACTATGGTAAATGTTTATCTGGATAAGTTTATGCAGGGCTGCCAATCATGCACAAGGATGGAAGATCCTTGAGAGATGGTTCGAAGGAAAGTAGCATGGCATAAAGGTGAACCAGATGAGGAAGACTGATGAATCACTTTCTGATAGTTGACATGACTTGTGGATGAATGTGATGGATGATCTGTGCCCTATGAAGCCAAAGGTTGAAGATTCCTCAATATCGAAATCCATGACATTGAGGGGAGGAATTCTTCATGAGCAGCTGGGTGTCTCACCATTGCTTCTGCAGGTCCCTGGTTGAGAGGGAGCCTGGTGGTAAGTTTCTTGCTTGGAAGAAACTTGAAGTATGTCCTTCCTAAGTTGAGAGGGATTGACGTATATGATTCTCTAATACATGTGTCATGCACCAGACCAGGACTAACAGCCGTAAGTCTTAGTGAAGGCCATGTGGAGAGAATGGATAGGTACATCATTCTGGTCTTCACATGGGAAGACAGAATGGAGGACTGGGTAATCATCTGGCATTCGATACTCTTTGAGAATGTGATGGGGCATTCAAGATAAGAGTAGTCGGGGATCGATATTCTTTGAGGGTTGGCTACCCAAGAGAAGAATAGTCCAAAGAAGGTCATACTCTGGGAACACCTGGGTGGAGTATGTACCTTGGAGAGATAATGACTATGGTGTCTGTAAGTCATTTGTCTCGCCAACATTGTAGTCCATTGTCTCGTTGAGAGATGGGGTTGTTAGTTAAGGCCTTGCACTAGGACAATGCTAGTTGATATCATGCTATACATTTTCGTTTACCAATCCGATTCTTCTTATGAGATTCTTCAGTTTGAAAGTAACCATGTACCTGTATGAATACCTCCCCAGTTAAGAGGGAGTGTTGAAAAGTGTAACTAGGATCAGTCTTCATATTGACTTTGTAATTATGTATTCTTGTAAAGAAAAAGATAAAGATAATAAAATGTATTTCTGCTTCATGGGTTTCATGAGCAAGGTTTTATTGTAGGTCAATAGACTTCTTCTTGATGTCTATTAGGATTTGTCTTTTGGTTATAAATATGAAGAGTCTAGTCAGATAAATATGCCTCAAGACCTTGAAGAAAATGGCTCTAGAATGATGCCAAAAGCAACCCTCAAGACAACCTCCTTAACGCTGGAAGATCAACCCTACAAGTCGGCTTGAAAATGCTGGAAAGGTCGGCTCAATAATATGTCACAACAGTTCACTGACAGGTCGGCTAATTATAGGGTTGATCAACTATAAATAGCCCAGTAAACTTCGCAGAAATTATAGAACATAAATTCAGACTTTTCTTTGATTTTCGGTCAAGGTTTAATTGATAAGATTTGCTGACAAGTACGAAGAAATATGCAAGTATAGGTCTGTTGTTTGGTAAGACGAAGGAACTTGTCCATCGAAGATAAAAGGAAGCTGTTTTAGCGTAAAGTATCTCGGTTACAATTTTGTGAAAGAGTGCGAAGTAAAGGACTGTAACAAGTAGGCTGAAGAGCATTCTAAGTGTGGGACATGTCTCCTATATTTTACGAAAGAGGATGTCTACACAATGCTGAAGAAGATAATTAGGAATAGAGGAAGGGAAGATTGCAAGGTGTGCAATAGAGTCTCAACCTTCATGGAATATATACACAACGTGAAGTAGAGGCATCTCAACAAGTAAAGAACTCAATCCTGGGCATCAAAAGCACTGAAAGGAAGGCCGAGGAGAAGTCTATAAAAGGCTGAGGCCATAGCAAGGAAGGACAGAAGAAGGAGCTCACTGTTTGGGGCTAGGAACCGAGTTTTCCTAGTGCTGGTGCAAAGCTCCTTAAGGCTGGTGCTGAATGGTGCAGATTAGTGCAGGAAGGTGTTGAAAAGGTGTTATCAAAGGAACATTGTCAAGGTCTTGGAGGCATATGAAGGTCAAAGGTTTGAATCATTTCATGGTATTTGTCATTTGAAAGCCTCTAAGAAGAATTTCTCGTGGGTTTTCCTCTCCAAGAGGGGAGAGGTTTTGGCCCTGGCTTGAAGAGCCTAAACTTGTGTCTTTTGTGTTTTTGGTCATTGACTTGATGAAAGATGTAATAAGCTAAGAAGAGAAAACATAAGTAAAGTAAGATCACAAGTAATTATCAAGGAGAGAATTTGAATTAATCACTGCGCTACCAAATTCTCAACACTTCTAAGGTTGACATCGTATCTCTCACAAGGGTTTTATGCATATGTGGCATCATTTACTTATTTTTGACTATTTTTGAAGATTATAAGAAGGAATTCGATGGGCACTTGGAAGAAACACCAGGCAAATACTCAGTTGCCCAAGTAGATCGATTTTCTCACTGGCTAAAGTTCGGCAAGAGAAAATCGAATCAGAGGGCGAGTTGCAAGTGAGATAGAGGGTATTAGCAATAGTCGAGAGTGCAGGAAACGACAGGAAGAGGCAACGCAGAAGAGGGACCTAGATCACCAACGTAGAGGTAGTGATGCAGGCATTGCCCAGAGGGGCTAGCGTGAGGGCAACAAGTGCTCTCAGTGGTCAAAAGTTCACTATGGAGCGTGAGAAATTTGTTTGTAAATTTCTCTTAGTGATTATTCTTCGATTCTGCTATCTGTATATTGTACATGAGATTTTTGATGAAGATTTAATAAAATAAACCCTTATCTACTGCACTGATTTTTCCTCATTGGGTTTATTCGGGGACAATTGTCCAAAAATAACCGTGTCATTGTGTGTATTGTTGTGCTAGTATTTCCCTTGGCCGCACACAATAGAAACCATCCTAGATCCATCTTAACTTCAGATCTATCTAGTGTCGAGAGGGATCAAATCTCTCTAGGTACAAACCTCTTTTTTGAGTGAAAATCTTGAGGATTGATCCCTCTCGATGCTCGATATATTTGGAGTTAAGATGGATCTAGGATGGTTTCAATCGTGTGCGGCCAAGGAATAAAAGTGACTGAAATCAATGCACAAGTCACTTTTATTTGATGTCCTTGAGCTAAATTTGAGGAATAAAGAATGGGAAATAGCTAGAAGTCTCATTTATAAATAAAGGCTCTCCTCTCATTCTAAATTATTATGAATTGTTGGAGATCATTTTTAGAAGCCATAAATAGAAGATCTTTTTTGGAGTTTTTGTTGTCAATCTTTGGATCTCTCTCTTCCTTAGTTTATTTTCTTTGTTCATTAAAGATATGTTGTGAATGTTCAAGACTTTTACATTCCTAGTAATATCAATCCATTGAAGGGTAAATTTATCACTTGGAAGGAGGATGTCTAAGGTTTTTGGCTCTTCCATTCTCCTTTGTTGGCTTGGTAGATGCTCAATCACTTGTTTGACTTGTTTTTGGCTCCTTGGAAAGGATTTTAAGTAATTTATCCAATCCATAATTGATCATGTTGGTGACAAATTTCTCTTGAGGGAACCCCTCTTATAGGGCCTTGGTTTTCATGTCTTATCTTGATAAGACGAGATTGTTTTTCCCTAAGACTCTAGTCTCCTACTCTAATCCTTAAGCTTGAGATAACCAATATTGGTGGGGCATATTTCTTGACCCCATTAGCCTCTATGTAGAGATAAGGCACAAAGTCTATTCCCAATAATCAACCAAAAAAACCTTAAAGGCTAAAATTTATTTCCTTTTATGTCTTATAAAGATAAAATACATAGAATCATAAAATAAAAATCAAATGACAATATTATAAAAATATTTATTCATTGTCTACAAGAAGCTAATATTTTATCTTGATTTCAAGACATATTTGTGCAAGGGTTTATGCTTCATTGATTACCTGTGACCCTAAAAAGACAAAACAACCCTTCCTCATTGTGGATTATGTTGAGAAGCCAAATGTGATGATGTCTAACACCTAATTTCTCTTCTTGATAATTACTTGTGAATATTGGATGTCTTCTTATTACTTCTTATGTCTTCTTCTTTAAGCAATTATACAAATGTTTAATCTTTCAAAAAAAAAGTAGAGGTCATAAAGAGACAAGTGAAGCCAAAATTAGGCTAGTAGCTTGGGCAAAACCCACAAGGGGAAAACCCAACAATCCTTCTCTTATAGAATTAGATCAAAATGAGAGATATCCAAGACCTAGACCAAATTGCCAATAAGATACCAAGTCCAACCCTCCTCCAAGTCACCTCCAAAGTCAAATTCAACGCTAATCAAATTGCTCCAAATCTGGTCAAAGTTATGAAATTTGGACCTGCAACAAGGGGCCAAAATTCAGCCTGTGGTAACCTTAGAAATTTTGGCCTTCTTCCATAGAAAATTAGACCTCCACATGTTTGAATTGCAATAGACAAATATTTGGTCAATGGAGGGAATATTCTTCTAGTTTTGACTTAAGTTGCACTGAAACAAATACGGGAACAGATACAGATACGGGGTTGGAAATAGATACGGTAAATTTTTAAAAAATTTGGATACGATACGACAGGAAACGACACACACACACACACACACACAACAACAACAACAACAACAAAAAAATAACTTATAAGATTTAGAATCTTTCAATCTAGATTATCTCTAAAAATACATAATCAATTATTGAATTATGATATTATCATCTATCATCATCATCAATTCAACATATATAATGTTTAAAACTTTAAAGTTTAAACATTGTCATCATCATGATTCAATCATTCAACATATCATCAAGTTTCTGTTTCAATTTTCAAATTTCATTGTTCAATGATCAACATGATACATCATACAACTTGCAACATGAAAACCAAAATTAATAATGCACATTCCACACTACATAAATGGCAACATACTACAAACTTACAAAGTACAAAATGAACTATGAGTTGTAGTCTACTATCATTATTCAATGTTCATAATTCATATGCCATATGGTTGTTCAAAAGTTTAAAAGTTAAAACACCATCATAAATTACATTTACATATCATCAAATATGTCCTCAAGTTTATCCTTGTTAGTAAGAGGTTCCACATCCTCTCCAGAACTAGAAGTGGGAAAATTGTTGCCATGTCCACTTGAAGATCCACCAATTGGTGACTCTGAATCAAACAAAGTCAAATGAGACCTGGCATTCAAAGTCATATCCAAGTCAGGCAACTCTGGTTCCACATCCCATAATTTGGTGGCCCCAAATTTGTATTTGTATCTCTTGTGTGATTGAAGGCGAAGGTTTGAATGAACATACACTAGTTCCTCAGCCTTCTTACAGCCCAATCTGTTTCGCTTCACCGAATGGATGAAGCCATATGTACACCAGTTCCTTTTTGCTGAAAAGGAACTAGCAACCTGTGACAAGATCATGATGGCCAATTTTTGGATATGTGGAAGTTCCCCACCATAGTAGTTCCACCATTCAATTGGATTCGTTGCCCTCTTGTCCTGCATACAATCAATATCAGAACCCCAACTCTCTGATCCTACAAAATGAGAAAACTTTGAACAAATCCGAAGTCCAATTTCAGGGTCTACAAAAAGCTTTCTAAAAGCCTTTTTAAATCCTTGTGAGACTTTTGGGTCTTTGCTTGGTGCAATTCTTGCTAGATCACTTAGCAACTCTGCAGCATAATATTTTGGATTCATTGGATAGGCCAAAAGGTGCAATGGGGTGGTCATATTGTTCCACCTTTTGGTCAATATATCTTTTACTTCTCTGTGAAAGAATTTATTTGGGTCATTCTTCTTGGCATTTATAACCACCTTTATCTTCTCTATCATGGAATCAATGCCTTCATACACATCTCCCAAATTAGGCATATCTGTGTTAAACATATGGAGCAAATCCACTATTGGCTTGGTAAATGCCAAGAGATACTCAACCTTATCCCACCTTTCATCATCAACAACCAATTTTTTCACTGCTTGTGCTCTATCACTTTGGGATTGCCTCCATTGATTACAAAGAGAACTGCATACCATTGATTGTAATGCATCTTTCACCTGCATAAGCCTTGTTAAGACTATGATGTGAGAAGCAAATCGAGTTTCGACAACCTGCAGGTGTCAAATTGTCAATTATTAATGTTTCATTCAATAAATTAAAAATCATAATTTGATGTTGTTAACTATTATAATATTCACGAATCATGAATGATGACATTTGAGTCTTTGAGAATCCAATTTACATATTTGAATTTAGACTCTATAAATAAACTTTAAAGTTTAGGTACATTAAGGAGCTCCAACTTCGCAAATTCCCTATAGATGCCTTGGGACATGTGGTGGTTTGTGATGAATGCTTGAATTTCTTTTGCCTCTTCAAAAAATAACACGAATCCACTCAATTTGCTTACCCATCTTGCTCAACATGAGGTTCAATGAATGTATAGCACAAGGGGTCCAAAATATGTGTTGATATTTGCCTTCAATAATTAGACCTGCTGCTCTACACACCGTTGCATTGTTAGTTATTACCTGTACAACATTTTCTGGCCCCACCAATTCGATTTCTTCAATCAAAATGTCAACAATGAATTGAGAATCTTTCAAATGCCCTTCACAATCCACTGCCTTCAAAAACATTGACCCCTTTGGGCTTTGAGCAATCACATTGATCAAAGGCCTATTCCTTTGATCTTTCCATCCATCAGAAATGATGGACACCCTTGAAATGCGCCATGAATTACGAATGGGGCTTAATTTAGCCTCCAAATCTAACTTTTCAGCACTCAACATTGTGGTGCATACCTTCTCATATCCAGGGCTCTTGAACTCTTTTGGGACTTCATTAACTGCTTTTATCATCTTTGCTCAGTAAGGAGATACACACAAGGTTAAAGGGAAGACCATTTGCATAGATGCATAGATGCATTTGCATTTGCTATCTCTCGAGCATTATTATTAAAACTCTTTTCAAGCGGCCCCAAATTAGACTATTTTGAGCCAACAAGTCCATGAGAATGAAGTGGAGGTTTTGATGAAGATGCTCCCAACCTTGTTGGGTGTTTTAATTGAGAGGTAGGATTTGCCTCATTTGCTTTAGCATCCGCTTCATTTTGTTCTCTCTGATATTTTGCAAGTTTTGTTTTGCTTAAACCATTTTCATCTATCCCATTCTCTTTAGGTGGGCCACTGCATATTCGAACCCCATTGCCTTTTAACCCAAGTAAATGTGCTTTGACCCGTGTGTATGATCCCATGAACTCCTTTTGGCATTCACTGCAAACCCATGCCAATAATCCCTCTTCTTGGATCTTCTCAACAGTAGTTACAAATTTCCAAAGTGGTGACTTTGGATCGACTTTAGGGGCAGATTCAATTTCATGTTCCACTTCCTCTGCCTCACGAATGACTGAGCTTGAAGTTGCCATGATTGATGATGCTGATGTATATGAAACTGTCAAAATAAAATTGACAAATATTAAAAGATCGAAATTGTTAAATCAAGATTCAGAACTCTGTTTTATAAATTAAATATTTGACTCTTGAGAGTACAAGGCATGAGAGCACAAGGCTAAAAGTAGCCTATCTACAGGAAGAAATTTCACTCAACTAACCATGGAGTCTGGACAGGATACCAGAAATACAAGATTACCAAATAAAAGGGAAATTAATTCACCTTGCCTCGGAGAGGTCAAAACTTAAAAGTTAAAACACTAAAATTATGTTTGTATTTCACTTGACATTGGACAAGGCACCTATTATTATTATGATGTTACACAACATTCATCACAACTCCTAAGTGTCATCATATTATGCAATTGTCAACAGTGCATCCAAAGTTCAAACAATGCTTTAAATTTTAATTACAATACTCTGCTCTCATATTGAGATCTTTGCAAAGTTGCAAACCCTAGTCATAATAGATCACTGGTCTACTAAACCTTAGTCACCACTGCACATATGATACTGAAGATGGAAATGGAGTGCAAGACACCAGGATGATGTGCTGGCCTTCTCCCTTACTCCAGTACCCACATCACTGGCAGGTTTGTTTTGGGGTCATATTTGGATTGCAACAGGCTCTCTTACAACAATGCCATATCCCATGTTTTGGGATTTTGTTAGGTAGTACTGAGTAAACTCTTTCAATGACAGTACATAAACTCACTAAGGCACGTAACGAAGAGTTTAAAACTTTAAACTTTAACATTTAAGGCATTTAAAAATTTAGAGCCTATTTAGTATTTTCAATTTTGTTATACCAAAAAAAAAGTTTAATAGTGAAGGGCCTGATCATTGATGGCTTGCCAATTTGGAGAACATGCAATTATCCTGAGGTAAACCGTAAAGTTGTGTTCACTGTTTGCAATAGATCACTGAATTGATTGATTGCCATTGCAACATTGCTGTTAATTTTTAAATGTTATTTACTTTCTGATTCCCGTGTTAAAACTTAAAGGAATATCAACAGTTGGTAGTAGCTACAGTCCATTTGCAAAATCGTTGATACTAGAGCTAAATGCACAATCTGAAACCAATTCACGCAAACAAAATCCAAATAAAAAGCACCAAGAAACCCAACTCGAAGAAAAAATGAAGCACGCTGCACACTGCACAGTCGGACCCGGACGCAGCAACAAACTTGCAAACGCTGGAAGTTGGGACCTGGACAGCGGACGTTGGAACGATTGCTGGACAGTGTAGCCTTGAACGAAGGCTGGACTACTGGAAGCCTGTAACCTGGAACCTGTAAGCCAACACAGGCAGTGGCAGGAGGCAAACTCAGAAAACTCAAAACAATCAACAAGAGCAGCGGCACGGGCAAACTCACAAGTGACGAGTGACGAGTGCCAAAGAAAGCAAGTGGAATTTTGAGCTGGAAAGCGGCTAGGTTAACCACTAAATTTTAGTCTTTCCAAATTGTGTCCGAATTTTAGAAATCATGTTCCGTTCCCAGCGACAGCAATTAAATATCTTAAAAATCGTGAAACATATTCATGTATTGCGGATACACTAAGAAATGAAACGATATGTATTGATATTTTGCTGGATCTGGTTTTAAAATCGACATACGTTTTATTAGATTTCTGGAAACAGAATTAAAAAAAAACAGTGGAAATATGTATCCCGAGTCACCTTGTCGTTTCAGAAAATCAGGAATGGGATAAAAACGTTTTTTGGCTGTTTTTTTGGTGTATTGTACATGTATTCGTACCCAAAATGGTGAACGACGTTTTTGGGAGGCTAGCCTGACGTTTCCGTCAACTTAGGTTTTGACTTGCTTTCTCTCTCCTTTGACTCAACTTCTTCTCTTCTTCGCTTGGTTCAAAAAAATGCTTCTTGTGATGTTGATGTATGTTGTCGAAGTGCCTTATATATATTTGTCCAAGAGGGTCGAATAAGCGTCACTCTGGAGGGCTAGGCTGACTTGTCCAAGGAAGGCCGACTTGGTCATCTTGTGGACTAATGACTCAACATAAAAGTCAAATTATTTTTTGTTACAAATGTCCAAATGGGACATGACTCAAATACATTTTCTTTTGACTCATAATAAATTCTTTTTTACTCTCAAAGCATGAAAAACATGCTTTGACAAAAATATAATAAATACATCAATGATAAATTTACATTATGAAGACCAAACCTAGTTACAATTTCAACACTCCCTCTTAACTAGGGAGATATTCATAATGACTCAATGGGGTAATCTCAAGTTGAAATATTCATATAAGAAAGGATCCAAATTGATAAGCATCATTGATGATAACATCATCATAACCAACATTGTCAAAAGACCAAGGCCTTCACAAGTAAGCTTTATCTCTCCACTAGATCATAACACAATGCTGGGAGGCATTCAGTAGGACACCACCGCCTCTCCGAGGCACATGCTCCACCTAGGTTCACCAAAGTATGACCTCACAAGACCATTTCTTAATCCATTGTCACAATACTTGACACAAGGAAACGTTGGTCCCGACCATTCTTATACCAGATCAATGTACTTGACTTACGACTGTTAGTCCTGGTCACAGTACATGTCTCAAGAATGTTGGTCCATGATGCTTATCCAATCCACCCTCCATTCTCCCTATCCGTGTTCATGTGCTAGACTTACGGCTGTTAGTCTTGGCCATAGTACGACAAATGGAGAACAAGGTGTCCATCCTCACTTCCTCTCAAATTGGGAGGTGATATCCACAAGCCCAAGCTTGTCTCAAAAATACTCATCCTTTCCCTTAAGAATGGACTTCATCAATGCTCCGGCTACTTATTCGTCAGTGGAAATATACTGTAGCTTCGCGACTCCATTTTGCATCATGTCACTAATGTGTTTCAATCTTCCTGTTTCTCTGACAATCTTCATATCACTTTAATTAATTGAATCCAACATGTCATCAAATAGTTGATCAAACATTTTATGGAGCCAAACTATTTCACAACTAATTGTACAAACTTCCATATCTTCTTTCTTTGCAGTGCAATAGAATCCCGCTTCATGCTTTTCCAAGAAACCAAATCCCAAGTAGAACCAACCATTAGTAGTATCTGTATTCATCATCAACACTGCCATCCTAATTGATGTGTCCTTGAATTGAATATATCAGGGAATCAATCAGCTGTCCGTACAATGATGTATCAACAATATAAGAACTCTTCAACTTCTTGCTAAATGGTGTAGTCATAGATATATATTATGTTATCTGACCTTCTGGAGGATCTTGATCACAAGCTCCCTTAGTTTTTAAGTAGTAGTGTATCCATGCAAAACATGTCAAACTGTAGAAGGTGAACCACTCATCTTGCTTATATGCCATCAATAGTAGGTGAAGGTGAACCACTCACCCTACATACATGTGTCCGTAATCATAGGGGAAGGTGAACCATTCACCCTACACACATGTTAACCATCATGGGGTATCACAGGGTAAGATGAACCACTCACCCTGTACACAACACACCACTAGGGGAAGGTGAACCACTCACCCTATGGTTGCTGATAGATCAATAATTACCTCAATCCCCCAAGAGCTCCCAGCTGTACACAACGCACCACTAGGGGAAGGTTAACCACTCACCCTATGGTCACTCATAGATCAATAAGTACCTCAATCCTTCAGGAGCTCCCAGAGCTCAATGTTCAACCGAGACCCTCCTAGTAGGGTCTAATCATGACACTCAGCCCCTCTTGAAGAAAGATAATCTTGACAAGAGGCTATGTAAGGATGGCAGTAATCTGCTCATTCAACCAATAATAATGGAGTTTGACAGCTCTCTAATGTACCATATCCAGAGAACTAACCAATACTAGGAGTTATTGTGGATCATGGGTTCTCAAGAATGAATCCCACTCAGGAGTATCACAATGTTCAACAGCTGTGACAAGCACGAGTTCATAGAGCTTCAATCAACCAACAGACTTCATAATAATAAGCCTTGTATTCAGATTCAATAGTGCTCCCCGAGTAACAGAATCAAGTAGTATAGCACTAGATGTGCATTCATCATACTGTCAATCGAGCCAACGTGAGAATATCCAAGGATTCTTAGATCCCGCAGAGTATCTAATATGAAAGAGGCTCATCCATAGGTTGATTCAGAGTCTTCATAGGGAGGTCATGCTAGCTGCTTCATTCATACAGCCTCAGCGGAGCTCCCAGAGCAGCAGCTTTTAGCTTTAGATTCTAAAGGTGCTCTTTTCCATTTACCATACGGTCAGACCAGCAATCCTTAGTGAACAATTATCCAATATATGAGGCTTCATCATAAGATGTCTCAAAACTTCGTAGAATGGCATATGACTGATCAGGTGCCAGAGTCAACAAGTTGTCTGAATCAGTAACTAATCCATCTTATCAGACCTTTATGCTCTGAAACAAAACTAGGTCCTTCATCTTGACTTCTAAAAGTCAACTCCCTCTTACATTGATACTGGAGAAGATCATCATTTTGACAGACATCATTAATAGCTTTATTCAAGTATCATAGCTTGACCATAGCTCCCTCTGAATATCGGGAAAGTAACCTGCTCATAATCATCGAGCCATCTGCATCCTGATATTAATCCTTTGGACCACGTGCCAAAGTCAGCCAATTAGATATGCTGCTTCTCAGGTAGCAAAGATTATCTGATATCAGAACATAATCAGCTGTCATTTATAGCCTTCGTCAATCTCCTTTGACATGATTGGCCTTCTTGAAATAATCATAGGGCAAGAGTCATCGAGCCATATTCCAGGGATTCTATAGCTCCTACTGAAGTCTTACTTCAGTTGGTCATCTATCTTTTAACAATGTGCTGCAAGATAATTAAATTACCTAATTCATTACAAGGTTGTTCTTCTCATCCAGTCATCTGTGACCATATGAAGAGGAGCTGATAAGAGCTTTTATCTGCCTTCAGAATTATCACAACCTTCGAATCCTCAGGAAGAGATTTCAATGATTTGATCAGAAAGACCAGGAGGAAGTATGTCATCACCTACTGCACGAGGAACAGATAATGCACACTGCATCAGATCAGGGAGATCCAGGGTCAAATTATCTGCTGAGACTGCAGCCATCCCCTTTTTTCAGACATGCCTATCAATGTCAGGCAGCCTAGATCAGGGAGATTGCTGAAGCCATAATGGTAGTAGCAAAATATTCCTTTATTATTGATTCCCTCAGATGGATTCCTTCCCGTTGTCATAGATTTAATTATGTGACTAGAAATCCTCCTCAAGTGCCTTATTGCTACCCTGAATATTCTAAGCAACAAACAAAATAGAATCCTCATCTAACTAACTGCAACAGAAAAATCAACAATGAATAAAGGAGTTAGTTGCAGCATCTTTTTAAAAATAGAACCAAGAGATGAGGGTGCCTTCTTTGTTTCAGGATCGACCAAGTCTAGGCTCTAAAAATAGTAAGGAAGATTCAATAGTGCACTCTACTAGGACAACTACAGCAAGCAATCTTGAATTTTCCTGAATAGAGCACTCACCAAGAGTGAGTGTATATCTTGTGAGAAAAACAACCCCAAACACCAGGGTGCCCTCGCCAAAAGATGCAAAGCCCCCCAACCTCCTCCAAAGAATGTGAAAACCCGAATATAGTACTGTGACCAAATTCTTCATGCAAAACATCCAGCAATCTCCATAACATGTTTTCAATGTCTGCTGGAAATGATCTTCTGTAGGCTGATTAGGGTCTTCAGTTCATAATGATGGATCCGTGTAAACCCTTGCCAACTGGAAGTGCCCAGAACAAGCTCTTTTGCTGTAGCAATTGTGTTGGTTTTCTCTATCAATTTACACATGGTTTATTGTTGATGAAGGAATAACTTTGGATGCAAAAAACATTAGCAATGTGGAAAACCCATGGACCCAGATGCAATAGATAACTTCATCAAGCACTGCTGCCTATAGCTGACTATGACAAGGTAAAATCTGATCTGTGCCCTGCTTACAGGGTCATCCTTTTACTGTTATGTGATGATGAAAACAAGCTTGAACCTATCTGCCTTTGTTATAAGAAATATAAATATTGATGAAGGGCAGGGTACCCTGCTCCAATTTGAGGTTTTATGCGATGATTAAACTCTTCCAACCAAATTACTCAATCAAACAGATCTGGAAAGATAGGTGTATCACTGCCAAACATACTGTAAGTTTACATTCCAGCCACTACAGTGAAAAGGCTATAAATGCACCTATTTTCAAAAGTGAAGATAGGCAGCTGGCTGTCCACTGTGATGTTGCCCTTTCCCCTACAGCAGCACAAGATCTGTCCGCATAGGAAAATTCAGAATGAGCTTATGTAAGATTTAACCCTTAATTTATACTTGCTTCCTCAAAAGGTTTTAGGGCAGATCTTCCAAAATTATAAACATAACAAGTATCAGGGCTGACCTCATCATTTGACAAGATAGCAAACTATTAAAGTGATAAAAACACCATTAACCATGTAACAATAAGCCTAACTAGCGTGACTAAGATTCCAAAACAGTGTCTTCAGCCATGGCCTATTAGCTACCTGCAATAGTGTACCATCATGTTCTTAATCATGCTAGAATTAATCCCCTTTACTGCTGCTATTATCAACCTGAGCTAGCATCTTGAAATTTGACATGGGCAATTCAACTAGCATGTATGATTCTTTATTTTTGGGTCATCCAGGCTGTCAGCAACCCTATGCGAAAAATAAGACTTTCACATTATATAGCAGCAAACCTTGTTCTGATGTAAAATAACGAATGAATTTCAGAATGCTTTCTTAGATGCTCCGTTCTATCCATACCAAAACTGCATACATACTCAGGGTCTGAAACCAATCTCTACTTGGACAGGTTGTTTCAGTCTCTTTCACTTGGAATAAGTTGGACGTTTTTCATAAAATCGTTGGACACGATGGTTCTAAAATGCTTAACATGTAAATGCTATCTGAGGTTTCATATGGCGTTCCAACAATCTTCCACATGTCAAAGCAGCTATTGGAAAATCTAGTACTGATTTATGGTGCCAAGATATACTAAGTACCAGACCTAAGCAAAGGTAGGGAGGCTTGTGAGTTATGTTCCTAATCACTTCAGATTTGTCTTGATTGAACCCAGCTTCACAAGTTTTATGACTAGAAACCTTATACAAATTTAACCCCTCTAAAAAAAAATAAAATTTGATAAAAAAATGTTGTTTGGGAATGAACAGGATGCCTTTCATGTTTCTACCTTCATTCTCTCCCAGATCATACTATTTGTAATTAAGCATTGATTTTCCAAGGCTTTCTAGCATCCACACATTTTAATATTTCAAGAGGTAAAATCTAGTCATGACATTCCAACCAAAAGTTATTGGATACTTAGCACCTATTTGGATCAAGCATAAATTTATATGGTAGACACATTGATGCCTAGTGATTTTTAGATTTATGACAGCTGAATGGCTGTATAATTCGGGTGGACTGTCGGCAGAGTTTAAAACCGCCTCTTTACCACCCAGAAATAAGAATGTAATGTATTGATTTCCAGCAAGTGTATCATCATATCACTAATAAGCTGATCCATCATGCTAGTGTGAGAGGAAGAGTAGACCATAGTTAAATTTACACTGCTGTGGTGTGGCTGATGTTTCTACATTTAGAGGTTTTTCATCCCTTCTTGTGCTATGCTTGAACGTTTAGATGGAACCCTTTGAAGGGCTGTTGAGGGCTGAGAACTTACATTGGAGCCCTTGGTGTAATATTCCCCCTACTAATATCACTAATTTAACTTGCAAAATTTTCAATTTTTCTTTCAGGTGTTTTGACAAACACTTTGCAAGCAATTATTTATTCAAACTTCCATGCGAATAATGGGAAGCAATACACAATAAAATTAAGAAACCTTTGCTAATCAATTTTTATGCAGTAAATTCACCAAATAGATATCAAATGCTTCATCAATTGCTGTTAGAAATGGATGGATAAATATGCTGCCCACAAAGAACACGTCCTTCAAATGCAATTGCATCCTCCTCAATAAACTCAGTCCTCATGGAAGAATGCAGCTAGCTCAACAAGAGTAATGCGACCTCCTCAAAACAACTCGGTCCTCAAGGAAGAATGTGGCTAGCTCAACACGAGTAATGCGGCCTCCTCAAAACAACTCGACCCTCAACTCAGAATAAACTTGGCCTCCATGAAAATTCGGCCTCAAGGAAAATTCGGCCTCTCCAAAACCAATTTGGCCTCACAAGGGAATTCAATGAAGCAAGAGAAATTTGTCTACCTTCAATAAATTTAGCCTCTAAAAAGAAATGCAGCCTTCACCAAATTGTCCAATTATCACATATAGAATTCGGCCCACCAAATGGATTTGGCTTCCACAATCAATTCAACTTCCTCAAGATGTATTCGTGTTGCCCAAAAAACTCCAAAATTGCTACAATGGGTAAATCGTCTCTATCTTCAAGCTCTTTTTTTTTTTTAATCAAAAAGAAAAAAACGCTGTATTATAATAGTTCATAAATCAAACATTACATTCTCATCTATAGATAGCTGAGAAAAACGTAATCCAATTCATCAAGAGATACAAGAGCATCTTCTAAGAAAGAAAGAAGCCCAAACAATCTCTAGATGGGATCACAAATTATGGAGGGCATAATAACCACTCCATTCAAGATTTCCAGATTCATATAAACAGACCTGTCATAATTGAACAGCATATAAACTGAGCCAGATTCACATATCAGTGGTCAGAAAAGGAAAACTGCCTATATCAAAACATCAAAACAGTTGTCCATGTAATTCATGTAAAGGAGCAGAAAGAGAGAGTGAACAGAATGTAACAAGGATAATAGGCAGCCTCGCTTGTGAGGTAAGTACTGAACCAGTTTCGCTTGATATATCTAAAACAGAGTTGTTTTAAGAAAGTTTGTCGCATATGTGGTTATAAAGTCTGTGCTCCTGATAGGTGATCAACATCAAAACTGGCAGGCTCGCTTGAATAGGAAAATTCCAAAAATGTTACCGGCTCGCTTGATAGTCCATACCACAGGCTGGCTTGTTGTTGCCACTTACAGGCTTGCTTGTAATAGTAGTTCCGGCTTGCTTGCAAATACATCCTACAGGCTCGCTTGTTACGAAGTATATTAGACCTCCTGTATGGAAGTGTTAATTTATGCTAATGTTCTATGCCATTTCAGATTAGGGCACAATACTGAAGAAGATAGAACATACTAACAGATCGATAGAAGACAAGCCGAAATAGAGATAGGAAATGGTGGCGTTACGACGATCAGCAGGATGCTTCAACCAACAAAGTCTCCAATAGGTCATTCAGCCAAGCGTGTCACACATATAACCCAAAACAACCCAAACAAAGAACAGTCCATATATATATCACAGCTCCAACGCTATCCAGAGAGAGAGAATTCCTCCACACGAATGTGTCTCAAATGAACTCTAAGTCTCTCCAATATATAGGAATCTTTGGGGGTGTGTGACACGTCCTTTAAGACATTTAAGTCTATATTTTATTCCAGGCCGACCTAGCACATAAGTGGAATAAATTAAAATACATGTTCGCATCATCCGATCGAGATGATCTTTATCAATCTCCAGCACCTCTCCAGCAGGAAATCTCAAATACGGATCGTCATCCGAGCATCATTAACCTGGAGTTTGACCTAGTTGTCCAATTTTAACACTCCCTCTCAACTAGGGAGAACTCCGCCCACTAGTGCAATCCAAACATCGCGTCATCCCGTCGTAACTTGCTTCGCCGGGCTCTTTATTTCGGTATCAGAAGTGGTCACCAAGGTGGATATCGTTAGGCTCCGGCCGGCTGACAGATTCAGCCCGTAGGTCCGAAACCTCTATAGGACTCACAAAGAGTCTCCAACCAACCCGAAGTTGGTTCATCTGACCCGAAGTCAGGCAGAGGTTCGAGACCTCACAAGACTTGATCCCAGATCAAGTGGTTGGACTGTGCCATCCTAGATAGAGAGTACGGAAAATTATGATACGTCCATCAGTCTTTGCTACTAGTCTCTAGCCTTTCCCATCTCATTGGCCAAATGAGAGGTACTTCCCATGAGTCTTGAACTCAATGGGTAGGATGCATACGGGGCATAGATAATGAGAGGTAAACCAACTCAATAATCATAACGGTGGGGTCCAAGCACACCAACAGGGTTCGGCAAGCCTAGCCTTGTGATTGCTCATAGCTCCGAGAAGCTGTCCCCAAAGCCCCCCAGAGCTCCCAGAGCTCATTGTCCAACAGGACCCTCAAAATAGGATCGTTCCACGATACCAAGATTCTCACGGAAGGTTATGAACATGACCTTCCCCAAGGGCATTGTGAGAATATCCGCGACCTGCTCATCAGTTCCTATATGATCGAGCCTTCGGCGCCTCGCTGTACCATATCCTAGATAAAGTGGTACCAGCCATCAACATGCTTGGATCAATCGTGGAACTTGGGATTCTATGACAAATGAATCCCCCTCTGGTTATCATAAAGGATAACTGTGGCATCTAGCACATGCTCGAACAACTCACAGAAGAGTTTTCGCAACCAAGTGACTTCACAACAGGCCATACATGTTACAATGTATTCGGCCTCAACGGTGTTCAAGGCTACCGACTTTAGATTCCTGCCCGAAGCATATCTACCTGTGAAGTAGCGTCCAGATGTGCTCTTGCGATCCACCACATTGCCAGCCCAATCGGCATCAGTATATCCATGGAGTGTCATACTCCCGGCAGTGTATCTCAACCCATGGTCTATCGTGCCTCAGAGATATCTCGAGAGTTTCTTGGCACCAACCCTGTGAATGTTATGATCAACCATGTGTTGACTCAAAGTGTTCACTGCACAACATATGTCCGAACAGGTGTTCATTAAGAACATCAGGGTCCCTATGAGTCGATGATACTCAGTAGGATGGGCCCAACAACGTTGCTACTCAACTTCTTAAAGTTGAGTTCCATGGACTTACAATCCATCATACCGTAATCGGCACGTATTTTCCTTGAGAAAGGAAAATCTCGCTGTGTCTCTGCTGAGACCCCTGTGCCTAGCATCATCTCAGGTCCTTCATCCTCAACTCGCAATGGGTCCCCTTGCACCGATGAATGAGAGAGTCAAAGACTCGTCGTAAAGAGGTCATCCACATACAACACCAGAGTGAGAGGCTTCTTTCTATTAACCTTGCAGTGAAGGTTCAGATCAACAATACTACGAGTGAAGCCCAGCTTCATCAAGTTGCTATCTATCCTCTCGTACCAAGCTCAGGACGCTTGTTTCAGCCCATCGAGGGCTTTCTTCAACCTGCAGACATGGGTGTCCCGACCCTGGACTTCAATCCTAGAGGTTGCTCCACATATATCTCTTCCTTTATCACACCATGCAGAACAATGCGGTCTTCACATCATCTGATGAAGACTACATCCTTGCGTAGCAACAAGGGCTATAATAGATCGAAAGGTGGTGTATCGGGCCACAGGTGCAAATATGTCATCATAATCTATGCCTTCCTTTTGAGAGAAGCCACAGGCAATGAATCTTGCCTGAACTTTTCAGCACTTCCATCGGATCCATGCTTGATTCTGAAGCGAGGTGACAACAACTTTGATCGGTGGTCTAGGAACCATATCCTAGACATCACCCTCGCATCCATGCTTGATTCTGAAGCGAGGTGACAACAGCTTTGATCGGTGGTCTAGGAACCATATCCTAGACATCACCCTCGCATCCATGCAGATTTAGTTTCTTCAAATGATCCAGGCTCATATTGTACTCATGGCAGCTAGATACCCCTTGTGTTTATATGGCTTCTCGGTTTTCTTCCGGAATTTCCCCCTCTGAAGCCATATGTCTTTGAGCCATGGGGATCTTCTTTCGTTCAGCAATGATATTCACTCAGGAGCATATACAGATGTATCTCCCTCTTAATGTCAGCTTCTCTCTCGAGAGAAGACATCTATTTTAAATGAGGGCATCCCAGACACCAACTTCAAAAGGGGTCTTATTCTCCCACAGTCAAAGCCATCCAAATGCTTTTAATAGTTTGATCATGTTCAAGACTCCAAAAGCGTCAGCTCAAGGCCGCAAAATTTCCTACCACACTTCAGTTACATCGTCACAGCCATCACATGAATCTGTAGACATGGTAACATGCTCATGTCACTGTCATAATGACAGTGACATAGACTCACAGATTTAGCTCCTCAAAATGGCAGTTACAAAAATACCTTCTGAACTTGCATCACTGTTTTCTTCATCATTAACAGTGCTGAAGATTTTAAGCTTACAACAATTACCTGATGTTTTGTGGAGATCTGTTGTAGCTTCCTCTAAGACTTTCTTTACTGAACTAGGGATCCAATCTGCCTTTTATTCTGCACTTGAGGTGTTCATCTACAACATCTGTCATTGCATTTAGCTTCCAGATCTGCGCATTTGCAGTGAATGTTTGACTGATCTAAGGCTGCCTCAGACGTGTAGCCAACCCAGGATTAGTGAGCACACAGTCAAAAAACATATGTGATAACCACCTGCAATCTTGTGAAAGATCCAACAAGAAAGACACGGTGACCTCCATGTGGCCAAACAAAGTGTGTGGGTACCAAAACTGAGGGTATAACTCCTCTCGATGAGCCCGATTTGCTTCCTGTCGGGAACATTTATTCTGCCTTCCTGTTAAACTTGCATAAAAGTCAAATGTCCAGCAGACAGATACCTCAATGCTATCTTGTTCCTGTTAGCATTCTGTGTAATTTCACTAGAAACTGCTTCTCAAAGTGGACCCAGTTAGCCTGTGCTTTCCTTGATGGCTCTACATGCTGGCTTAGTTCTCCAGGTATTTGACCAGTAATTTCAAACTCAAAGAGATCACGGGCCAAGGCAGAGAAGCCAATTGTGGCAAGAGCCACTCCATGGGGTCCAACCGACCCTTCTTCTGCAGCTCGGGGACTACAACAATCCCCACATAGAAATCTGAGGGAATTTCCCATGGGAAATCAATGTATGTTCTTTATTTGTGATTTTAAACAGAAACCGCCAATCACAGATCTGAGTAGCTGATTGAGCTCCACTAGACAGTCTGAGTTTCAGATTATAAGGACATTCGCAAGAGCTGAAGCTTGGTCTGGGGTTGCAAAAGTCTGAAGTCCTGTAGCTTTATACTTCAGGTATCCAAAAGATTCACTGTCCAAAGCTTCACTTATCAAAATGCTCCAAATGCTGTAGCTATCTCAAAAGAAACATAATTTAATGCACTGCAGGTTTGAATTTGAATGACAGTTGATGCTCAGAATTTGATGTAGCTCAACCAAAACCCTGACCCATAGTTCAAGAGTATTATGCTAGACTGTCACTGTAATAGATCCGATCCACAAAATTGAGGTTATAGCTCCTATAATTGAGTCTGAGGGTATTATTCCCTGAACTCTTCCTTCTCGGCCTAACTGTGATGTCTTTGTTGGCTTGTATGCACGTCTGTTTCGAGAAAACAACAGTCGTGTTTATTTTTGCTGAGGTTCCTATGATAAATTTACCATCAAAGACATTGAAAAAAAAATCTTGCTTCTGATGACGTGGAATTTGATAGATTTAATCCCGCATCGTGGGCCTCCTCATGCCGACCGAAATTACTCCAACTTCTGTCATTACGACGGTGCCAAAACACCATCCGCGTTGTAGATTTTATGGTGGAGATGCGCCACCTCATTGTCATTCTCCAATGTAATGCGGACAAGTTGAGAAGCTCGACTCCCAGCACTCTCATCGTCTTCAAGGTCCTTGATTGATTTTACAATAGGAAGTTTCTTGTGAATGTCAAGTGGACGTGGTCTGAATGACAACCTACACATGTCCGCTCATCTCCCAGTGCACTAATGCTCGCTTACAGATCATTCCAATCCCTGCCTGAATGTTATACACATTGTATGTAAACCACTGTAACCAAACTTCACAGATGTCAATTAGATAACTCCAGTCATGCAGCCAAACATGCCCTTCAAACCTGGAGAACACGGGTTGTGTTATGTATATTTTATTAATTGTTAGTTAGATATAGTTATATTAGGTTTTATTAAGTGAAAGGGCATGATCAAAGATCATGCCTCTTCACCAAGGGACACCATGAGACGATATTTAAAGCCTCGGTGATTCCCCATTGTAATCATATCTCATATCTCATATTTTATCAATAATAATATATACTTATTCAAGTTTACCAGAGTTTTTACACTCCATTGGTATCGGAGCTATCGCTCTTAGGGATCTGTGTGATCACCCAGAATTAAGGAATTATAAGAAAATTCCAAAATTGCAGATATTTTTAAAAACCAAGTGCTTGTGGGTAGCAACATTTGTTTTTTAAAAAAGAAGAAGGAAGAAATATATATATATAATATATATATATATATATTAATAAAATCAAAAGAGAGAAGGAAAGTTAACATAGAGGGGGAAATAAATTAAAAGAAAAAATAAAAAGTAAAAAGAGAGATATACGTACATGTGAAGACAAAGTAAAATTAAAAAGGAAGAGTAAAAGTAAAATTAAAAAGGAAGAGTAATTGCTCGTGGTTTACAAGCTCGTGGTTTTTGGGCCCATGGTATTAAAACCCATTTCCCCTTTTCAAAACAACGTGCCTTTTCAAAACAAAGTGACCTTTAAAAACAATATTATATATATATATATAATTCAAATAATAAAATAATAATAATAATAATAATTATTATTATTTAAAAATATATATATATATATATATATAATAATAATAATAGAAATTATTATTATTATTTCAAAAAATAAATAATTTAATTAATTAATTAATTAATTTTTTTTTTAAAAAGGGGGGAAAACTGGCAGAAAAATATTCCCCACCTCATACACGTTCAATGTCTTCATCGATGTCGATGGCTGAATTCCAGAAGAAATTGGGAGATCTTGAGAAACAAATCAATAATAATTCCGAAGAATTCGGAAAAATATTAGTCGATCTTGAAGGTATAGTTGCAGGGCACTCCAACGACATCAAAAAGATTCATGATACGACAAATCGAATAGAAAGACAAATGTGGCTAAATCATCACGAGGCCACAGAAAAGCATAGCGAAGCAATGAACAAGATGACAGAGCATAGCGAAGCAATGAACAATATGACAAAACTCTTCAATAAGCTAAATGATAAGATAGATAAGTTAAGTCAGACACAATCCCCAATATTTCCTAACATGGAACAAAATCAACAAAACAATTCCGCAGATTCAAGAAACTTAGAAGAGCATCAAGAAAAGACCGATTCCCCACATCATCAAGAAGATAGTAATGCAGATTTTCAAAATAAGCAGCTCTGGAATGCATTTGCTAATCAATATCCCCTTCTTGTTCCACTAGTAGCATATCAGCGAAGAGCCAAAATCGAGCTACCCAAATTTGATGGTAATGAAAAAAATAGCGTTGCATGGCTTAATAAAGCTGAAGAATATTTTGAGATTTATGACATTACTAGTGATGACGAAAAAATTAAACATGCTTCCATGAAAATGGAAGGAGAAGCATATAATTGGTATATGTGGTGGAAAAAGACGATGCTCGCTATCATTTGGAGGAAATTTAAGGATGCATTCTTCAAAAGGTTTCAAGGCATAAAAGAAGAAATTTTTTTTTCAACGTTTATCAAATTACGCCAAAAAGGAGATGTGGATGAGTACACTCGAGAATGGGAGACCTTGGCAACATGAGTACCAGGATTGTCGGAATCTCGTCTAATCCAGTCTTACATCTCAGGACTTAAAATCCACATACAAGAAGAGCTTGAACTACATGAAATTACGTCTGTTGAAGTAGCAAGGCAAAAAGCAAAAGCTGCTGAAAAGAATTTTGAAAGATTATCAAAACCAGAAAAAGTATATTCGAGACGACGGTTTCCTCAATCTACAAAAGAAGATAACATGAAATATGCTCCACCACGCCTTCGCGAAGGAGACAAATCTAACTTGGAAATACAAAGAATGAGGGAAGGCAAATGCAAATGTTGTGGCGAAAAATGGGACCCTAACCACAGATGTGCTAATGGGAAAGAAAGAAATCTGTATAATTGTGAAGCAACTAATGATTCTAACAATGATGATTCAGACATAGAAGGGATAAAAGATACCCTAGAATTCTCCCCAGAAGTAGATGACGGCAGCACTCCGCAAGTGTCATTATCAGCCATGACAGGTATATCACAACCTCAAACACTAAAATTAAGGGGACATATTAAGAAAAACAACGTAATGGTTCTCATAGACACAGGCAACACGCACAATTTTCTAGATTCAACCATGGCCAAAAGACTCAACCTCTTTACTTTTCCCATGCCTAATATGAAGGTAATGGTGGTCGATGGTAAGAAGATTGAATAGGTAGGAAAATGCCATAAAGTCAAATTGCAGATTAAAGACTTTAGTTTAGAATCGCCATTCTATGTCAGACCACTCGGAGGAGTAGATGTGGTCTTAGGAATTCAGTGGTTACAAACCTTGGGTACTTATTCGGCCAACCATCAGAAGCAGTTTATAAGCTTTAAGTGGGAAGGGGGGAAGCACAAGTTATTTGGATTCCAAGCCCCAGAAAATCAAATCGTATCATCATCTCAGATGATGAAGATGATCCGAAAGGGAGTGCCAGCCTATATAGTCGAATGTCATCATTTAGAGATGTTATCTACAAAAGTCAACCACGAAGAATCACAGGAGGTACAAGCACTAGTTCAGAAACATGAAAAGGTATTTCAAGATCTACCAATGAAGATGCCTCCTCATAGGGAAATCGAACATACAATAGAAGTCAACGCAGGATCAGACCCTGTTAACATCAAGCCTTATCGCTACCCACATCACCATAAAACTGAAATTGAGAAGATAATCCAAGACCTTTTAAAATGTGGGGTCATTTCAAAAAGTAAGAGTCCGTATGCTGCCCCAGTTATATTGGTAAGAAAAAAAGACGGATCGTTTAGGCTATGCATTGACTATAGAGGATTAAATAAGATAACAATTAAAAATAAGTTTCCAATTCCCTTTATCGATGAAATGCTGGATGAACTCCATGGCGCAAAATATTTCTCTAAATTAGATTTAAGGTCAGGTTATTACCAGATCCGAATTAGATTGGAAGATATACCAAAAACCGCATTTCAAACACATGAAGGTCATTATGAATTTAAAGTAATGCCCTTTGGGTTAACAAATGCAGCAGCTACGTTCCAAGCCACTATGAACAAGTTATTTCGTCCATATCTTAGGAAATTTGTACTAGTATTTTTTTATGATATTTTGATTTATAGTAAAACCTGGAGGGAGCATTTGCAACACTCGGATAAAATTCTCACGTTACTAGAAGACCATCAATTTTATGCAAAAAAATCCAAATGCACCTTTGGAAAAGAGAAGTTGAATATTTGGGACACCTAATATCCCATGAAGGAGTAAAAGTGGATCCTTCTAAGATTAAGGCTATAAGGGAATGGAATAAACCAGTGAACATATCCAAGCTCAGAGGATTTTTCGGATTAACGGGATATTATCGAAGATTTATTAAAGATTATGCGCATAGAACTGCACCTCTTACAAACCTTTTAAAGAAGAATTCGTTTCAATGGAATGAGGAAGCAGGGAAATGTTTTGAAGATTTGAAGGAAGTAATGGCTAATGCACCAGTATTGGCAACTCTCGACTTTTCTAAACCATTTATCATTGAATGTGATGCCTCTAGATTCGGTATTGGTGCAGTATTAATGCAAGAGGGGCACCCTATTGCTTTTGAAAGCAGAAAACTAAATAAACATGAGCGTCTCAAGTCCACATACAGCAAGGAAATGCTCGCTATTATGCATGCATTGGCCAAATGGAGACAATATCTGTTAGGGAGTAAATTTTCCATCCGAACAGATCATAACAGTCTTCAGTATCTTCTTCAGCAAAAAACACTCTCTGAAGAACAACAAAAATGGATCGAGAAGATTGCCGCTTTTGACATGGAGATATTACACAAGAAAGGGAAAGACAATGTAGTAGCGGATGCCCTGTCCAGAAAAGATGAGGAATCAGCATTACTTGCAGTTTTGATTGTTGTGCCTGAATGGCTTAATGAGATTAGAAGTGAGTACGCCAAAGATCCAGAAATGTTGGCTATAATCAATAATCTCCCAGGGAATTCAAAATTTGAATGGAAGAACGATATCTTATGGTACAAAGGGAGAATTTCCTGCAAGGCTTGAATTGTTCAACTTTTGGAAGGATATCTTATGGTACCGGAATGTTGAACTTGCAAATTTTAAATCCTGTTTTGAAACATAAATTAATCGCAGGAGACCCCTTGAAGGTCCTGAGAGATTCAATTTTAGCGCCAGACGAAGAAAACCCCTTTAGTGCCGTGCCCTCGATTCTCATTTTTTTTTAATTTTATTTTAAAATTTGGCGGAAAAATCAACCAGTTTTGAGGAAAACCCGCTTTCGACGGCACGTAAGAAGCCGAGTTCGAAGAAAGCAATCTTTTGGGAAAAATTGGGGCTCCGGAAAAGTAAACAAGGAGGAAAGCTAACAATAGTGGCGCTTATCGAGAGTTTGAAGGCAGCGAGCGGGCTGCGCGAGGGCAAAATTCTGTCGCTCATGCAGGCCTCGATGTTGCGGCACTTTTTGATCAGGTGTCATGCAATCAATTAGACAAAAAAAACGATTCCACTATCAAATTGTCTTCATAGGTCCGCAATCTGTAAGGTCTTCTTTCACAGGGACCTCGGCCTCACTTCTGGCACTTGGTTACCCAGGAAAAACTTTAAACAGTCCTAAATCCTTCACGCTGCCCAGAATTTGGAGACTAGGTAATGTGGCTTACCTCAGCAGGATTCCTCACTCCGGTTAGCTTTTAAACTACCCTCATATAACAGTGTTTAATATATAGTTTCTCGGCCAATTAATCCAGCAATCTCGGATCTGATTTGCCCCTGAAGCAGTCCTTCATCCTAGACGGCATACCCCAACAATGCGCTATCACCTACAACTTTTTTTTTTCACGCTAATAAGGGCAGACTTGCTCAGGCTGATTCAAGCCTTCTTCCACGCTAACTAGAGTAGACTTGCTCACGCTGATTCAAGCCTAGGGCATTGTCTTCAACCCCGCTCTGATACCATGTTAATTTATGCTAATGTTCTATGCCATTTCAGATTAGGGCACAATACTGAAGAAGATAGAACATACTAACAGATCGATAGAAGACAAGCCGAAACAGAGATAGGAAATGGTGGCGTTACGGCGATCAGCAGGATGCTTCAACCAGCAAAGTCTCCAATAGGTCATTCAGCCAAGCGTGTCACACATATAACCCAGAACAACCCAAACAAAAAACAGTCCATATATATATCACAGCTCCAACGCTATCCAGAGAGAGAGAATTCCTCCACACGAATGTGTCTCAAATGAACTCTAAGTCTCTCCAATATATAGGAATCTTTGGGGGTGTGTGACACGTCCTTTAAGACATTTAAGTCTATATTTTATTCCAGGCCGACCTAGCACATTAGTGGAATAAATTCAAAATACATGTTCTGCTCATCCGATCGAGATGATCTTTAGATCAATCTTACACCTCTCCGAAAGAGGAATCCAATAAAAATATTGGGATCGTCATCTGAGCAGCACAACCCGGAGTTTGGACCTAGTTGTCCAATTTTAACAGGAAGTCATTCCATATCCGACACGAATATGAAGAAACACAATATCACTTGAGAATCACTATTACCTATGGCAGTTGTACTGTGATATTTGTATACATGTGAGAGTCTGGAGCAACCAATAAAAGACCTGTGAAATAAGAAAAGAGAAGGATCATAGTATAACAAAAATATATATATCACGCTTCATATGGATTGATCAGCCATCATGGAATTGGGATAGAAGTATTCCAAATGAGTGCCCTATCCCTGTAATGTTCCACCTGCATAAAATCAAATGCTTCACTGAGACCTCTTTTGGAGAGACAATCCGCCCTCGTGTTATTTTCTCTAAAAATGTGGGAAATATGGGGATTGCCCAATCTGTGCCATAATTGTTGTGTTCTTCTGAGCCATCCCTGTAGATCCGGAATGTTCATATGTTGACAGCCAGATATACATTCAATAATACGTTTGGAATCACCATATATGTGCATCTCTGTCATATTCAAGTTGTAAGCAACTAAAAGCCCTCCCCATAATGCCATGATTTCTACTTTGTTATTGGACCTCGAACCACCATTCCAGAGCAAGTGTATCCTCTCCCTGTTAGATAACTTGATCCAGGCACCACAACCTGTTATGCCCTCTTTACACGCCCCATAAAAAAAAATAGCAGGGATAGTAATCTCATGAGGACAAGTTCTGTGTGATCTATCTATACATATGGACAGAGGCTGGGGCTGTTGTTGTATCCATCTCATAATGGCAGAGTGTATTAAGGGAGGGGAGAAGGCCGTGCCATCAAAGATCAGCCTATTCCTAGCCAACCAAACTTCCCAAATAAAAAAGAAGGGCAGAGATCTGAAACTATTCCTTAATTTATCCCATTCTCCAGCAGCAGAAATAAAGTCATGCGGAAACCAGTTTGGTTGAAGTAGGTGAGAGCTGAAGAGATTCCATAACTGAATAACAAGAGGGCATCGGAAAAAAATGTGATCAACAGTTTCCTCCATAGTACCGCAAATAGAACATCTACCAGGCCCATGGATGCCTCTTTTTATAATATTATCCCAGGTAAGTATTTTATTTTTCCAAGTAAGCCAACCCAAAAAGAATGACTTTTGTGGGGATCTTCCAGGACCAAAAATGTCCAAATACACATGTGCGTTGACCATCATATGACTGTGAGTTAATATAACTATAAATATCCTTGACAATAGACACGTCCCCTTTTGTAGGTCCATTCCATGTAACCGTATCTCCTCCCATCGCATGAGAAAAACCAGCAGCCCTCAATGCATTGAATATCTGTTCCCAATCAGAGGTGTCCTCATTAGTTAAACCCAATTGAGCAGCGTTCTTGAACACACGAGCACTAAACGACTATGATGTATTGTTTGAGATAAAAAAAACTATGCCTTTATGAGCCAGCTTATGAATAAGTCGAGGCGAAGGAACCACTGAATTGTTTAAACCTTGTATGCTAGACACACCTAATGGAATACGACTTCCATCTCTAAAAATCCAAACAACTCTGTCTGCCACGTGACCCAATATTTTCTTGAAGCTACCCCATATTGCAGAAAAGGTTGATGGGAATGGGAATTCATGACAGATAAGATGATGGAGCGAATCACCTTCCGGATACTTATATTTGACAATATTGTTCCAGATACTAGAACTGTTAATGGCTAGCTAGAAGGACTTAATAAGTAAAGCTTTGTTGAACATTCTCGTGTTCAGAATGCCCCACCCATCATGTGATTTGGGGCGGCATAAACTCACCAGTTTGACCAGATGAAATTTGTGCACCAGTCCAGTCCCTCTCCAAATGAACTGTGCTATAATCCTGTTAATGTTTTCAATAATCAATTCAGGGATATAGAACAGATGCCCCCAATACACAATTAGCTATGAAAGCACTGCTTGGATCATGATGAGCCTGCCCCCCAATGTCAGCCACTTGTGAGTCCATTTGTGGATTTTCTCCCTAAATCGATCCACCATCCATAGCCAATCCCTGTTCTTATATCTGCATGGCTTGATTTTGTAACCAAGATATTGGAAACCATCCATTGCCAACTTAAAATTAACCCCAAGGAATTCAGCAATGAAAGAGATTTCATTTATGTCACCAAATTCATATAACAGGAAAGATTTAACCTTGTTGATACACAACCCCGTGGCCTCACCAAATCTAGCCAAAATGAAATGGACATAGAACTAGTGGTTCCTGAGAAGTCTACCAAAGAGCAACATGTCATCAACAAAGAGAGAGTGTGAAGTAGAAATGGAATCCGAAAAGGAGAAACCGGATATATAACCTTTTTGTTCTGCATAGTGCATCATATTACTGAATCCATTCATAATTAAAATGAAAATGAGGGGAGACAATGCACAACCTTGGCGTAGTCCCCTACCTGATTCAAAGAAATTAGTAGGAAGGCCATTAATAAGCACAACATATCTTACAGAGGTTATGCATGACATTATCCAACGAATGATCCTTATAGGCAATCCAATTTTTAACGATACAAGGCGGAGATATGACCAGTCCAATGTGTCATATGCCTTGAACAAATCAACTTTCATAACCAATGCCTCTTGCTTCTCCGAGTGCATAGTGTGTAGAATCTCTTGTGCAATGGCTATTGCATCATGGATGGATCTGCCTTTGAGAAACCCATATTGTTCAGGAGATATTTGCTCAGAGAGGGTTTGTTTTAACCTGTTGGCAATTATCTTAGAAGAGATCTTGTACAAAAGATTGCAAAGGGCAATCGGACGAAACTCTCCAAAGGTGGTGGGATCATCAACCTTCGGAATGAGAGCGATAAAAGTGGAATTAATATTAGATGGAATATGTCCAGATATCCTGAAAGATTCTGTCATTTCAGAAATCTCCACACCCATAATGTCAAAGAAACAAATGAAGAATTCTGATGTCCATCTGTCTGGACCCGGGCATTTGTCATGTGAGAAAGACTTGAGAACCCCTTCTACCTCAGCAACCGTGATATGCTCGTCCAGATGCTTTATATCATTCTCCTCGAACATCCTACCGATCTGGTCCAAGAACCATCTTTGGCAGTTCTCATCAATGTTGGAGTTTTTTTGATAAAAAGATGAGAAATGTCGAAAGGCTTCCTCCTGTATGTCCTGAGTAGTAATATCAATGCTGTCGTCCATTCTCTTAATATGCCAGATAGCATTCCTACACCTTCAATCATTAGCGCATTTGGGAAAATATTTTGTATTTAGATCTCCTTCTTTTAACCATCTATTCTTGCTTTTAAGTTTCCACGTTATTTCCTCAATGAGGAGAATCTGTTTCAATCTGTCCCCCAATGTTCTCAGCATTTCATTAGATTGAGCATCTGGAAACTTGTCCATGATTTCCATATATATCTGCCTCATCTTAGCCTTTATGTCGATAATCTCTGCCTTGAGTGCTAGCTTCTTATTAATTTCCCATTTTTTAATCGCCTTCTTCATCCTCTGCATTTTGAAATGGAATCGATCCCATCCTGACAGATTGTGGATATCATCCACAGACAGCTAAGACTCCTAATGAGCTCCACGAAATCCTTCTCTTCCATCCATGCTCGATTAAATTTAAATGGCAAACCCCGGGATTGATCTCCCAAACTCCATGAAAGAAGGATCGGCATATGGTCTGATATGTTTGAGGCCACCAGTGTAGATCTGGGCATACCCAGTGTATTAATTAGATTGTCTTTCAACAATGCACAATCGAGCCGTTTGCCAATATAATCACCATCCATCCTTTTATTGGACCATGTGGGAGTAATGGGACTTGGGCGTATATCAACCATATGATTATTTGAAAACATACCATTCAAATAATCAGAAAAACTGTCTATTCTAGCCCTGGTACCCCATATTTCGTCTGCCTGTAAAGTAGAATTAAAATCACCCATGATGACTAAATTTCTTAGTGAAAGAATTCCAGATTGTTGAAACTTGTTCCAGAAAGCATGTCTGTTCTGATAAGGAGCATATATATTAATGATGTTAAACAGACCTTCGATACCCTTGATATATCCAACCAACAAAATTCTACCAAAAAACCTGTATGCTTTGAAATTTTCCCAATAAGGGTTCCAGAGCGCAATCATGCTGCCAGAGTGTCCATTAGAGTCAACCGCCACAGCATTCCAACCTCTATAAATGCCTAAAAAAACATTTATGGCTTTTTCCCGAGGGCATAGAGTCTCTTGACATAAAATAATGCAAGGTTCTTCAGAGCTGAAAATATTCCTAAGGCAATGTAGTTTGGAGGCATCGCCAATCCCCCTAATATTCATAGAAAGGAAGTGGATCATCGCTGTACGCCTGCGGGTTGACTTGCTCTAAGCGCCCGGGAATTGACACTGATATCATCAGCAATGGCTATAGGGATGTCAGTAAAGTTATCTATATCATCAGAGAGAAATGACAATGACCTAAGATTATCTCTGGACTGTCTGGGACCACCTTTTTTTTTAAATTTTTTTTTTTTTTAAATTTTCGCTTCAGGATAGTGACATTTGATAAAACAGAGTTGGGGTTGGCAGCGATAGGGGAGACAATAGCTTTATCAAAGACCGTAAGGGCGGCAAGATCAATATGCGGGTTACCTATCAGGGAGTCAATGTCACTTCCCACCGTATTATGAGGGGATTCCGACAGGTCAACAGGTTCATCGGAGGACAGGGGAGAAGACAACAGGTCATGAGAAACATCCTTATCTTTGGCCATATGTGCATGTGACGGTTCACCGACATTAAAGTTGGTTGATTTAAAAAGAGGAGGGTCCAAGTTAGCAACAGTTATAGAAGGTGTGACCCTAGTATCCCCGACACAGTCATTAGGATCTGACTCATAATCTGCATGGGATGGGAAATTCACCGCTTGCCTACTAATCATATTATCAGACCCAATGAGAACACTACCATATCCCAACAAAAACCCAAGATCTGAATTGTTATCGACAACATGTGGGGAATCCCGATCCACCCTAACATTAGGTTCAGCCAAAGAGGAAATTCAGCGCTCCCCAACATCGGGAGGGACCAGCATAGGGTTGAAACAATCCCGCCCAACCCCATCATCATCCAGAAACGTCCTATCACTATGTTCATATGCAAGTGGTAAATGCATCATCATCAGAAGAAATAGGAATAGAGTTACCTGTGATAGGAACTCCCGGAAAGCTTGTTTTAGCATTGCTTTTCCATCGCCCCTCACTTCCAGAAGGGCCGCTACGTCCTGCCCAAAGACGCAGAGGACAATTTTCCTGGAGATGACCTATTTTATGGCATATAAGGCATCTGAAGGGAATGCACCAATAGTCAATTCTTTGGCGGTGTCGACGCTGTCCCCAAATGAGATCCACATCCCCTTGCAGTCCTCCAACAAAATTTACTTCAACAAGAATCCAAGCAATCCTTTTGTCACTTGCACCTACAATGCTCGGGTCTATGTATTTAGTACTCCCAATGGAGTTTCCTATGGCTCTAAGCGCTTTAAGCGTCCAGAATTCCAGCGGAAGACCAGGTAGTTTGACCCAAATAACACGGCTCTTGGGTGCTTCCATAACTGGGTTAAAACCCAAGTACCAAGGGACAAGCTGCAAAAAAATCTGTCCCCGAACCCATGTTCTATGAATAATCTTGAATATGTCCCTCTCGTCCATAAAGTGAATACTAAACCAACTGTTTAAGAGCATACCAACTTTCGGGGAGTATCCAATTAACGAGGACCAGCGCTGACGAACCCAACCATCCATATCAACCTCTTTTCCATCTGGGAACATCCACCTTCCAATCAACGCCCTTTTCTGTAAGCTTGCTACCCTTCTACACAAATCTTCATGGTCCAAAGTGATTTCTTTGACCTCCATCCTCTGTTTATAAAATGCTTTGTTCCTTTTCCCACAGTTGGACTTTTTCTTTTTATGGTGCTGCGAACCAGATCCACCGTGTACATTCACTTGGGCATTCTTAGCATCTGTTATGCCTTGTCTAATGATAAAGTTGTCCACCTCTACAAGATGTTCATATTCCTTCTCTACATCAATGGTTGCTCTGATGAAAGCCTCATGTGCCGAGGTATTAGAGTCTAAACCCAAAATGGGCTCATCAATACGAATCCCAAGGATTGAATTATCCATGTCAGTGATCGATGAGTCTGTCTGGCAGCAGACACCGTAGCACCGCCAAAGAGAAAACCAATGTAATATGCAGCTTATGTGGCGGGGACGTAATATATATCTTTATTGAAAAAATTAAGGTCTCGCACCACATCCAGGTAAGGAATGGTCAGACCGTCACATCCTCAGTGAACACAATCCTAAACATATATATTTCGCCCGATTAAGTCAGAACATCCAAATATAGAAATGGCTCGAAATGATATTATATTTCAGGAAAAAGGACAACACCTCAGATCCATTCCTTGAATGGAAGGCCACTACAGTTTCTTGTCAAATAACACATACGGCCTCAGAGAATATCATAAAGTGTAGACGCCGTCAATGTGTTGTGCCACCCTTAAAGTCTTCACACATAACACCTAGATATAAAGAAGAATCGAGAGAATGTCTTTTAATCACTCACCCACCCCAAGGACAAATGATTAATAGCCAACTGACAAGAACGTAATAAAACTCAGGAGAAATCCATAATCCCAAATCATACCCTCTGAACTCCTTAAATGGCTGCCGCCACCTTTGAAATTCCCTACCTCAATTGGGAATGTCGAGGAAGACCTTAATCATCTGTCAGACCCCCATAATTCCTAGAAAAAAAAGTATTGTCGGAAAACTAAGCCTACCCCAAAACCAGACAAATCATTGCCAGAAAAACCAGTTCCCAAATTCAACAATGGAGTTATACGTGACAAAAACAACAACATATACAACCAAGACAGGTCCACCATCTAGAGCCAAGTCTGAATCCAAAGTTTTTGCAAGGGCGAGATATAATGAGGGAGTCAACCCATTTCCTCCAAAGGCAATACCACTTGTAGCACCCAGAGGTGGACTGAAGATCTGCACCAGGCAAAGAAACCAGGGATGGTACCGGATAACCAACACAATCAACGTGTTCTACCATTCGCCTTATACTCAGTAAATAACGCCTGTAATATCATACATGCCCCAAGTGCAAGAATGATGATAATGCATATCTCCAATTCCTCCTCATAAGACATTGATAGAACAATGATATCGTGGGCATGAGCGATAAATCTTGTGAGCATAGAAATATTAACAGAAGTAATGAACACCCTTGTATATCCACTTCTTAGATCAAGATGCCACATTCCTCAACGAAAGACTACAGATTTATATGTAATCCCAACTGTAAGAGATAATAACAAAAATAATGGACACCCTTCAGTATCCACCACTTGGACCAGACTGGCAAAGTAAACTACCAGTAAACTATCTTATTTACATTAATCCCTATGAAGAACATGAGTGATTCTTCCTTTAGATCAACCAGGGTGGATAGTCTTACTGCCGAAACCAATCTTGACTAGCTAGGCTGGATTAGTCTCATCACTGGAACTAATTACTCGCAAGGAGTTTCACATCTACACATCAAGCTACAAGAGCTCTCAAATTCAATTTTCACAAATAATTGGGTCATAATGAAGAGTGAGATCCAATTACCTTTTTATAACTTTATCATTAGAATACCATGGGTCATCAGGGTCATCAAAATACCATGGGTCTTGTTACTGCTTAATTTAGTAGTGTTGACAGGGTTCAACCAAGATTGCTACACGGTAAACACTATTAAGAGTACACCCAATGTCAGCTCAACATATTCGTTTTTCTTTAGGCCAACTCACACTAAATGCAACGAGAAATATCCCTACACAACTCAACCAATGAATAAATAGATGGATGTCTAAATCAAAGAGATAAAAGAGCTAGGAGTTAATATGATAATATAAAATATGATATGATCAATGATATAACAACCAATTAATAATGCAGACCAACGATGGAAAAATACCCAATATTCTAGAAGAGTTTGAAACAACACAAATTGAGTATATTATATTTTTACCACAATAAAACGCTAAATAAAGTTGTTATACCTGCTCTATATGGCTGTAAGAAGATAAAAGACTTGTTCAAACCTGTACTTTGATATTTTTGAAAAGCACAACAAGTCAGCAAGCATAGGGCCACTTTAGGTGTTTGAAAATAAATTTTAGTGAACTTGAAACTCAAGGAACTTTGTTGGAGATGTTGGTAGTATCAAAGAGATTTCCAATGAGCACAAGAACATTAATTTTGGACAAGTATTCTAAAAGATATTAAATCTGCAATATGACTACTTAGAAATGAGCCCACAACTCTGGAGGCTGATGAAAATATTTTTGAGCCACCAATAAATGATCTAATACTAATAATTAGTCTGAAAATTTTGTTTATATCAATTTATATGGATACAAAAGATTTAGCTTGGTTTTCATGTATCCCATGTTGAAAATGCAGCAAGATGATGGAGCTTAGTGAAATGAAGTCGCCTTCACTAAGTGGGCCTGCAGGCAAATTCTGGCGCAAAATTTATTTTTAGACTATGTCTATTTTTAGACATATGGAGCATGGTTCGGGGATTCCAGTTTGAGATTCTTGGAGAATTGGTCATGTTGGTAAAAATAGATGACACTCTATTTTTGAGGTCAAAGAGGTCGAAGTCTATTTTTAGACTGCCTCTCCTTAAAATAGGGAAGTCAAATATTATTTACCCTTAATAATATTTAGACTATAAACAACAATTTACTCTCTTGGAGCACTTCAGTTCGAGCTACAGAAGTGGCTCATGCATCTGACAGAGGAATCATGTGGTTCCCAAGGGTTTGATGGTATCATGCATGGTTGACTTCAGTTGGACTTCAGTGGCAGAAGTTTGGAGGAGTTAATGAGAGAGATAGTGGAGTTGTGTTCTGTTTATTTTAGTTGAACTGATTGAGATTAGTTTAACTAGCTAATCAATTAGTTATGAGTGGAGTGAATTAAATATTATTTAATTCATTAATTAGTAATTCATTATTCAACTCAAGAACACATCAGTTCACTACAGTGCATGATCAGTTCAGTGGAGACCAGTGAAAGAGGTAGATGAAAGGGTGGAGTTAGCTATCAGTTGTGACTATACTGTTGCTATTTGCAACACACAGATAGGTGGAGTAAGCCCATGAGGATTGCGCAGTTCAGGCTGGTGGTTTATCTATATATAAAGAGGCCATCCCATAGCATTGAAACAAGCAATAGAGGCAAGGCAATTGGCGGTGAGTTTTGAACCAGTAACCTGTTCAAAACTGAGCTAGATTGTGGGTAACTTTATGAGAAAGTACCGAGTACTTGTGAGGAGTATTGTACTGAGTTTGTTACTTGATTTCTCCATTATAATATACACATATAGCTGCGGGGTTTTCAGCTATAAGCTTTCCCCATACATACTGTGTTAATGTGTATGATGATTTGATGTGTTATCGCTTGATTTTATTTCCGCATGTTTGATGATCTGAGTGGAAGAGATTATGTGTTGCACATAAATTCGAATTGTATGTGATCAGGATAGTCTCGGTGGATAATTAATCATTATTCAGCAAATTTCTACATGGTATCAGAGCTATTGAAGCAGAGATTGATCATCACAGTGATTACAAACTTATTTCGGTAGACAGAGTCTGCATGCGGGCCAGGTAGCCTCTGGATTCATCTTTCTTCGGAAAGTGAAAGGTCTAGTAAATGCCCCTTGCAGTCAATCTCTGTGCTAGAAATAATTTTTTCTCACAGATCTAGAGCGGCTGAGCTTTGAGGTGGAATTCAAAATTTTGCAGCAGTTTTGTTTTCTTGGTGCCAGTGTTGAAAATGTCTTTCAACGGTTTGCGACTCGAATATGCTCTTGAAGGCAGTTCGAATTATGTTGCATGGAAGGATCGCATGGAGGCAGTATTAGAAGATAATGGACTGAAGGAGTTCGTGGATATGGATGTCCAAAAGCCCACCGATCCTGCTGAAGTCGAAGCATGGCAAAAGAAGATGGCGAAATGTCGAAGGATCCTGTTGGAGGGCGTCAAGGATCATATTGTATCCAGCCTGCATGGAAAGGCTACTCCATATTTAATGTGGAAATGTCCAAAAGCCCACCGATCCTGCTGAAGTCGAAGCATGGCAAAAGAAGATGGCGAAATGTCGAAGGATCCTGTTGGAGGGCGTCAAGGATCATATTGTATCCAGCCTGCATGGAAAGGCTTCTCCATATTTAATGTGGAAAGATTTGATGGATCTATTCCAGAGTAAGAGCGACCAAAGGAAGCTGGCACTCAAAGATAAGCTCGGGAACATCAAGATGGAGAAGGGCGACAGTATCGCCAAATACCTCACGAAGTTCACTCAATGCAGAGATGAGCTGGGAAGTGTGGGGGTGACTGTCGAAGACGAGGACATGGTCGACCTGGCTCTCCTTGGTCTTCCGAAGGCTTGGCACTCATATCAAGATAGTGTCAATGGTCGAAAGAAGCTGCCGGGATGGGAGCGCCTTTGGGCGGATCTCATGCAGGAGGAGATAAGGAGGATTACTCAAGATGGATCTTCATCAAAGGGAGCTGATGAAGAAAATTGCGCTTTGGTTGCCAAAGCAAAGAAGGGGAAGGGTAAGAAAACCTCTCATTCTGGTGCAAAGGGCAAGAAGCAGGATATGGCGAAAGTGAAGTGTTTTCACTGCCATGATCACGAACATTATGCTACCAATTGTCCAAAGAAGAAGAAGAACAAGCAAGCGGGAAGATCTGCAGATGGAGAAGCTTTGGCTTCATAGTTCGAGCTTGACTTTTCACCGATCGCATGCTTGGTTTCAAGTGTGCTGGGATCGGTATGGTTCTTGGACAGCGGTGCGTCATTTCATATGACGGGAGATCGGGAGTTGTTCTCAGATCTGGAGGACAAAGATTTGGGTGTGCACATCGAGATGGGCGATGATGGTAGATACGATGCGACTGGTATCGGTACCATATCCTTTCAGAGGGAGTCTGGTAAACCCTTTGTATTGAGGGATGTCATGCATGTACCTGGATTGAAGAAGAACTTGATCTCTGTGGCGATTTTGGAGGATAAGGGGTATGATGTGGTCTTCAGCGAAGGAAAAGCCTTCCTGCGCAGTAAGACTACTGGAGAGACCCGGAAGATAGGGGTTTGAACCAAGAACCTTTATCAGTTGCAGGTAGATGGCTGCGCAGCTATGGCATGCAAAGCGGGAGAAGTGGTGAGCCGGGATGATGAGGGCGAACTGTGGCACAGGAGATTGGGCCACCTTCACCATGGAGCTTTGAAGATTCTGCAGCAGATTTCTATTGGGCTTCCTAAGGGCACCCTTGCGCAGTCAGATCAGTGCAAGGGGTGTACTTTAGGGAAGTATGTGAAAGCCACCTTTCACGAGAAGGATAGCCGCGCCACGACGATCCTTGAGAGAGTTCACACAGACGTGTGTGGTCCTTTCTCAGTTGCTTCGACAGCAAAGCACAAGTATTATGTGATCTTTGTTGATGATTTCTCTCGAAAGTGCTGGATCTTCTTCATGTCGAAGAAGAGCGATACATTCGCGAAGTTCTGTGAGTTTAAAGCACCGGTCGAGAAGGAGTCGGGGAAGAAGGTGATTGCTCTAAGGAGTGATAACGGTGGTGAATTCATCTCGGCTGAATTCAAGGAGTTCTGCAGCGCAGAAGGGATTCCGAGAGAGCTCATCGCACCCCATAACCCACAGCAGAACGGGGTGGCTGAGCGGAAGAACAGAACGATCGTGGGTGCTGCACGGGCGATGTTGCATGATCAGGGCCTACCCCTTCACTTGTGGGCCGAGGCATGCAATACAACAGTGTATGTGCAGAACCGTTGTCCTCACAAGGTTCTTGGCATGAGTACACCGGAGGAGGCTTATTCTGGCAAGAGGCCTGATATTTCCCATTTGCGGATTTTTGGTTCTCCCGTCTACATGCATGTGACGAAGGATGCGAGAAGGAAGCTGGATCCGACCGCAGAGGTTGGAATATTTGTGGGGTACACTGATACACCTCACAACTATCGGGTGTATTTGTCAGACAGTCGCAAGACTGTTGTGCGACGAGATATAAAATTTCAGGAGGAGAAAGCCATGCAGTGTTCGCTTGAGAGGGAGCTACACTTGCATGCAGATGAGGAGTTGTTAGTTCCTAAGGAGGAGCTTCCTGATGTGGATTAGCCACAAGAGGAAGTTCAGGAGGTGGAAGAAACCACCCAGGCAGCGCCAACCATCAGAGGGCGCAAGCGCACTACAGACGCTGAGCGACTGGCTCGAGATGCAGAGAAGGTTGTAGGACCACCTACAACACAGCGCAGACAGAGGCAGTCACCGGATCGGTACACTGGATACATGGCTCTTGTGAGTCAATGTGTCGTGATGGAGCCATCCTCTTTTGAGGAAGCTGTGGAGGAACCCGCATGGGTTGATGCCATGATCGAAGAATATGATTCGATCGTCAGGAACAGTGCATGGGAGATTGTCCTAAGACCGGTGGGGAAATCAGTGGTGGGTTCGCGATGGATCTACAAAGTGAAGCAGGTGGCTGACAGGAGTGTGGAGAAGTACAAGGCGAGATTTGTCGCCCGTGGCTTTTCACAGATCGAGGGGATTGACTATGAGGAGACCTTTGCACCTGTCGCAAGGTACTCTTCCATACGTACGATCCTTGCTCTCTCAGCGCAGATGGGGTGGCACATTCATCAGATGGATGTGAAGACTGCGTTCCTCAATGGAGTTATTGAGGAGGAGGTGTACATAGAGCAGCCTGAAGGTTTTGAGATCTTCAACAGTGAGTTGCATGTGTGCCGACTCAAGAGAGCACTATACGGGCTGAAGCAAGCACCTCGTGCTTGGTACACTCGGATAGACAGCTACTTCACCAGGCTTGGATTCTCCAAGAGTGAGGCGGATCCAAACCTGTACCAGATTGTGGTGGAGGGGAAGCTGTTGATCATCGTACTGTATGTAGATGATCTGATTTTGACTGGCGATGAGCAGTTGATACTTTCATGCAAGGAGGATCTTGCACGAGAGTTTGAGATGAAGGAATTGGGCATCCTTCATTATTTCCTGGGATTGGAGATTTGGCAGCGCAGCGGAGGACTGTTTGTTTCTCAGGGAAAGTATGCTCGGGAGATTCTGGAGAGGTTCAACATGCAAGGCTGCAAGCCTGTTGACACTCCTCTTCCTGGTGGTTGGAGGAAGGAGGATGCTACTTCAGCGGAGGTAGTGGATGCCACTGTCTATCGACAGTTGGTGGGGTCGCTTATGTATCTGGTCAATACACGACCCGATATATGCTATGTAGTTAAACAGCTTTCGCAAGCTATGCAAGGCTGCAAGCCTGTTGACACTCCTCTTCCTGGTGGTTGGAGGAAGGAGGATGCTACTTCAGCAGAGGTAGTGGATGCCACTGTCTATCGACAGTTGGTGGGGTCGCTTATGTATCTGGTCAATACACGACCCGATATATGCTATGTAGTTAACCAACTTTCGCAAGCTATGGTTAAGCCTACCAAGCTCTTTTGGAAGGCAGGCAAGCATGTATTGCGCTATATCAGAGGCACATCGGGATATGGTTCATGGTACAGACAGGAGGATCAGTTGAGGCAGCATGGCTTCACAGATTGGTATCATCATATCAAAGATTGTGTTCAGCAGAGAATCATGATGCTTTCATATGTTCCCACGGAGGATCAGGATGCCGACATCCTGACGAAGGCGCTCACCAGGAGCAAGTTCGAATTCCACAGAGGCAGGATAGGGGTTGCAGATAATCCATATCTTGCCGAGAGGGAGTGTTGAAAATGCAGCAAGATGATGGAGCTTAGTGAAATGAAGTCGCCTTCACTAAGTGGGCCCGCAGGCAAATTCTGGCGCAAAGTCTATTTTTAGACTATGTCTATTTTTAGACATATGGAGCATGGTCCAGGGATTGCAGTATGTTATTCCTGGAGTATTGGTCATGTTGGTAAAAATAGATGGACCTCTATTTTTTGGACCTATAGGTCGAAGTCTATTTTTAGACTGCCTATCCTAAAAATAGGGAAGTCAAATATTGTTTACCCTTAATAATATTTGGACTCTAAACTTCAGTTTACTCTCTTGGAGCACTTCAGTTCGAGCTACAGAAGTGGCTCATGCATCTGACAGAGGAATTACGTTATTCCTAGGGGTTTGGTGAGCTCATGCATGGTTGACTTCAGTTAGGACTTCAGTGGCAGAAGTTTGGTGGAGTTGATGAGACAGTTGGTGGAGTTGTGTTCGGTTTAACTTAGTTGAACTCGTTGAGATTAGTTTAACTAGCTAATCAACTAGTAATGAGTGGAGTGAATTAAATATTATTTAATTCATTAATTAGTAACTCATTATTCAACTCAAGAACACATCAGTTCACTACAGTGCATGATCAGTTCAGTGGAGACCAGTGAAAGAGGTAAATGAAAGGTGGAGTTAGCTATCAGTGGCGACATCAGTTGTGCATGAGATTTGCACCACACTTGGAGTAATTGCCCATGATGATTGCGCTGTCAAGCCAAGGAGATTCGAACCTTGGATCTCTATATAGACAGGCCTGGATTGCGCAATAGAGGCAAGGCAATTGGCGGTGAGTTTTGAACCAGTAACCTGTTCAAAACCGAGCTAGTTTGTGTGTAACTTCATGAGAAAGTACTGAGTACTTGTGAGGAGTATTGTACTGAGTTTGTTACATGATTTCTCCATTATAATATACACATATAGCTGCGGGGTTTTCAGCTATAAGCTTTCCCCATACATACTGTGTTAATGTGTATGATGATTTGATGTGTTATCGCTTGATTTTATTTCCGCATGTGTGATGATCTGAGTGGAAGAGATTATGTGTTGCATATAAATTCGAATTGTATGTGATCAGGATAGTCTCGGTGGATAATTGATCATTATTCAGCAAATTTCTACAATCATGTTTTATATTACACAAATATTGTAGAAGGATTCAGTATCTTACTTTAGTACGTTGCATGATCAAATAGAATCCATTGATATAATTTATACATGGTATCATAGCACCAGGAATAGCAACAGTGGAGAAGAAATTGAGTTTGTGTTGAACAATATTCAAATTTGCAAATACATTATTTAGAGCTATAAGCGGATCAAGATGTATGTCAATGGCTTGAGAATTGAATATGCACTTGAGGGCAGTTCAAATTATATTTCATGGAAGGACAGGATGGAGGTAGTGTTGGAGGAAAATGGGTTGAAGGAATGAATAGATAATGATATTCCCAAGCCCGTAGCAACATATGCCCAAATTATTGATGCATGACAGAAGAAGGTAGCAAAGGCGAGGAAGATCTTATTAGAGGGAGTTTGAGATCATATTGTCTCAAGTCTCCATGGGAAGGAGACTCTATATGCTATGTGGAAGGCCTTGACATATCTATTTCAGAACAACAACAACCAAAGGAAGTTGGCGTTGAAGGACAAGCTCAAAAATATCAAGAAGGAGCAGGGCGAGACGACACCAAAATACTTGGTGAAGTTTACTCAATGTCAAGATGAGCTTGGAAGTGTTGGTGTGACCGTATCCGATGATGACTTGGTGAGCGTAGTACTTCTAGGCCTTCCCAAGAGTTGGAATAGTTACTAGGACTCTGTGAATGGGAGGGAGAAGTTACCAGATTGGGAGTGACTATGGTCAGATTTGGTAATAGAAGAGATAAGGTGGAGAAATAGAGACGGGACCTCCAACACCAACAAAGAAGATTATTGTGCATTAGTGGGAAAAAAAATAAGGCCAATGGAAAGAAATACCAAGGCAAAGAGGGAAATAGAGATTTGTCCAAGATCAAATGTTTTCACTATCACGAGCATGGGAACTATGCTTCGAATTTTCCACAGAATAAGGAAAGCAAGAAGGAGCCTACAGTTGCAGCGGGTGAAGCATTGGATTCATAGTTCGAGCTTGATTTTACTCTCATTGCATGCATGGTCAACACTATAATGGGATGCATGTGGTATCTAGATAGTGGTGCCTCTTTCCATATGACGAGGAATAGAGATCTCTTTAATAACTTGGAGGGGAAGGACTTCCAGTAGAACATAGAGTTTGGAGATGAAAGGAGGTATAGCGTAACCAACATAGGTACAATTACCTTTTAGAGGGAGTCTGGCTCCCCTCTCAGACTAGCAAATTTTTTGTATGTTTCAGTCCGAAGTAAGAATATTGTCTCCGTAGCGGTATTGGAAGATCGTGGTTATGATGTGTTGTTTAGAAAAGGAAAGGTGTTCCTTAAACACATATCCATGGGACAGGTGAAGCAGATCGGTTCAAGAGTCAAGAACCTGTATGCTCTCAAGGTTGAGGATGCATGCAAGGCTTTGAGGAGAAAAGCAGTGGTTAATGACTTGGTGGTTGAGAGGGAGAAATTATCTCTCAACATGTAGCCTCAGAAGCAGTCTTAGAAGGTTTTGGAGTAGCCACATTTAGAGAAGCAGAGAGGAGACCAAGTGGAAGAGTCCACTGAAGAAGAGACCTCCAGGAGGGGGAAATTTTCAGCCATATGCAGTTATACCTCCAGGTGTGAGGTGGGGCGATGTGTAGAATTAATCCAAAGAAGAAATTTGGGTAGGGTCCATTGAGATGGTGTGTCTCATGGATCGAACCTAGCTACGAGGAGCCCACAGTACAACAGTAGTAGGAAGGATCAGTTAGATTGATGCAGTCATATGACAGGAGGACAAAAATTAGAGTGACAGGTGTCAGATACTGGGGCACAGATCAAATTTGGTAGCAGCGAAGAGTGCATGGATGTAGATGTTAGAAATGCAGAGAGTCCAGTAGACATGTGCAGTAGCTAGCAGCAGTCAGAAGACTTTGACGAAAAATGTATTATACTGATTTATTTTTTTGGAGGCTATTCAATTTCAGGAGAGTTGCATGTGAAAATAACACTAGAGTAGTGTTTCCTGCAGAAAATTCCAAAGGTACCGGACCGGGACAAATTGATTCCTTTCTTGCTAAGAGGGGAGTCTTGAAATTTGCAACAAGAAACAATGAAATTGGCATCCAAAAACAACATGAAAATGACCACACATTAGTGTGGTATCACAAGGCACACATTGATGGATCCTAGTGACACATTAGTGTGCAACCAATTTTTAAATAAATTGGAAAATTAATTGTAATCTTATCTCATAACAACTTGCAATAGTTAACTAAGTGTGATAGACTTAGTTATCTCAAGAATTTCGAGTTGAGGGTCAAAGGATAGGCATGTAGAGTGATTCTATTATTAACAAGGTTGAGTTGCAGTTGTAACACTAGTGTGGTGTGAGTGGGATCAGTTAACTCACATTAATTGAGTTAAAATCAGTTTAACTAGTTCTAATTGATTGATGAGCTAGTGGAAGATCAAGTGAATTAAAATAGATTTAATTCAAAAGTAGTGATCTACCAAGTAACTAATGATTCACTATTAATAGTTGCATGCATGTAAATTCTGATGGAGACCCAGTTGAGACAAAGGTTTAAGACAAGTAAACTATCAGTTGCATTTTTGGCAAATTTCCCAGGTGCAGTGATAAAGTTAGAGGAAGGCTCCATAGGGATTACCGAGTCAAGGAAGGTTTATTATCCTATTTAATGTGAATTGATTGCCTAGGGATTGCATAAGCAAGGTTGGGCTAATGAAGGGCTGAGAATTGGCTAAGTGTTGGTCAATTTTCCCTAAGAATTGCTAGATAGATTTGAGTAGGATCAAGATGAGGTAGTCAAGATAGTGTTGGATTTTCTTGGTGTGAGAAAACATTGTATTGTTTCATGATTCTTTGACTATATACAATATATTATAGAGGGGTTTTGAGCAAGTTCTTTCCCCAAAAACATCTTGTGTTGTGTGATTGATAATTACTTTTTCTTAATTGCATGTGATTGAGAGATCGTATTTTATATTCCGCAAATATTGTAGAAGGATTCGGTATCTTGCTGTAGTAAATTTCATGATCAGATTGAATCCATTGATATAATTTCTACATGGTATTGGAGCTGTGTTAGAGATTTTCCACATCGATCGTGGGAGATTAAGGGAACTCTGCTCTAGAAATTCAATAAAATTACAAAGTTCCCATCAGTTTTTCTTCATAGAAAGATGGGTTTTTGGAAGAGCCAAGGAATTGGGCTTGACTAGAGGATTTTACAAGAGCAGAATTAGTGAAGTTAACCAAGGAGAAGAAAAGGAAGAACAAGTGTGCTTGGATACACTCATACGAAGGGAAATTAAGCTTCCTATATATACCATGGCATTGGTTCCTCTTACTGTTAGCTTTGTTTTTCCTGCCCTCTCTCATCTTTATTAATATGTTTGCAGGTTGCATTCACCTATATATTACAGTAAATAATTTTATAGCGAGTTCTAGATTATTCTTTTCCAGTCATATTGGGAAAAGGTTTTTTATTTTCACAATCAATTCAGTGATTATTGTAAATATATTGGTTTTTTTCATTTTTCATATGTATATTTTGTTCTATAATTGACATTCACGTAAGGGAATAATCTTGTCTATAGATACATATCTTGTTGCAACTTGACCTATAATGGTTTGTTATTCAAATCTGATAACATATTTTGATCAAGACCATAGTACCTTATAGGACCTTACATAACTTACATAATTCATTGGTGAGTGTCAAATGACACCTAATACCAGTCTTGGAAAGGTTATTTATTCCATTTCGGTAAGAAATTTCAACCAACACTGTAGTGACTTTTAGGACCTTTCCTCACAAATAAAAAACTACATTGGTGAGTGTTAAATGGCACCTACTACTAGTATTGGATTAAAGTTCCTTTTAGTACCTCACGTGACTGAGACGATACATTGACGAGTGTTTACTGACACCTAATACCAATATGCACATTTATGAAATTTGTGAAATTTTGTTGGAGTAATGGATGGGCACTTCCTCATTTTTCACTCATGGTCATGGTTGGGTTGGGGACGAAAAAATTATAGGAACTTTTTTTTTAAAACCTATATTTTCAAAATTTTAAAGCTATTTTTATTAAGATTGTCAAAAATACCGTCTTAATTGTTATATAATCCATTGTGTTATATATATAGGAATGGTTGTATTTACATTATAAATGTTGGATTCTGGCCAAAAGCATTACATAGAGAAGCAATAACAATATTTCAATCCTCCAAAACTGCTTTGACCAGAGATAGTATAATTTCAAATTCTTCTTCTCGAGATATTCAACATGGTTCTCCTTGTACATTCTCCAAAAATACCATTCACATTGACATATTTTCATAGCATATATGTATCTACATTAATACTAACAAAAAACCACTTTTGTAGGTTGGTTATTCAACTCCTTCTTCAGACTGTTGCGCACTTCTTCCATGTCTTCTGCTTCTGTGTCACCCATATGACCTTCGACCTCAAGTTCATCCTGCTTAACTTCGTGTTGAATCTCCATTTGCATGGTAAGCTTCGGAGGGGAGACTCCCAATTCATTGCATGGAGGGTCATTTGCACCATCCTCTTCAATTCCGAATACATCTTTAAGAACATACACCACAACAATCTCCACCCTCTCATTCAAGTTCTCAACCTTCTTGTCTATATTTTCAATCTTCGTCATTATAAATTTCATCATTTCCTAGATGTTCTCTACATCCTTTTTCAAACTCTCCATCTCATTCGATACAATGGTGAAATGATACATGGCTTCCGAAATGATTTTCCCTCCAATCCTTGATACCATATCCTCAACCTCTTTCCTAAACGCTCTGAAGGAATTCCAAGTTCCATCTCTATCACCATTTACCAATGGTGAATTGATAAATTCAGCCAAAAAGGAATGCACAAAAAACCACAGTGCATAAACTCTCCAAAGACATATTCTTATAGCTATAATCAACTCCAATTTGACGGCGCAAGAGGACTTTCCATGATTAATTCTCCGTGTTAACTCCCTCCCTAGAACCAAGATAGACTTCATTATTTCTTGCCTTGAGTTTAATGACCACATGATCGATATGAACTGACCCTCCTCGAGCTTAGAGAACACCATTTCTTTGCATCCTATATACCTTCAATTACACCTTGTATGAGTTGAGTTGTCCTTCATCATGTCATTTGTTTTTGTTATTTTTCATCTTTGAATTAATGGCGGTAGCTTAATGCCAATAATTCCCTTGTTTAACAATTGTACCATGGAATAATTATGATGCTTAGTTCCCCTATCATATAGTTCTCTTCTCTCAAGTCTCGTCCAAATTTTCGAGACCTTCCGAATAGGTGAATTCATGGGATATGAAATATTAAGGGTGCACCTTCATTTACCCTTTATTCCCTTTGCTCTAACATGGCTGCTCAATCCACCTTCTCATCTCCCAAGTAATTGTTTTCCCTATTTATGTGATATATTTCTATGAGAAAAAAATTATTCAAAAATAGTATTATTATATGCATTGTTGGGTTTAGTATTGAGTTCTTGGTTTTAAGCCACTTCGTACACTTTTGGATGGTGATATGGGAGTCTCTGAAAATATTTATATGTGTAATTCTTTCATCTATCGCCATCCTTAATCCTTTCCATAAAGTATATTATTCTGCTTGGTTGTTCATGGATGTTCCCAAACCCTGGGTGAATTTTTTTCTTATTCCTCCATCAAGGCTAAGGATTACCCCTCCTACTCTGTTGTGTAACAAGCTCCAAAAATAGAAGAAAAGAGATATCAACGCCTTAGAAATAAGCCACTTCGAGGGGGAAACCTCCAATACATTACATAAATGAACAATTCTTGGATGATACAATTTACAAAACCTCATTTCTATATATAGGAGTCCAGGGGGCCATAATGTAATCCTAGTGGGGCCGCAATGTAATCCTAGCTAACCTAACAATAATAATTGAAGGGCACAATAATAACAATATGGGGGTTACAAGGGTACAATAATAACAATAAGGGGGTTACAATAACAACAATAAGGGACTATACTAGTAATATAGGGACCTAACATGCCCCTCTCCTTCAAAAAAGTATTGTCCTCAATGCTTGAGTAGCTCTGGGTGCTTCTGTATAGAATTCTCATCCTCCTATGTAGAATCTTCAGTGGGTAAGTTCTTCCACTTGATGAGATACTCTGAAATTGATCGATTCCATAGCTGTTGAGTTCTTGTTTCCGTGACCGCTTCAGGTTCCAATATGGTTTTCCTTCCTCATCAAGTTTTGGAAATATCGTTTGAACTGGAAGATTTTCACCTATAACCTTCTATAAGCATGAAACATGGAAAACTGGATGCACTCGCGAAGAATCAGGAAGCTCCAATTTGTATGCCATAGTACCAATCTTTTGCAACACCTTGTAAGGACCATAGTACTTTGGTGATAATTTATTATCCTTCTTAGCTTGCTTGAGGGACATTTGTTTGTATGGTTGTAGCTGTAAAAATACCCAATCTCCTACATCAAATCTTCTCTCGCTGTGATGTTGATTTGCTTGTTGTTTCATTCGGTTTTGTGCCAAATTCAGGTTATCCTTTAAGAGTTGGAGAACTTCTTGCGGATGCTCGATGTGATCTTCCACTTCTTGAACCTTCGAATTTTCCCTTAAATATGATGTGATGGATGGTGGATGATATCCATAAAGTGCCATAAATGGGGTCATTTTTGCTGTAGTATGGAAGGAAGTGTTATACCACCATTCAATGAGAGGTAACCACTTGACCCATTGTGTTTGTTTATCATATACAAAACAACGAAGATATCCTTCCAAACATTTATTTACTATCTCAATTTTACCATCAAATTTAGGATGATAAGATGAGCTATGAGATAATTAAGTACCCAAACAAGAAAATAACTCCGTCCAAAAATTTCCAGTAAAAATGGGATCTCTGTCGCTCACAATAACCCTTGGGCTTCCATGTAGCTTTTAAATTTTGTCCATAAATGTAGTAGCAACTGTACTTGCTTTAAATGGATGAGACAATGCACAAAAGTGTGCATACTTGGTAAGTCTATCAACTACCACCATGATGACACTCTTTCTTTCGTACTTAGGTAAACTTGTGATAAAATCCATTGAAATATCCTCCCAACGTTGACTTGGAATGGATAAAGGTTGTAGAAGTCCCGGGTTCTTAATTGTCTCAACTTTATTCTGCTGGCAAACCAAACATTCCACCACAAACTTTTGAATATCAGATTTAAGGCCATCCCAAAAAAATTCTCTTCACCCCGTGGTAAGTTTTTAAAAATCCCGAGTGTCCTCCTAAAGGAGAAGTGTGCAGTTCCAAAAGAATCTTTTGTTTTAGTTGGGAATTCCTGCAAATATATAAGCGATCTTTGTACCATAAGGAATAATTTTTCCAACTAAATGTATCAGATGTACTAGGATCTTGCTGCAACTTTTGAATGAGTGTCCATACATATTTGTCCTTCTTCCATTCATCTCTTGCTTCAGTTATCCAATCTGGTTGGATAATAGAAATGGCACAAAGCAATGCTTCCACCTCTTCATTCTTTCTTGAGAGTGCATCTGCAACAACATTAAGCTTTCCTTTTTTGTAGATTATTTCAAAGTCATAACCCAACATCTTTGTGACCCATTTTTTCTGCTCTTCTGAAGATAGTCTTTGTTCCAAGAAGCGTTTAAGACTATCATGATCAATTTTTACCTTGAAGTGTCTTCCCATTAGGTAAGTTTGCCATTTCTTTAGTGCATGTAGTATTGCTAACATTTCCTTCTCATAAATAGGTTTCTGTAAATACTTTCCTTTGATTGGACGACTTTGAAAATCAATGGGTCTTCCTTCCTGCATTAAAACAACACCAATTCCATTTCCCAAGGCATCACATTCCACAATAAAGGTTTTTGTGAAGTTTGGCGTAGCTAAGACTGGTGCTCGACACATTGCCTATTTAAGATGTTCAAAGGCCTTAGTTGCTTCAGGAGTCCATGAAAATGCATCTTTCTTCAATAATGTTGTTAGAGGTGCTGCTATTCTCCCATAATTCTTAACAAACTTGCGATAATACCCTGTTAACCCGAGAAATCCTCGCAGCTTCTTTATGGTTGTGGGGACTTTCCATTCCTTAATGGCTTTAATTTTGTTAGGGTCTACTTTAACACCCTCGTGAGATACAATATGACCCAGATATTCCACCTCTTGTACTCCAAAGAAACATTTGGATTTTTTTGCATATAATTGTTTCTCCCGCAATAGTTTGAGCACCCTGTCAACATGTTCAACATGATCCTTCCAAGAGTTGTAGATTAGTATATCATCAAAAAATACTAGCACAAATTTTCTAAGGAAGGGTTTGAAAATGGAATTCATCAACCCTTGAAATGTAGAAGGTGCATTGGTAAGGCCAAAAGGCATGACCAAAAATTCATAATGACCCTCATGAGTTCGAAATGTTGTTTTGGAATATCTTCAGTCTTCATTCTAATTTGATGATATCCTGAACGAAGATCCAACTTGGTAAAATAAATTGCTCCATGTAATTCATCCAATAATTCATCAATCAAAGGAATGGGAAATTTATCTTTAATGGTGAGCTTATTGAGCTCCCTATAATCCGGACACATTCGCCATGATCCATCCTTCTTGTGTACCAATACTGCAGGAGCAGAGAAAGAACTTTGACTAGGTTGAATTATACCTGCCTCTAACATTTCTGCAATCATACGTTCAATTTCGCTCTTTTGGACGTAAGGATATCTATAAGGCTCGATGTTTGGAGGAACACTTCCTGGAATCAAATGAATAGCATGATCATGATCACGAATAGGTGGGAGTCCTTTGGGAGTTTCAAACACCTTGGAATGATTGTCCAAGACTTGTTGGAGATCTGTAGAAATATATGATTTTGATGTTGGAACTTCTAGTGAGCATAATTGTGCAATTACGCCTCGTTGTTCTTTCTTTAGAAGCTTTGTCATGACATTAGAGCTTATTATCTTTCCCGGATTCCCCGCAATACCCCGTAATTCGACTTCCTTTCCTTCTGAAAAAAATTTCAAGAAATTTTCTTGAAAATTAAAAGCTACCATCCCCAAAGATTGTAACCATTGTACTCCTAGTACAACATCAGCACCTCCCATAGGAATGGAAAGCATTGGACTAGTCAATACATATTCCCCCATGGTTAGCTTGATATTATGGCATTTTCCAGAGCAATTTATAGTTCCTCCATTTGCAACCATCACTTGACATTCTGGTGCCGGGTATAGGAAACAATTTAATTCCTTGGCTACCTTACAATGAATAAAATTATGGGTGCTACCTGAATCAATCAAGACTATTACCTTTTTCTTCTTGATTTGTCCTTTTATCTTGAGAGTTTGAGGAGTGGTAATTCCTGCCAGTGCATTACACGATATGGTCGGATTCATTTCTTCCTCTTCTGGGGCTGGTTCCTAGTGTATATCCTCTTCTTGTTCATTTTCTTATTCCTCTTCACAATCTATGTAAAATAATTTCTTCTCAGCACACTTATGACCTTTAGTGTATTTTCTATCACAACTGTAGCAAAGCCCTTTTGCTCTTTTTTCTTCCAATTTTTGTGGTGTCAACCTTGTAGGTTGTGGAAATCTAGGCATAGAAACACTTCCTTCTTTATAGAAGTGAGTGGTAGGCTTCCTTGTCGCCATAATTTTACATTAATGTTTTCTTGCCAACCTGAATGCCTTCTCCATTGAATCAAGTTCCAAAACGCGAACTTCATGTTGGATGTTATCCTTTAAAGTGCCTATGAAGAGATCAATCCTGTGTTCCTCTAGAATATCAGTTACCCTTATATTCAATTTTTTGGAAGTCCTCAATGTGCTCCCCCACTAAGCCATTTTGTTTGAGATTTATCAATTGGCTAAAGAAGGTGTTGTTATTTGTATCCTCATAATGTGCTATCATTTCCTCCGTAAAAATTGACCAAGTGACAATTTGTTTACGGGAGCAAAGCCATCAATACCATACAAATGTATTTTGTTCTAAATGTAAAGTTGCAATGCGTACCTTTTGTGTGTTTTGCACGTTATGGAGATCAAAATATTGCTCCATTTGTAGTATCCATGTTACAAGATCCTTTCAATCAAACTTCCTCATCTCCATTTTTGGAATATGGTGGTTCTTCCTGCCAATATTAGAATTTTTGAAATCACGATTAACATTTATTTTGTTCCCATCATGAGTTTCTTATACTATCTTTTCACCATTATGAAACATTTCTTGTATCAACTTTGTCAAACCTTCCATGTCTGCTTTTAGATCATTCTTCATGTTTTCCATGTTGTCTTTCATGTCATCCATCTTAGCTTCCATGCCAGATTCCATGCCATCCATCTTAGCTTCCACACCTTTCTTCAAATCTTCCATTTCATTTTTTGTTGCTCTTTGCGAGAGCGAAATTTGGTGCACTTGCTCTTGTAATTTTGATAGATCATGTTGCAATTCTTCATCTTCATGAGTCATAGTAGAGCCTTATGAAGGCTTAATGGGTGTTGAATTATTTTTACGTGGCATATTTTAGAACCCAACACTGATATCTATTCTACAATATTCCCTTGGAATCAATTCAAATTGATTCTTCAAACAAGATTTATGCAATTCGGAAAAAACAATACACACCTTTTTCTTGCTTTTGAGGAGCTCGATATTGAAATTGGATTATCTCTGTGATTGCAGCACTTAAATATTTTAATTTTGACACTAACATAGCCCTCTTAATTCTATTTTGAATGCCACAGGTCTGACCTGATTTGGATTCTCCAAGACAAAGTTGTGTCCAGTCTCCCACAATGACCTAATTATGGACTGGTTTAGTAGAGCAAACTTGTATGACTTTCCACGTGTCACTGTTTCATCCTTCGGCTTTGAAATTGATAGCCAAGACACTACAGTCTATGTAATTTCAACCACTTTTTACGGCACTCCAATCCGATGCTCAGAGAGAGAGTTATGAATATTTTCCCACGATCACCTCTTTGAGATGAAATTCAGGAGCCTGAAAAAGCACTACCTTCCATAGATCATATCTGCGAAAATATTGCGAACCAAGATCTGAAATTTTTTGACGCGTTTCCTTAGTATTTCAGCTTCGCACCCTAAAAATTTCTGATTCTGAACCTTCGTAGAAAACAAGTTATAGCGAAAATGCCACGATGACCTGTTTAGAGCAGCGAAACCCTAGAATCCAAAGCTCTGATACCAAATGTTGTGTAACTAGCTCCAAAAATAGAAGAAAAGAGATATCAACACCTTAGAAATAAGCCACTTTGAGGGGGAAACCTCCAATACATTACATAAATGAACAATTTTTGGATGATACAATTTTCAAAACCTCCTTTCTATATATAGGATTCCATGGGGCCATAATGTAATCCTAGTGGGGCCACAATGTAATCCTAGCCGACCTAACAGTAATAATTTAAGGGCACAATAATAACAATATGGGGGTTACAAGGGTACAATAATAACAATAAGGGGGTTACACTAACAACAATAAGGGACTATACTAGTAATATACAGACCTAACATGCTCCAACCTCTCCCAGGATTCATCCTCAAATATTATAACAATTTTTATTCTGAATTTTTATTTTTATTCTGCTCAATTCTATAACTATAAACAATGGTTCTAGTTGAGGTTATAATACCCTGCACCAATTACAAGATATGTATGTAACTCGTATCAACTAGTGCAATTACATGGAACATAGTTTATTCTCGATTATTTGTGAATTAAAAATCAAAACAACTGATAGATATGTTGTTGATATTCTTCTGAGTGGCAGTCTATAGGATCAAGTGGGTAAATTTTCTTAGTTTTTTCATATTAAACATTAAAAATTAGATAGTTCGTTGAATTTTCTTATTAAAAATTGTATAACCTATTGAATTTTCTTAGCGTGAATTTTTGTTAGTAAGTCAATTTGATTGTTTTGGAATTCATTTTCAACTATGTGATCTCTACAAGGATGGACTCCAACGCCGTAATCAGTGAAGACATATAAGGAGTTGCGAACTATCTTTGAGGAGAGAGAAGAGCTTTGATGGAGGAGAAAACCATATTTTGTGTATTGTACCATATTACAATAAGTTTAATGGTTCTATTGTTTGATGTATCGTTTTGTAGCTAAGCTCTCTTTTTCAATGAAATTCTTCGTTGCAAGCAGTTGTTGTGGTTTAAAGTGGTTGTTCCCTATTTTTTTGGTTGATGTGAGCAATTTTGTAAGTGTGGCATCAAAGTAGAGTGTTCTTTGTCTTCTATGCTTTTATTACATTCTTTGTAATTCTATTCTGTTGAAAATTGGACAGGCTAGGAATTTAACCCAAGACCTACTTTACCAATGAGCTACATTCCCTTTAGATTATGGGCATGTTTACTAGTTTAATATCAAGACATGAATTGGTACTTCCAGTAATCAACTGGATTAATTCCAAATGGTGTATGCTAAAAGTGTGTTCTAGGTATGGTTACCTCAAGGTTGAGTTGATTTTCTTGTTGTAATGATTGTTGTGTTTCCAAACAAGAATAATGTTTTGATGAAATGCTCCGACTATAGTTAGCTTTATGATAAAAAGAAATACCAATGCCCAGGTCTTGGGAAAAGTTCTTTCCATGTTTTTTATGTTACATGTGCCTCTCATTAGAGTTCCATCTTGAATACTTATTTGATTTGGTGGACCTTAGATTTCATAATGCTTCCGATCTGAGTTCAAAATTTATTCCCTATTTTCATTTAGTATTGTCACAGTTTTCATTGTGGAATGGATGTTGATATTGGTTACCTTTTATCCAGACTAATCCTAGTTCAATTATACAAGGAATTCTCTTAATATCATACGTTGTTTTGGGTGCCAAAGTTTACATTTTTGTTATTGAAATTCAACTCAAGAATGTGGAAATATCGCCATATGTTTACTATGTTTTTTTATTTTTCAGTTTTGGTCTACCAATCATGTACTAAGGATTTTTATCTTATTCTCACAAGATAAAAGAAGGCATGTTATGCATGTTCAGTATTTAACACTTTCAATGAGTAAATTCCATAGGGAATGAAGTGAATTTCACTGTTATTTCAACAAATTAAAAATTGGTACCCTATGTACTAATAAAAAAATTATTTTTGAGGTTTTCATGTATAGTTTCAACAATAGTGTGACATATAAAATTAATTTTTATCATTGAAAAATTATCCATTTATGCATGAAATTGCATTGCTAATGCTTGTTTCATTTTTTCATATTTTTCCAAACTTGTGGTTTGAAGAAGGCTAGTGCACTTGGAAAAGTCATTTCCATATTCTATGCAACTCGATAGAGTTTCCATCCTTCATGGTGGTTGAATTCCACCAATACAAAGGGACACCATATACCTTAGGTTGACCACCTATATGCTGGTATTAGTGACTCCCATGTTTCCATAAAGCGTATCATTTTGAGATTCAACAAGACGACAAGTTTAGTGAAAAGTAAGCACCTTCACTAAGTGGGGCCCGCAGGCTATTTTTAGGTGTATGTCTATTTTCAGACATGGTGAGCATATTCTATAAGTTGCAGAATGCTATTTGTAGATGGTTGATCAAATGTGAAAAATAGATGAAATTTTATTTTTAGAATATTGGGCGAAGTCTATTTATAGATTGTCAATCTAAAAATAGGTGCACGTCGATTATTATTAGCCCTTAATAATAATTCGACAATAAATATCAACTTATTCTCTTGGAGCACTTTATTTCAACGAACATATTTGGAAAATTAGTGGGCTAAAGGAATTACACAATTCCTAGGGTTATTGGTGACTCATGCATGGAGGACTCAGTTAGAACTGAAGTGGCAAAGTTGTGACAGAGTTGGAACAGTAGTTAATGGAGTTGTTATTCAGTTTAACTCATCTAAGTGAGTTAAACTCAGTTGAGTTAGTTGTATCTAGTCTCACTGAAGATACACTAGTGATAGTTTAGTGAATTAATTAGTTAATTAATTCACAACTAATAAGTCACTAACAACTGAAAAAATACAGCAGTTAACTACTTGCATGTCAGTTCCAGTTGAGACCCAGTGGAGAGATAGGTGAAAGGGTGAGATCGAATATCTATTGTCACTATAGTGATGCATTAAATGCATCTGACACACATTGTAGATTCCAATGAGGATTGCGCAGTCAAGCAAGCAAAATTCTAATTCATTCCGGGGTCTTGTTCAGAAGGGATTACGTAGTGGAGGCAAGCTGTCAGGAGGCAAGAAATTGGTGCATAGATATGAAAATTTCTGCATGACAGTGTGTAATGATTGTTGATTGTACTGAGAGCTTGATGTACTAAGCTTTGCATGAGATTATCTCATGGTCCATTTATATACATAATATATGATAGTCGGGGTTTTTAGCTTTAATATTTCCTATTAAACATCTGTGTTTTTGTGTGATTGATTTTCTTCACATGTGTTTGTAATTGGCAGTTTAATTTCTGCAAAATTAACAGTGGAAGGATTCTGTATTTAACATAAGATTAATTTGTTAGATCAAGAGAATCTGGTAATACATCATTATTAATAAATTTCTGCGTGGTATCAGAGCAGTGTTAATCATTGGAGATTGAAATTGTGAAGTGGTGCTGAGTTTTGTGCTGGTTGACAATTCGAATTTGCTGAAGAAATTTCTTGGTGCGACAGTTGAGTATTCATTGAAATGTCTTTCAATGGGTTACAATTGGAGTATGCCCTTGAGGATAGCTCGAATTACATAGCCTAGAAGGATAGGATGGAGGTGGTGCTTGAAGATAATGGACTGAAGGAGTTCATCAATAACGATGTTGCAGTACTTGACACATGGAAAGAGAAGGTAGCAAAAACAAGAAGAATTCTATTGGAAGGTGTGAAAGACCATATTCTCGCAAGCCTTCAGAGGAAATCCACTCCATTTGCAATGTGGAAGGCTTTGATAGATCTTTTCCAAAGCAGCAGCGACCATAGGAAGTTGGCCCTGATAGATAAGCTCAGAAAAAAAAAATGGAGAAGGGTGACAGTAATACAAAATATCTCACGAAGTTTGTCCAATGTAGGGATGAGTTGGGTAGTGTGGGAATTACAGTTACGAATGATGAATTGGTGAGCTTGGCTCTCCTTGGGTTTCCTAAGAGTTGGCACAGCTATGAAGACTTTGTCAATGGACAGGAGAAACTGTCGGATTGGGAGCGACTTTGGTCGGATCTTGTGTAGGAGGAGATAAGGCAGAATACCAGGGATGGATCTTCATTGAAGAATGATGATGAAGAGAATATCACTTTGGTTTCCAAATAAAGGAGAGGGAAGGGGAAGAAATCCCATCCAAAATTCAAGGCTAAAGGCAAGAATTTGGATTTGTCCAAAGTGAAGTGTTTTCACTGTCACGAACATGGGCATCTCGCCACTAACTACCAACAGAAAAAGAATAACAAGAAGGTTGTTGGAGCTGTAGTGGGTGGGGCCTTAGCCTCTTAATTTGAACTTGATTTCTCCTTGACCGCATGCTTGGTTTCAAGCTCAATGGGATCAGTGTGGTATCTTGATAGTGGTGCTTCCTTCCATATGACGAGAGATAAGGAGTTGTTTAGTGACTTGGAGGAGAAGGATCTCCAAATGTATATAGAGATGGGCGACGATGGTAGATACAGTGCGACCAGCATTGGAACTATTAACTTTGAGAGGGATTCAGGTAAACCATTTATGTTAAAATATGCTATGCATGTTCCAGGTCTGAAGAAGAACTTGGTCTCGGTCGCTATGTTAGAGGACAGAGGTTATGACGTTGTTTTCACTGAGGGAAAAGCCTTCTTGTGACATAAAAAATGGGTCAAACTAAGAGGATAGGGATTCGAGTTAAGAATATCTAGAAGCTAGAGATAGATGGCTGCGCTGCAATGATGGGAAAAGCAGAAGAAGTGGTGAGCCGGGATGAGGGCGAATTATGGCACATGAGATTAGACCATCTTCACCATGGCGCCTTGAAGATTTTGCAGCAGGTTTCTACTAGAATTCCCAAGGGTACTCTTGCATAGTTAGATCAGTGCAAGGGATGTACTATGGGTAAGTTTGTGAAGACCACCTTTCATGAGAAGGAGAACCGTGCTTCGGTGATCCTGGAGAGAATTCACACAGACGTGTGTGGACCTTTCTCGGTTGCTTCAACAAAAAAACATAGGTATTATGTTATATTTGTTGATGACTATTCTCGTAGATTTTGGATCTTCTTCATGCAAAAGAAGAGCGAAAAATTCTCAAATTTCTGTGAGTTTAAAGCATTGGTGGAGAAGGAGTCGGGGAAGCAAGTGAAGGCTCTGCGGAGAAATAAAGATGGTGAATATATCTCGAACGAATTCAAAGACTTTTGTAGCAAAGAAGGAATTTGAAGAGAACTCATAGCACCTCATAACCCACAACATAATGGGGTTGTGGAGAGGAAGAATAGAACGATCGTGGGTGTTGCACGAGCTATGTTGCATGACCAGAGCCTACCGATGCACTTGTGGGCGGAAGCATGAAACAATATGGTTTATGTGAAAAATCGTTGTCCTCATAGAGTACTTGGCATGAGTACACCTGAAGAAGCTTTTACTAGTAAGAAGCCTAATATTTATCATTTGAATATTTTTGGTTCATATGTTTACATTCATGTGAAAAAGGATGCCAGGAATAAGCTGGAGCCAATTGTAGAAGTTGGGATATTTGTGGGGTACACAGAAACTCCCCATAATTATCTTTTTTATTTTCCAAATAGTCCAATGACTGTGGTTCTATGGGATATAAAATTCAATGAGGTGAAAGCCATGAAGTTGTCACTTGAGAGGGAGCTACACTTGCATGTAGAGGAGGAGCTACTTGTTCCCAAAGATGAGCCTCTAGATGTGGATCAACCATAGGAGGAGATTCATGGAGTGGAGGAGTCCAGTCATGCAGAACCAAACATCGGAATAGTTAGAAAGCGTACCACAGAAACTGAGGGACTGAATCTTGATGTGGCAGAGAATGTAGGAGTCTCTACATCACAGCGCAGAAAGAGACAATCACCTGACCGATTTATTGAATACATGGCTCTTATGAGAAAGTGTATCATGACAGAGCCATCTTATTTTTAAGAAGCAGCGCAAGAGCCCAAATGGGTAGATGCCATGGTGGAGGAGTATGACTCCATTTTCAGAAAAAATTCTTGGGAGATTGTTCCAAGGCCGGTTGGTAAATCAGTGGTAGGTTCAAGATGGATCTACAAGGTAAAGAAAGCTGCTGATGGGAGCGTCGAGAAGTATAAGGCAAGATTTTTTTCTCGGGGCTTCTCACAAATCAAGGGGATTGATTATGAAGAAACCTTTGCACCTATCGCACGGTATTATTCCATAAGGACCATCCTTGCTCTCTCAGTGAATATAGGTTGGCACATTCATCAGATGGATGAGAAGATTACATTCCTTAATGGGATAACTGAGGAATAAGTGTACATTGAGCAGCCTGAAGGATTTGAGATCTTCAACAGTGAGTCGCATGTGTGCAAACTCAAAAGAGATTTGTATGCGCTAAAGCAAGCACCCTATGCTTGGTACACACGGATCGACAACTATTTCACTAGACTTGGATTCACCAAGAGTGAGGCAGATGCAAACCTATACCAAATTGTGGTGGAGGGTAAGATTTTAATCATTGTTCTTTATGTTGATGATTTAATACTAACGGGTGATGAGCAGTTGATACACTCATGCAAGGCAGATCTTGCAAAGGAGTTTGAGATGAAGGATTTGGGCCTCCTTCATTATTTCCTTGGATTGGAAATATGGTAGCGAGAAGGTGAACTATTTTTTTCTTAAGGCAAGTATGCTCGGGAGATACTTGGTAAATTTCACATGGAGGATTGCAAGCCATGGATACTCCTCTTCCAGAAAATTGGAGGAAAGAGGATGCTACATCGGCAGAGGTAGTGGATGCCACTGTTTATCAACAGTTGGTGGTTTCGCTCATGTATTTAGTTAATACAAGACCAGACATATGCTATGCGGTGAACCACCTTAGTTAAGCGATGGCTAAGCCTACCAAGCTCTTTTGCAAGGCATGCAAGCATGTCCTGAGGTATCTCATGGGCACATCTGAGTATGGATTATGATACAGACAGATCAATGAGGTTAAGTTTCATGGCTTCACGGATGCAGATTGGGCAGGCAGCCCAACGGACAGAAAGAGCACATCAGGAGGGTTTTTCAGTATTGGATCTACAACAGTTTCTTGGTACAACATGAAACAAATATCCATGGCACTCAGTTCAACAGAAGCAGAATACATGGCAGCAAGTCAAGCTGCATGCGAGGCTATCTGGATGAGGAAGATCTTGGTCGGTTTGCTCGGTTCTCATTTAGATCCTATAGTGATACATTTTGATAATCAAAGTTGCATTAAACTCTCGATTAATCTTGTGTTTCATGATAGATCTAAACATATTGATATCCGGTATCATCATATTAGAGATTGTGTGCAGCGGAAGATCATGTTGCTTCAGTACATTCCTATAGAAGATCGGGATGCAGATATTCTGACGAAGGCGCTCAGCAAGAGCAAATTCGAATACCATAGAGGCAGGATCGGGGTGAAGGATAATCCCTATATTTTTTAGAGGGAGTGTTGAGATTCAACAAGATTATGAGCTTAGTGAAAAGTAAGCACCTTCACTAAGTTGGGCCCGCAGACTATTTTTAGGTGTATGTCTATTTTTAGACATGGTGAGCATATTCTATAAGTTGCAGGATTCTATTTGTAGATGGTTGATCAAATGTGAAAAATAGATGAAATTCTATTTTTAGAATATTGGGCGAAGTCTATTTATAGATCATCAATCTAAAAATAGATGCATGTCGATTATTATTAGCCCTTAATAATAATCCGAAAATAAATATCAACTTATTCTCTTGGAGAACTTTATTTCGGTGAACAAATTTGGAAAATTAGTGGGCTGAAGAAATTGCACAATTCCTAGGGTTATTGGTGACTCATGCATGGAGGAATCAGTTAGAACTGAAGTGGAAAAGTTGTGACAGAGTTGGAATAGTAGTTAATGGAGTTGTTATTCAGTTTAACTCAGTTAAGTGAGTTAGACTCAGTTGAGCTAGTTGTATCTAGTTTAACTGAAGATACACTAGTGAGATTTTAGTGAATTAATTAGTTAATTAATTCACAACTAATAAGTCACTAAAAACTGAACAAATACAGTAGTTGACTACTTTCATGTCAGTTCCAGTGCAGACCCAGTGGAGAGATAGGTGAAAGGGTGAGATGGACTATCTGTTGTGACTATAGTGATGCATTCAATGCATCTGACACACATTGGAGATTCCAATGAGGATTGTGTAGTCAAGGCAAGGCCAATTTGAATTCATTCTGGGGTCTTGTTCAGCAGGGATTGCGCAGTGGAGGCAGGCTGTCAGGAGGCAAGAAATTGGTGCATAGATATGCAAATTTCTGCATGACAGTGTGTAATGATTGTTGATTGTACTGAGAGCTTGATGTACTAAGCTTTGTGTGAGATTATTACATGATCCATTGATATACATAATATATGACAGTTGGGGTTTTTAGCTTTAAGCTTTCTCGTTAAACAACTATGTTTATGTCCAATTGATTTTCTTCACATGTGTTTGCAATTGGCGATTTAATTTCCACAAAATTAACAGTGGAAGGATTATGTATTTAACATAAGATTAATTTGTTAGATCAGGAGAATCCGAAAATACATTAGTATTAATAAATTTCTACATAACATAGGTAGAAGGTGTTTGGGCTCCCAAGATAACATCTATTTACTTATGTTCACTACAAGAAATACAATCACTGAGAACAACAGAGTCTAATGAATCATTGTAGTATTTTATGTTGCTGCATATATGTTATAGCAATAAGGTTCATCTACTTAAAAAAGACTCTACAACAAAGTTATAATCCACAAATTATGATATGGACACTAATGTGGTTCCCAGACTTGAAAAACTCTTATCATCAGTGTCAAAGCAAATTTGGATTCAATACAAGACAATTTACAAGCTTATTACTATCCTCCAAATATTTGACTTACAAATTCTCAAAAATAGCACTGCAAGGATTCCACCATCATGGAAACTATAGAAACACTCTTTTAAACATTATCCAATTCTTCTATGATATTATATATACTTATAGTCTCTAGTTGCTCATCTTATTTCTGAAGTCATTCCTTTTGTTTTTAATACCACAGACTCCCTTTCATGCCTTCAATTCTAATTAACTTAAATGAACATCTACCTTTGCAATATCCATGATCATCATCACGTTCTATTGCAACCCTAGATTTCAAATCAAATGTATTCATGGTTTTAAAATATACCGAGATTCAAGACTCATTAATCCAAGGGTAAGCTGTAGTGTGGAAAAATATATAAATGGAAGTCTCATCAATATTTTAGGGTCAATTACAGTGTGCACTACACCTCTTGACAAATTTAGGATGAATCTCCATCTGAACATTTTAGGATGGAATTGGAAAGGTGATATATTTATTAGGGTTTAAAAATTATATGGCTAATATATAATATATTTGGCTAAATTTTAGAAGAATGTAATACAATATATAAAAGTTCACCGACTGAAAATTTCAACTTAGATTTCACCAACTGGAAAAAAATTTCCCTCAAAATTTTCACTGATCAAGAAGAAATTATTTTTTTCTTATTTGGTCAATAAATTAAACAAAATTATGAGTACATTAGAACCAGCGGACTCTTGCAACCTTGCAAAGAATTAAAATCCCACTTTTCTTCTTGAAGTGGAACACTATGCATCTGTTTCTAAATTTTTAATACCATAAAGCTATTAATGAGCTTTTGAAATACAAGATCAATCTATAGAATTTACTCGACCAGATTCAACTACTAATTCTAAATATAAAAAGGTTGAATCACAAGAATCCAACATGGATCAAAACTGAATAAAACCAAAAAAGATATCAGTTGGTCAATATATGGACAAACTGAAACCAAAGTGTCCTATGAAATACTCAAATTTGTAGGTGGGTCGAAACATGCAGATACCATCTGAAGCTAAAAATTTTGAAGCACAAGAAGCCAACACTGATCACATGATCCAGGTGGATATCGGTGGCCTCTCACCTATTCCATTTGGACCCGCAGCATCAATTCTTTCAGTTTTTCAGCTTCAGCACAACTTACTATTTATAGCAGGTTTTCGGGTCCTGCACACCCGGAGCCGTTTTGGGGCATTAATAATCCAGGGAGGCCAGGGCCACCCATCGAGTCCATTTGAACCCCCACCATCAGCTATTTCAGTTTGTGGGCAATGATCCAGTGGATACCGTGCTTCCCACCTATTCCATTTGGACCCGCAAAAGATCAATTCTTTCGCTTTTCCAAACAAGATGCTCTTACTATTTATAGCAGGTTTTCGGGTCCTGCACACCCTGAGCCGTTTTGGGGCATTAATAATCCAGGTGGATATTGGTGGCCACCCATCAAGTCCATTTGAACCCCCACCATCAGTTATTTCAGTTTGTAAGTTTCGGCACAACTTACTATTTTTAGCAGTTTTTTGGGTCTTAAACTTCAGGAGCTGTTTTGAGGCCCTAAACGACGCTTTTTGGGAAAACGGAAAGCAACATGGGTCCACGGACCGATGTTGCTCATTCAAAAATTGAAGTCCTCGGATAGATCTTTCTAACGAGCTATTGAGCGCGTCAAACGGAGATCGGATGCCAAAGTTACGTCCCCGGGAAGTTGAACCACCAATTTACCCAAACGGGGCCCACAGTTTTGGCGCTTCATCTCCTACGGTTAGGGTTTTGGACGTTTCGAATTCTACATTGTTTCTCAACAATAAATAGGCCCTCGAGCCTCATTGTAAGACAGTTCAGGGGGCTGGGAGCCGATACATCTCTTCTCAGAGATAAGCGCTACCAGTGCCCTAGCTCGCCACATCTCCATCATGTTTGCATTGTAACACAGTTCAGGGGCTGGTAGCCACCACATCTCTTCTCAGGGATACGCTGCCAGTACCCTAGCTCATCTATTTCTATTATGTCTGTAATAGGCCTGCGAGCCTCAATGTAACACAGTTTAGAGGCCTGCGTACGCTACATCTCTTCTCAGAGATACGCTACCAGCGCCCTAGCTTATTTCCATTATGTTTGTAAGCTTATTGCAGTCATTCTTTTATTACTAAAATGAAGCATTATTTCCGCTGCATCTCTGTATCTATGGTTATATCTGTATTCTGTTGCGTTCCTGCATAAAATCCGGATCAGTGGTATCAGAGAGGGTCTGCTCTTTCTCTGTTTTTCTCTTCATGTCCCCAACGCGGCCAGGGTATAAGGAGTTCAACCTCGCAACCCCGACGACCCCCCATGGCGGCAGGAAAGAAAGACGAGGGAGCAGGAGATCCTATCAAAATCTTGCTCGAGGATGCCCTCGAGAAACAGAGGAACGCGATGATGGACAATTTATTTATTTATTTATTTATTTATTTATTTATTTATTTATTTATTTATTTTATTTTATTTTATTTTATTTTTTTTATTTTATTTTTTTTATTTTTTTTTTCAGATCCTTCAATGGCTGCCCAGTGGTGGCACATCTACATCCAGCACGACTGCCAACACCAAGTTCAGCAAAATTCCCCCCCCCCCCCCATGGAGGAACTTAACGCAATGGAGACCATTGCTTCCTAAGGAGGGAGGAATGACTATGTGATATTTCCGTGGCCTCCCACCTATTCCATTTTGGACCCGCACCAACACCCTCTTTCGCTTTTCAATTTATCACCATGGGGCTCACGCCTACTATTTATAGCAGGTTTTCGGGTCCTGCACACCCAGAGCCATTTTGGGGCATTAATAATCCAGGTGGATATTGGTGGCCACCCATCGAGTCCATTTGAACCCCCACCATCAGTTCTTTCAGTTTGTAAGTTTCGGCACAACTTACTATTTTTAGCAGTTTTTCGGGTCTTAAACTTCCGGAGCCGTTTTGAGGCCCTAAACGACGTTTTTTGGGAAAACGGAGAGCAACATGGGTCCATGGACCGATGTTGCTCGTTCAAAAGTTGTACTCCTCGGACAGATCTTTCTAACGAGCTATTGAGCGCATCAAACGGAGATCGTATGCCAAAGTTACGTCCCCGGGAAGTTTAACCACCAATTTACCCAAACGGGGCCCACAGTTTTGGCGCTTCATCTCCTACGGTTAGGGTTTTTGATGTTTCGGATTCAACATTGTTTCTCAACAATAAATAGGCCCTCGAGCCTCATTGTAAGACAGTTCAGGGGGCTGGGAGCCGATACATCTCTTCTCAGAGATAAGCGCTACCAGTGCCCTATCTCGCCACATCTCCATCATGTCTGCATTGTAACACAGTTCAGGGGCTGGTAGCCGCCACATCTCTTCTCAGGGATACGTTGCCAGTACCCTCGCTCATCTATTTCTATTATGTCTGTAATAGGCCTGCGAGCCTTAATGTAACACAGTTCAGAGGCCTGCGTACGCTACATCTCTTCTCAGAGATACGCTACCAGCGCCCTAGCTTATTTCCATTATGTTTGTAAGCTTATTGCAGTCATTCTTTTATTAATAAAATGAAGCATTATTTCCGCTGCATCTCTGTATCTATGGTTATATCTGTATTCTGTTGCGTTCCCGCTTAAAATCCGGATCATCACAACTAAAGAAAACCAACACAAATATCAATTGGTCAAGAGATCGACTAAATTCATTCAAAGTGTCCTATGAAATAATAAAATTTGTAGGTGGGTCGAAACTTGCAAATATCATAACTAGTGGAAAATGTGAATTTTTGGCCCTATGTTTAATCAAATGACCTATACTGAGATTCAGGATGAAATAAAGTGAGATACCAGACAAAAATACAATGTCCATAGGCAACAAATTCAACATAGAGTTCAAGATTGTTGAGTATATTGAAATCGATGGTAATGAAATTCTAGTAGGTATACTAAAGAAATTGAAGCAAGCACACTAGTTGTCCACTCTATAACCTTAAGTTAGGTAAATCATTGATATAAAAATTAAAGAGTGAGATAAGAAGTAAAAAACTCAATTTCACCTCCAAAGCTTTGTACTGGCTCAAGGATATATTATTTCTCAAGACCTAAAGTTTACAAACTACGAGTTAAGGTACCTCCAGGAAAACATGTTTTCATATGGTAATTTGTGCTTGCAGAGGAAATATGCATCATTGAGAATTTCATCTAAAAAGTGAAATGTCATTTTGATGCTTTGATCTGACTATTAATGTGACAGGGAGGTGAATAATCCAAAAGAAAGAAAATGTAGGAATCACATATTAAAGAAACTTCCAAGTTGCAGACAAAGAATTCATCGTGCATACATGTTAAAAAATGTGCCACTGTGCATACAAAGTAGTTATGAAATGTAAAACTAAGACTGTTATCACAATAGTATGAATATTTAAATAAAAGAAATGAAATTAAAACCAATACACCTCATCCACAGAAAATACATAGAAATGTGGAATGTCATACAACCTGGTAAATATTTAAAATACATTAAACATTATCAACATCAAAGAAATATATGGCACAAGTATTACTTCTAATTTTAAGAAGAAAAAATAAATAAGAACATGACAGATGAATAATCAAAACTTCAAATTATTTCCAGACATGGGAGGGGACCAAGAGAATTGGGGGTTTATTTTGGTGCGAGAATGATCTTTCTTTAGCATGGTATGTACATGTCATGCCAAATTTGGTGACTTGTTTTAGTAGTATTTTCTCTTTGTTGGCATATTTTGATTCAATAAGTTCTTCAAGTAGTGAATATGATGCAGACAAGGCAACCTCTCCAGATGCAAGCCACAGGGTAGGATTCAATGAGATTTGAAATACTGATTATTCAAGAATACTAATGCAACTATTTTCCTATATGGAAAATTCATATTTTCTTGTCGATTTTCCTTTTGTATACATGCATTTTGAAGGGTTTATGGATTACTGTAAAAATATTTCTAACAAGGTGAAAATGTCTCTCTACATTTTTTTCCAACAATACAACATGAGAAAATATGCTCAGTTTTTGTCTACCATCCCCAACCCCAAAATATTTGACATATGAAATTTAATTAAAAACATCAAGAAGAGTAGTGTGAACACATAAAAGTATCAAAAAAATTTAATCTGAAAATAAAAAGTAACTGGTCATTTCTAAGCCTGATTGCACAAAATAATATACAATTATTGCCTCCCACATTCCCCACTCCTCCTATTAGTGTTCCTTTGCACCTCTCGCTGCAATTGCTACTAATATGTATCTTATCTTTATGAAAAAACAAGCTTTGTTAAAGTTTTAATAATTTTTAAATAATTATAAATTATAATTTTTATTTATTTATTTATTCAGTAAAGAAAAAATCCTTGGTTTCATATTATTAAAAACTAGTTACATTCTTCAAAAGGTTCTGGAAAATAAAATACTTCAACATACTCAGAAAAATGAGTGATAAAGAAGATACAACATTGTCATCAGAGTCTGGTTTTCTACCTATAGAATACCTTCAAATAGTTATATACATAGTTATCCATCTAGTCCATGTGGCATCCCTAGTCATGATTTTATTTACTAAACACATTGTAAATATTTTATGTAAACATTTGAAAAATTGGTGTAGAGTCAAGGGACACTAATTATAGAGGTTGGGGAAGGTTTCGTTCCTAGGATGGGTTGAGTTGATTGTTGAAGGAAATTTGGACTACTTATGAAACCATTAAAGGTTGGCTAGTGTATTTTTAAAGGCTTGGTATTTTCACAATTTATAGAGTTGCAACAGAAAATATGAGACCATCATTGCTTAGAATGTTGAACAAGGAAGTGAGGACAAAATAATTAAAAGAGGAATGGGTGGACTTCCAACTCATGGGATGTACAGGCCACCTACTACAACAAATTAAAAATTGAATTTAATATATCGGTAATAGATAGGCAAGTGGTAAAATCCTATTGGATGACAAGATTGTATTGGCAAGGTCATTATCTGAAGGTTTCCCAAGGAAAATAAAAATCAGCCCCGGTTTGGAGAGAAAGGGGATGGTTAAAATAGGAAGATAAGAGACAAAAATAAGGGGTCTACCAAAGAGTAGAATTGGGAGAGAGGATGGGACCAAGAGATTAGTAAAACCACATATGTAATCTATTCGAGGGTGAAAGAATTTTCTAGTTGGTAGGTGTTGGAGGAAAAATGATGAACAGGTTGAGACTCTAGGATTAGGGATAGGGGCTAACAAAATATCCATCGTAGTGTAGCGTAGCACTGAAATTTTCACCTTACTCAGAAATAATAAGGAATCTCATCCGAGGCACATCGCAACCTTAATAACATAAGGGGTTGGAACTAAGTGTCAGGAAAAAACCCATGGAACTAGTAATACTCAGTAAACCCAAAACCATAATATCAAAGATACATCCATACATATTAATTATTCAAAAGGAACATGTACTATGCAGATGCATCAAATTTTTTTTTTTAAAAAGGGTGCATAAAGTCACATAAGAAGACTCTCATATATCCCTACAACTTCTTATTTCATTAGGTTCAACACCATTACAAGAATACATTTAGCTTGAATCCTCATCAACAAAGCAGAGTCTAGAAATAAAAGACAATACATACTATAATAATACGGAATACTATGAGCTTAATAGGCTATGTGACAACATTTCGGAACTCTCCTTGCTCCTTCCCCTCTTTCCTTTCCCTTAAGCATTTTTAAGCACTTTTCTTGCTTGGGTTGTTGCTTCTCCCTCATATGCTCAAGCCTTTCCATTTTAAGCTTCCTTTGTTTCTCGAATGCATCTGCTTCCTCGGCTGTCAGTGAACCTTTTAGGTCAGCTACGATCGTGTGAGCCATGATTTCTCTAGCTAATCCTCTACAACTGCTAGTCTTTGAAGGGTCCCTTCTCCTTTTCTGGTTGTATTCTTTGAGACTTCCCAACAGTCACCTTTGGGAAAAATTTGGTCAACATCGAAACGTGACAAAAATTAACCCTCAAAATGAAGTACCCTACAGGCCCTGCCCAAAATCCATTGAATCATCCCCGATTCAAGCATTTTATGATGTTATTGATGCTGTTAGGGCTTCCTACTATTATTATGCTTCTTCCTCTGTTACTTATCCTTGACTGGTTCCTTCAAATGAATTACCCAACTCTAGAACGAAATCAATGGTTGAATTTTTGAGCTGTGTGTACTCAGCGAGTGTCGCCTTCCATGAGCCTTTGAGAGTGCTTTATTGATCAAGGAACTGCGTTGTGAGTTCAGTTGTAGGTTGCATAGGGTGGGTCATCAAGAGGGTACTCCATTGATTTTTTTCATCCTTGTTGATCTACTGTGGAATCTATAAGTGAGTCTGTGTTTGTGTCTTAAGGTCATAAATCAATGCCTTTGTCTTACTCGATTCATTCTCAATTTATTTTATTTTAGATTTTGAGGGAATCCACCTATGTTAGGATCTCCTTCTGCTAGTTTTTGTCCTTGGTGTCCATGGATTGGTTGAAGAACTTATTTTCCTATTAGCATATGGGGTACACTGGTTGATTTTTCTTAGTAAGGTAGCAGGACCGATCATGAAAATTTTCTAAGAGTCCCTCGGCTTCCTCTGTGGCTTGAATGATAGAGGCTTTCAGGAAATAAGCTTCTGTGATTTTTTGATCAATCTCACTGGTATATTGGGAAGTGGAATTTGGTAGTGCCATTTGAGTGGCAAAAATACTTCATTTGATCTCTCTATTTGTTGAGACAAGGTCAGAGAAAAATGATTTGATGTGGTCACATCATTCTAAGAGAGTGCATGATGAAAAGTATTCTGAGGCATCTGTGACTATCTCGGTAACCAAGGGCCAAAGATCCTGAAACTTGCCAGTTATTTCATTGACCTAGCTCTATTAAGTCTCTTTTTTGTGAAGAATGTGATCTTTTTCTATAGAAAGGGAAATAATATGCTTTGTTACTGCTCATGTTTAGTTGTCAGATTATTGTGTAACACCTTCGCTTGGTGTGAAAATAGTTAAATGAAATTAAAAAAATGAGGGGATGACCAAATCTGGAGGTCATCGAGGGTCATAATAGTGGGTTTCAGGAACTGAATCTACAATGGTTGGTCACTTGCATCTCTGTTACACCATTTTTTGGTCATCTAACCCATTATCATTAGATGAACCCAAGTACACCATGTAAGACTAATTTTAACCCAAGTAAAATCGCTTTCACCACATTCGTTTACATTTCTTGGTCATATTTAACCCAAAACAAGGTAATAAATTAAATAAACCATTATTTATTTAATTATTTCCTAAGAATAAGTTATTTAAATCATTATTTAAATACTATTCCTAGTTAAATTTGACTAAATCATTTTTAAATAATTAAATAAACCATTATTTATTTAATTATATTCCCCTCATTTCCCTTAAATAATAAATAAATCATTTATTTATTTGTTATTTATAAATAAAGGAATTGACCCAAGTCAAAAACCCTTTTTCCCTCCAACAAATATAATAAAATATTCCTAAAGGGTGATTCTAGAATGTGATTAATAATATTTTATTCATGCACCAAGTTCTAGAACACCCCAATATTTTGTTATAAATAGAAGGGTTTTCCCCATTCATTAGTCACCTACATTGCATTAGATCACACTAGATCTACTCTTGGTCACCATTTCCATTTGTTTGTATTTTGAACTCCCATTGAGTTCCATGTTTGTTAGGGTTTTCCACATTAACCAAAGAGAGGAATTTTAGATCTGAAACACTGAGGACTTCCAAGAACCCATCCCACTGAGGAGAACTAGAAAACACCTTTCTTGTTTTTCTCTCAGGTGCCCCATTCTTTAATATAATATAAGATTCTTTTTATACATTGTTCTTGTCTTGTTCATTGGATGCATGGAGCCATTTTACATTTTATCTACTTAATATCTTTTATGCTTAGATCTAATTTTATGCAGCAAACTTAAAGATATTTTGCAGCCATACTTGATGTTAGGGCTACTTGATATGCATAGCTAAAGTGATCTTTTACGACGAAAGAATCCTACTAACAATCTCATTTCTCATACTTCCCATGTGGTGAGGTTTCACGTTGCGAGGGCCTGGCGGTGTGAGGGCTAAAATGATATGGGATATATTGCAGCGGTGGCGAGGAGGCGAGGTTGAAAGATAGGGGAAATATGCTTATGGTTTTTGTGCTCATGTTCACAGAGGTGGTTGGCTATCTGGTTTTCTTCGATGTTCTTGGTTCTAGGAGTATGGATAATAGGGACAATATAACAGGCTTTGTGATTGTGGGGTGTGTTGTGAGTGCCTCATTAGTAGTTTATTTAATGGATTGGATTACAGAATTGACCTCCATTTCCATTTATGCACTAAGGCATATCCGGATGGAGGGAAGTATGAAATATTGGTTGAGGTGGAGGTCGTTCACGGTGATGGATTGCATGACCTTGGGGATACAAAAAAAGTGGAGGGTGTATTTTCTTCATCAATGAGCATCCCAGTGTGAGATTGGTGTTCCTCTTCACCAAGATAAACAACAAGAGTATAGGATTTTGAGGAAAAATTTCTTGGGAACTGATAATGGTTTGGTGGTAAGTGGGAAAGTATTCTTGATGGTGGATTCAGTATGAGAGTGAGGTCCCACTGAGGGAATTGAAGCAATAGTAGGGCTGCAGGTCAAAGAAACAAGTGGAATTGAACTAAAAAATTCAGAAAATGTAGGAAAATGACTTACTAATGCCCCGAGATCCACCAAAGTGCTATGTAAGTACTGCATTTGTGTCTTGAGCTTCGTGAAGACTCGATTGAGTGTTTCTTTGGTCAAGAACATTTGAGAAGCGTAAGGGTTTCTCCAGGTAGTGGCTGAGGCACAATTCCTCCAAACAAGTATATATGATTCCCATCCCAAACTTCTTCAAATATCCCAAGCCATAAATATACCTCGGTATGGAAGGAATCCTTCGATAGAACAAAATTTTGAGCCTGCATTTGAAATGCGTTGGGGTTGGCGTACTTAGGCTGCACCCATGTGCTACCATGACTTACACCAAACCAAATATCTTAAGAGTATTCATCAAGGAGTGACAGTGGGATTCTGGGCCTCACCTTGGTGACGTCCAAAATTTTGTAGTACCATCTGACAAAATATGCTTCACTGATTTCCTTATTGTTGGGGTCCCCTGAGGCCCGCCAAGGAAATATCTAAGTGTAAGGGGTTGATATTCAATAATAGACACCATCTCTCTTCCTTTTGGTGGGAACCACTTCCACATGGCTAAGGCAGAAATGAGATATTAATATATAAAATAGGTGCCCTATTTTTAGACATCTTCACAAGCTTCGAAGAGTTCATTTAAAATAAAACTACGCCAATTTAACTGTGTGCCTTGCACACAAGCTTCTGCGACTAAGATAGTTTCCAATATGAACTCATCTTTTGAGAAATGGCATTAGATTTCTGGTAATAGTGTAACAAAAAAAATTGATTTTAGGCTTGTTAATTGGTTTTATCATGGCACCCTTACCACCACGTTGGGTACCATACCTGTTATAGTAGTTGTCATCACCCATCTTCTTTCCCCTCTTAGAATTATTCTGAAATATAGTTTACATTACAACTCCTACAACTGATAGCCCTGTGAGTCTATGAATCTTCATGGCATGGATTGGGTATTCCTTTTAGAGCCATAGAGACCCTCCATGCCTCCTATTGATGATGAATTTTGTACATTGCATTGTCTCTCCTGGAATGTCGAATATTGGAATACTTCGTAGATTTCGCAACATTGACCTCTATAGTCCTCTGAAGTCTTCTTTAAATTTCAATGACTGTCTTTTGCCAGATTTGGTCACACCTTATGTATAGCCTTCACGCTTGAGCATTGGAAAATGGAACAAGTCAGAGAGATCATTGTCTACAAGTGAAACCTTGTCATATTTTCCATAGAGAGGCTTAGTTTTTATGATTCTTCAGTCTGGTTCAGTTGTTGTAATAGAGATTATGGTCTTTGCCATGGCTGCAATGCGATGGCGATACACAAGGGACACAGGGGGTTTGAACTTGGGATGGGGATAGAGGAATTTTGACACATACACCAGACTGGGAAGTTCGACCACCTCGGCCTTATTACTGAGAAACTTATCGCTGTCATGAAAATTTAATGGAAAGACTCGACACTACGTCTTTTTATTAGACTACTTAACTAATTAATATAGTAAATTTCCATACTCAATCTAAATCAGGAAATAAAAATGAGTGTGACCTAAACCTAACTTGGATGATGAAAAAATTGAAAAAGAAGGGCAGGGATGATGGGTAATTATGACGATATGATGGCATGTTCCTAGAATTTGTTGAATGAATAATGTCAGGGATATTATGGGTGATATTTTGCCCAAATTCGAACTAATGCTTGGAATTATTACTAACAATTATAGATAATATGACTGACATGTGTGAATCCCCAACCACTGTTGGCTTGAGGGGTCCTAACCCAGGTTCAAAGTTGAGGTTAACCAACAAAACCCCCTTACTACTGGCCCTTTTAGTAGTGACCTGCTTGTGCAAGTCAAAGTCTCACCCGCAGCAGTATGGGGGGGTGCTGGAACTAGGTTTCCACACCTTGAGAGAGATTTAAATGATTTGGGTGGCCTTATATCTACAAAAATCATGAATATACCTCTGCAACATAAGCCCTAACTAGGAAACCCTTACAGACAGATTTAGGTCAATTGTGCAGAATATCTTGTGTGCAAGCTTAAACTGAGTCTATAATTCACTTAATAGCTCTTAATAGATATTATTAAAACCTAAAAGCACTAGATCCATTCACTATTCGTTCATCTAAAACCAGAAGTAGTTGCACAATTGATCTAAACATAGATAATACAGGAATCAGAATTAATATGCAGAAACAATCATAAATTAACCAATAGATGCATTTCAGACTTAGATATCAGCAACAACAGTTCTTTATTCATAACAGTTCAGATCCTCCATACAAAACCATTCAATTCACCTGTGCACAAAGCCACCGGGGTCCGCACACAACAATACTAAGGTCTTCGTGCATGCAGCCAGCAGGAGCCTTTTACTGAGACAAATCTACATGAAATGTCACAATACAGCCAAATCTATCATCTATTATTCATGTCTTATCCAAAAAATTACTTAACTGACTCGATATAGACTCATATTTATATCTTTAACCTGCGCTCATCTATGGTTCACAAATTGTGCTCTGCGACCCCTTGTTCTACCCTTTTTACCCATTAAAACTCATGAGGGGCTTTGACCCACCCCAAAGCCCCTTGAATTGTGTTGCGCATGAATAATCCTACAAAATATATTGTAAAAATATATCAAAATTATCTTCAAAGCTTGGACTTAGGGGACCTCGCTCCAACAGGCCCCTAACACAATCTTGTGACTCATCCCGAGTCACAACGGCACTCGGTTCTTCATCTTGTTATAGAGCTCTTCAATAGCAGTAGCAAAGGGCACCAAGATGCCCGCACTTTGGTCCGCTGTGCTTTGCACGATCTCTACTAGATTCTCCGAAGTCGACTATTCTGGATCCAAGGTGACACTCTGCAAGGTCTAATTGAGGTTCCTTACTGCAGCATCCAGGTACTGAGACAACTTCATTGCCTCGTCCGCCCATGACTTCATGTGATCAATGAAAATATAATTCTTCCGGTAGAGCTCCTCAACCTCATCTAAGAGTGCTTGACTGGTCTGAAGGCGGGCCATGCGCTGGGCAGGAATGAACGTGGACAAGGCCTCCTACAGATCATCAAACTCCTTCTCTTTGGCACGTAGCTCCTGGGTAATATTTTTGACAAGTGGATCTATTTTCACAGAGGTCCACAGTCCCAGGGCAGTCCCCAGAAGCTCTGATACCTTGTCAACATTGGCGGAAATTCTTGCAAATGTTTCTTTAAGTAGGGTGGCCCGTTGTGCGCGCACCTTCGGGGGAGTCTCAGGCTGCAGCTTATCCTGCAATGCAAAAATTTTTTGTTCGAATTCTTCCTTTGACGTTTGAATTTCAGTTATGGAGGCCTTGAGCGCGGCAACCAGGCTTTCAATCTACACTTGCAGTGCGGCGGATGTCGGGATGACTACTGCTGGAATCTCTCCACACAATCTGTCAATAAGGTTTTCTAATTATGTGCGTAGAGCCACGGCCGCCTGCTGCATTGCTTGTGCCTAGATCTATTTTCTTGTTTTCATGGCTGCAGTCTACTCAGATTCACTTAGCTGCTGTTATGTGTGCCCCTCACTGCTCTGCAGCTTGGCAGAAATAAATATCTAGAGAGCGTGTATCTTTCCATTGGGTAGCTTTGCGAGGTCAATTTTGACCTCAAGGCAGTTTTGCACCTGCACGCACAGCTATAGTTGATCCAGTGTCACGACTGCACCCGGGAAGGGGAAGATTCTTCTCTCACATGTTGTGATGATCGTGGTGTTTGGTAGTCTCGCTAGTACTAGCCTCGCTTGATCAATGCTCGCTTATAAAGTGTATTTCTTCATATGTAACACCTACAATCCTGATTGCAAGGCCTCCACCATGGCCTTGTACTGCTCCTCCATAGCAGTCCATCTATCTTCAGACACACAAGCAACTGCATCCACGATCTTGTCGAGGTCCTCTTCTATAAGAATGGCTTCTTCATCCCCTCTGGCCTTGGACCCCTTTCGCTTTTTGCGCGGGCCTTTTGAAGCTTCTGCAGCTCTGTTTTTTCCGTGCGGAGATTTGAAACCATCCCCGTTTAGCCCATCTAAACCTCCGGGGTCCACATCATGCTTATCTCCCTGATCATGCTCTTTATATTTTTATGTTTCAGGCTCCTTTTCCACTTCTGCTTCAAAGTCCTTCCCGTTTGTTTTCTCAGCACCTGTTCCCACCTCTTTCTCAGTGAAAGACTTAGTTTCTTTCTCTGTTTCCTTTGGAGTTGTCTCTTTTCTTGATGTAGATTGCGTAATGGGTTGGGTGGAGCCGAGCCCGAATTTCCATGCATTTGGCCAATTTTCCACGACCTGGTCAACTTCTGCTTCCATTACCATCAACGACAAGGTATACCATGCAAGGTCCTAGCATGCCCTGATCTGCACATTATGCATGGTTACCTAGAATTCAACGACTCTCTTGTACTTCTCACACACCAATGATGAGAGTCTGGGCCAGGAATGGATGGTAGCAACCAGCGCACCTTCAAAAAGTACCCAAAATATATTATTTTCCTTGACATGCTGGGGATCATGGGAATCCCACAGATTAGTGTAGCGCGCCCCTTCACATATGCCCGACTCTATCTCGGGGAGGACTGCATTTTTCGGAGTTTTCCATTCTACCATCACAATTACCAATAGCATCCAAGAGTAGCAGAACCTTTTACCCAGCTCCTGCGCCTCGCACACATTATCCAAAAATCTTCACACGGGTACTGGGACTAGTTAGAACTGACCCCTTTCTCGCATTTCCCTACCAAAGAAATGGCATGTGCTGGGACCACCTTTGGGTGAAATTTTCACATTAACTTGCAACCAAGGACTAGAATTCCCAGGCACACTCCCGAGTCAGCAATGATTTGGACCAAGAATCCCCTTTTTTCCCTCCTCACCTTGTATTTCGTCTTTACGTCGGTTGCCACCTTAAGCTCATTACTTTTTCCGAATCCCGTCATCGGATGAGGCCCCTTCTTGGGTAGGCTGGTGATATGATGGATCAGCACAACATCTATTAGAACTATCCCTTGAATCCATAGGCAACCCTCGTGGACTAAGGCGAGTAGCTGGCATGCATAGATGTTGGTGATTGGTTACCTTCCAAAATGAGGAATCCTTAGCAGATTTAGGATTACAGCTTTGTTCAGCCCGTGCGCCCAAGGCATTGGCTTAACCTTCGGCACCTCTTCATAGATCACTCGTTCAAAATAATTCTCTAGCGCTATCTCAGGGAATGTTTCTAGATTTTCCAACTCATGGTCATCAAACTTAATATTCGGGATTTTGCCTAACATATCACCAGCAAGGAGAACGTCCTGTGGTATCAAGGGAATCTGGAGGTATTCCCATACTTTATCTACATTCTTGGGTGTGCGCACAGAGGGCTTGCGCATCTTGAAATATGGTGGCCTCCAAGAGATGGGTTCAACAAACATGGCCTCCTTTGTGCCACTCATTGGTCACTTTGATGTATCGTCGATGGGGAACCGATCCTTAGTGGCCTGACGAGGGGACGTCACATTCTGAGGAGAGGTGAGCAGCTTCGAGGAAGCCCACTTTGTCATTTCCCCTTTAACGTTGGTCGGCGTGGACATGACTTCTTCCACCTCATGGATCACCTCCCAAACGTCATCCAACCCCATCTCAGTTGATGCAATGAGGGTTACAGAGTGCTCCTCCGCAGGGTTGGTGGCTTTCATTCTTGGTCGGAAGATAAACTTTGGATTACTGATATCAGATGGAATTTCTTAGCCAGAAATACGGGGCTCATATGCAGCATTATGGAAGAATTCACAGATAATCCTAAGGCACAAAATACTTAGAAAAAAAAGGAACCAGTTGTGACCTGTGCCCTTTCTTTTAAAATCCATACAAGGTAAAAATGGTTAGATTGATATTATTATGGCTAGTTTCCTCTCCTACGCATCACCCCTACGCTTTTGTTGCACCTGTTTTCGACTTCCTTCTGTGTTCCACGCAGACCCTTTTATTCTGATGCTCTAGCCATATAGCCATTTGGTCAGCACCAGATTGTCTCTATATGGCTTTAGACAACTTCCATTGAAATACCCGGGAATATTCTCACCACGCAGTGTGGCCAAGTGCACCACACTCCCATCAGTGATTTCCTTCATAATATATAGCTCCAACCAATGCTTTCTAAACTTCCCTGGGTGGCCCACAAACTGACTATCATATAAAAATACCAAGTCTACCTTCTCCCTGATGTGCCTATCATGCTAGGCTTTTTCACGTGCCTTCTGGACTTGCTGATGAAAGTTAGCAAAGAATTGATCTTCTTCTAAGGAAACGAGTTGTACCAACTATTCCTCCATAATTTCAGGCTCATCCATATTAGTGAAAGTTGTGATGCACAGGCTTGGGACAATATATTCCATTGGCATGATTGCTTCCTGCCCATCGACCATCCTAAAAGGTGTTTTCCTTGTCAACTTCTTGCATGTGGTCCTATTATCCCATAACACAAAATGGATGTGCACGTCCTGTAGAAATTATAGGCACTAAGCATGCATATGTCTTAGATCCACCTGATCTCCCACTATTTAACTTTATGCAAGATACTGAATCATTCCACTTGTTAATATTTTGTGGAAAATTAATCGCACACACATGTAAAGCATAAATAAAAATAATCCAACGTAACACAGCGGTTTTTAGCCAGGAAAGCTTGAAGCTGAAAACCCAAAATATATATTATGTATCATGGAATCATATGAAAATCCTCATACAAAGCTTATCAATCTCTTAGTACAGTACAATCGTCATACACTAATCAGGAACAATCTTGCAAATCCATGCACTGATCTTTGCCCTCCTGCTAGCCTGCCTCCACTGTGCAATCCCTGCTGAAGAATAGCTCTAAATGAATTCGAATAACTCTTTCCTTGACTGCTTAATCCTCATTTGCAACTCCAATGTGTGTGTGATGCAATCAATGCATCACTATAGTCACAACGGATAGTCTATATTGCCCTTTCACATATCTCTCCACTGGGGCTCCACTGAAACTGCCATGCACTGTAGTTAACTGTTGTATTGTTCAATTGATTAATGAGTTATTATTTGTGAATTAATTCACTCCACTCTCACTAGTGTATCAATCAATTAGACTAGATACAACTAGCTCAACTGAGTCTAACTGATTTAAACTGAATACAACTCCATAACTACTTCTTCCAACTATGTCATAACTCTGCCACTTGAGTTCTAACTGAGTGCTCCATGCATTAGCTCCAGTAAACCCTTGGGAATTTCATAATTCCATCAGTCCACTAATGTGCCACATCTGTGCACTGAAACAAAGTGCTCTAAGAGAATAAGTTGTTGTTTAGTGTCTGATTATTATTAAGAGCTAATAATAATCGACATGCATATATTTTTAAATCAGATATCTATAAATAGACTTCACCCAATATTCTAAAAATAGAATTTCATCTATTTTTCCAACTTGATCAACCATCCAAAAATAGCATCCTGTAACTTCTGAAATATTATCATCATGTCTAAAAATAGACATAGTTTAAAAATAGACTTGCGCCAAAAAATAGCCTGCGGGCCCACTTAGTGAAGGCGACTCTTTTCACTATGCTCATCATCTTGTTGAATCTCAACACTCCCTCTCAACAAGATAGGGATTACCCCGATCCTGCCTCTATGGTATTCGAATTTTCTCCTAGTGAGCGCCTTCGTTAGAATATCTGCAACCTAATCCTCTGTAGGAATGTACTGAAGCAACATGATCTTCCGCTGCACACAATCTCTGATATGATGATACTGGATATCAATATGTTTAGATCTATCTTGAAACACAGGATTAATCGAGATTTTAATGCAACTCTGATTATCACAATGTATCACCGTGGGATCTAAATGTGAACCGAACAAACCAACCAAAATCTTCCTCATCCAGATAGCCTCACATGCAGCTTGACTTGCTGCCATGTATTCCGCTTCAGTTGAATTGAGTGCCAAGGATCTTTGTTTCCTGCTGTACCAAGAAAATACTGTAGATCCGATATTGAAAATCCCTCCTGATGTGCTCTTTCTACCTGTTGGGCTTCGTGCCCAATCTACATCCGTGAAGCCATGCAACTTCACCTCATCCGTCTGTCTGTACCATAAACCATACTCAGATGTGCCCCTGAGATATCTTAGGACATGCTTGCCTGCTTTCCAAAAGAGCTTGGTAGGCTTAACCATCGCTTGTGAAAGTTGGTTCACCGCATAACATATGTCTAGTCTTGTATTGACTAAATACATGAGCGAACCCACCAACTATCAATAAACAGTGGCATCCACTACCTCTGCCGATGTAGCATCCTATTTCTTCAAATTTCCTGGAAGAGGAGTGTCAATAGGCTTGCATCCTTGCATGTGAAACTTCTCGAGTATCTCCCAGGCATACTTGCCTTGAGACACAAACAATTCACCTTCCCACTGCCATATTTCCAATCCAAGGAAATAATGAAGGAAGCCCAAATCCTTCATCTCAAACTCCTTTGCAAGATCTTCCTTGCATGAGTGTATCAACTGCTCATCACCTGTTAGTATTTAATCATCAACATAAAGTACAATGATTAAAATCTTACCCTCCACCACAATCTCGTAGAAGTTTACATCCGCCTCACTCTTGGTGAAGCCAAGTCCAGTGAGATAGCTGTCGATCCGAGTGTACCAAGCACGAGGTGCTTGTTTCAGCCCAGACAGCGCTCTTTTGAGCCTGCACACATGCGACTCGCTGCTAAAGATCTCAAATCCTTCAGGCTGCTCAATGTACACCTCTTCCTCAATGATCCCATTAAGGAATGCAGTCTTCACATCCAGCTGATAAATGTGCCAACCCATCTGCGCTGAGAGAGCAAGGATGGTTTGTATGGAAGAATACCGTGCGACAGGTGCAAAGGTTTCTTCATAGTCAATCCCCTCAATCTGTGAGAAGCCCTGGGCAAAAAATCTTGCCTTATACTTCTCAACGCTCCCATCAGCAGCTTGCTTTACCTTGTAGATCCATCTTGATCCTACAACTGGTTTTCCCACCGGCCTTGGAACAATCTCCCAAGCACTGTTTCTGACAATGGAGTCATACTCCTCCACCATGGCATCTACCCATGTGGGATCTTGCACCACATATTCAAACGAAGATGGCTCTGTCACGATACACTTTCTCATAAGAGCCATGTATCTAGTAAATCGGTTAGGTGACAGTCTCTATTTGCGTTGTGATGTAGGAACTCCTACATTCTGTATCGCATCAAGCTTCAGTCTCTCAACTTCTATGGTACGCTTTCTGCCTTTTCTGATGTTTGGTTCTACATGAGTGGACTCCTCTACTCCATGAATCTCCTCCTGTGGCTAATCCACATCTAGAGGCTGATATTTGGGAACAAGAAGTTCCTCTTCTGCATGCAAGTGTAGCTCCCTCTCAAGTGACAACTTCATGGCTTTCACCTCATTAAATTTTATATCTCGTCGCACAACAGTCATCTGACTGTTTGGAAAATACACACGATAATTATGGGGTGTTTCTGTGTACCCCACAAATATCCCAATTTCTGCAGTCGGCTCCAGCTTCTTCCTGGCATCCTTTGTCACATGAATGTAAACAGGTGAGCCAAAAATGTTCAAATGAGAAATATCAGGCTTCTTACTAGTAAAAGCTTCTTTGGGTGTACTCATGCCAAGTACTCTATGAGGACAACGGTTTTGCATATAAACCGCAGTGTTGCATGCTTCCGCCCATAAGTGCATCGGTAGGCCCTGGTCATGCAGCATCGCTCATGCAGCACCCATGATCGTTCTATTCTTTCTCTCTGCAACCCCATTCTGCTGTGGGTTATGAGGTGCTATGCATTCTCTTCGAATTCCTTCTTTGCTACAGAAGTCTTTGAATTTTCCCGAGATGTATTCACCACCATTATCGCTCCATAGAGATTTCACTTGCTTCCCCGACTCCTTCTCCACCAATGCCTTGAACTCACATAACTCTGAGAAAGTTTCACTCTTCTTCTACATGAAGAAGATCCAACATCTACGATAATAGTCATCAACAAATATAACATAATACCTATGTTTTACTATTGAAGCAACCGAGAAAGGTCCACACACGTCTGTGTGAATTCACTCCAGGATCACTTGAGCACGGTTCTCCTTCTCATGAAAGGTGGTCTTCACAAACTTTCCCATAGTACATCCCTTGCATTGATCTGACTACGCAAGAGTACCCTTGGGAAGTCCAGTAGAAATTTTCTGCAAAATATTCAAAGCGCCATGGTGAAGATGGCCCAATCTCCTGTGCCATAATTCGCTCTCATCCCGGCTCACCACTTCTGCTTTACCCACCATTACAGCATAGCCATCTACCTCCAGTTTGTAGATATTCTTAATTCAAACCCCTATCTTCTTGGTTTGACCCATTGTTTTATGTTGAAGGAAGGCTTTTCCCTCACTGAATAAAATATCATAACCCTTGTCTTCAAGCATTGCAACCGAGAACAAGTTCTTATTTAGACCTGGAACATGCATAAAATTCTTCAACAAGAATGGATTACCAAACTCCCTCTCAAAGTTAATGGCCCCAATTCTAGTCGCACTGTACCGACCATCATCGCCCATCTCTATATGCATCTGGAGGTCCTTCTCCTCCAAGTCACTAAACAACTCTTTGTCTCCCATCATATGCAAAGATGCACCACTATCAAGATACCACACCGATCCCATAAAGATTGAAACCAAGAATGAGATCAAGGAGAAATCAAGTTCAAATTGTGAGGCTAATGCCCCCCCAGCTGCAGATCCAACAACCTTCTTTTTCTTCTTCTTATGTGGACAGTTAGTGGCGAAATGTCCATGTTCGTGACAGTGAAAACACTTCACTTTGGAAAAATATTGCTTCTTGCCTTTAACATCGGATTTTGAAGGATGTTTCTTCCCCTTCCCTTTCCTTGCTTTGGTAGCCAAAGTGAAATTCTCTTCATCTTCATTATTCAATGAAGATCCATCCCTGGTACCCCATTTTATCTCCACCTGCACAAAATCCGACCAAAGTCGCTCCCATCCCGACAGTTTCTCTTGTCCATTGACAGAGTCTTCGTAGCTATGCCAACTCTTCGAAAGCCAAAGGAGAGCCAAGCTCACCAAGTATTCTTCATCAACAGTAACCCCCACACTTCCCAGTTCATCCTTACAGTGGACAAACTTCGTGAGGTATTTTGGAATATTGTCGCCTTTCTCCATTTTTATTTTTCTGAGCTTGTCTTTAAGTGCCAACTTCCTCTGGTCACTTCTGCTTCGGAAAAAATATTTCAAAGCCTTCCACATTAAGAATGGAGTGGCTTTCCCGTGAAGGCTGGACACAATATGGTCCTTCACACCTTCCACTAGAATCCTTCTCGTCTTTGTTGTCTTCTTTTGCCACGCGTCAAGTAATACAGCGTCACTAGATCCCGACTTAGGAACATCACTATCAATGAACTCATTTAGTCCATTATCCTCCAGTACTGCCTCCATCCTATCCTTCCAGGCTATGTAATTAAAGCTCTCATCAAGAGCATACTCCAATCTCAACCCATTGAAAGACATTTCAATGTATACTCGACTTCTGCACCAAGAATCTTTTGTAGCAAATTCGAATTTTCCACTAGCACAAACTCACTTTACAATTGCAATCTTCAATTAAAAATTCTCTAATACCATGTAGAAATTATATGCACTAAGCATGAATATGTCCTAGATCCACCTGATCTCACACTATTTAACTTTATGCAAGATACTGAATCATTCCACTTGTTAATCTTTTGTGGAAAATTAATTGCACACACATGTAAAGCATAAATAAAAATAATCGCACATAATACAATTGTTTTTAACCGGGAAAGCCTGAAGCCGAATGTTAGGTCCCTATATCACTAGTATAGCCCCTTATTATTGTTAGTGTAAACCCCTTATTGTTATTATTGTACCCTTGTAACCCCCATTTTGTTATTATTGTGCCCTTAAATTATTATTGTTAGGTCGGCTAGGATTACATTGTGGCCCACTAGGATTACATTATGGCCCCATGGACTTCTATATATAGAAAGGAGGTTTTGTGAATTGTATCATCCAAGAATTGTTCATTTATGTAATGTATTAGAGGTTGCCCCCTCGAAGTGGCTCATTTCTAAGGCGTTTATATCTCTTTTCTTCTCTTTTTGAGTTGGTTACACAACATTTGGTATCAGAGCTTTGGGATTCTAGGGTTTCGCTGCTCCAAACAAGTCATCGTGGCATTTTCGCTATAACTTTTTTTCTACGAAGCTTCAGAAGCTGAAATTTTTAGGGTGCGAAGCTGAAATCTTGAGGAAGGTTGTCTAAAAATTTCAGATCTTGGTTCGCAATATTTGAGGAGATATCATCTGTGGAAGTTAGGTATTTTTTCAGGCTCATAAACAGGTCATCGTGGCATTTGCGCTATAAAAAATTTTGTACGAAGGGTCAGA
>CM076584.1:858765227-858956038 GCA_034641835.2 Pinus albicaulis
AAATTACAAATTTACAAACTAGTCTACAAATTTGAGGCCCTCATGGCCAGATTTGAAATCCATTTTAGCACAGTGTTTTAGAGATTTAAAATTTTAGGGAGAGGCACAAGCCTTAGAAAACTCTGCAAAACCACCAATTTCGTAAGATAGACCTGGAATTTAACAAATAATGAGCTTTTCAGATTTATGTTTATTGAGAGTCGGCTGGTCCAACCGAAGACTTCCCCAGACGCTCAATCTTAAAAAAAATTCCCTGCACACTTAGATCTGAACCTTAGATCGATAGAGATTTAAGAAAACAACATGAGATCCTTTAGAAAAATCAAAATGTCATTTTATGAATCCAGAAAACTGCACAAGATATCTGTATGCAGATTAATCCATGAAGGCCATCAACCATAAAATGAAAAAACAAAGTAGCAGAGTTTAGAGACAATTCACCACATAGATCTGAGAAGGAACATCAAAATTTGTAACTCCAAAGTCTTTATGCTTTATTCCTCAAAAGAAATTACAAGAACTTTCAAGAACAAGTGCACGATCATGAGATCGGATGACTCAAGACTGACAAAGACCCCTAAATTTATAGGACAAAATCTCCAACGGCTAGTTTGGATGATCCTTGTCAAAATAATCTCAACCGTCCAAAAGATTTAATCATCTTTTAATCAAGAGCGTTGAAATTAAAATTTTGGGGAAAAAACGAATTTATCATTTAATTCAATTTTAATTAACTCAAAAATATTATTTTTGAGTTAATTACCCCAAAATTTTGACTTTGACTTAACCACCAAGGTCCCAAAGGTCCAAAATTTCTTAAAATTCTCAATATTCCCTTGGCCTGGGGCTTTTAAAAATCATTTTCCAATGACCCAAAAATTTTGCCTTTGAAAGATTTAATCCTAACTTATGACCCTAAATTAATTAAATTTCTGGTTTAAGATTTTTTAAATTAATTGACCAGAAAATTTAATTAATTGATTGAGAGGGGATTTTAATTATTTTTCCAACCCTCTCTACACAAGATAATACATTTATACACACGAAGGGGGAATGCCCATTCGTATAGACCCTCAAATACATACCCAATTCTACGACTTAAAACATGATCTAGTAGACCAAGTAGCTCAAACTACTTTTACAAGGACACAATAGAAAACACTAGGACTCACTTAGCATGCTGATGACAAAATCCTCCCTAGCTTTGGGGTGAGGCGAGAGAGAAAAACTCTGCCGATCACTTACGTGAATCAGTGAGACAAAAAACCTCCTAGGATAGAAATCATCACCAACACACTAGGCTTACCTAGGTTGTTACATACACTGACGGTCATACTTAGATCATTTACATCATAACATGCAAAATAGGTTTACATTATTTATAAAAACTATCGATTGTCGATGAAATCTGGATGTCATGAACCTCGAACATGATAAGTCCCAACCAAAAAAAGGGGGTGTACTACTATGGGGTAGTTGACAAAGTGTGGTCAACATCTGGCTCTACTTGGGGACACGTTGCTTCATTGAAGGAATGTGAGAATCCAGAATCTGCATCCAAGCAACACACAAGATTACATAAGTAGCGTCCATCCAAATATCATCATATAACATTAAGTACATAAAAAATAGAAGCTCTTCTTTTATTCATTATTCTATTTAACATGAAAAATAAATCTACTCTAACTGCAAAATGAAATGCTGAAATAACGAGGAGTAGGGTTAGAAATACGATACAGAGGATGCCCTGTGGCATAAGATGTGCTCAATATAGTGTATGCCGAGCATTTGCCTACTTTCAGGCAAGTTTGTAGGTTGCTTTTCAGATGTGCCATGGCCGATCTTGCTAATTGTAGGACTGTGTCTTATCCAAATATGAAGCTGCTCTCGACCATCAGACGAATCAAACCACTTAATTCTTTTTTGCTTCTTTCTCTTCTTCTGAGTGGGTTGTGATGTCAGCAATGAGATCACTGTAGATTTCTTGTCCTCATCTTGAAGATTTTTGTACAAAATATCTGACGAACCTGGATCGTGACCAATATTGTTCTGGATATACTCTGTCAATGGTGACACATAAGCTTGATCTTTCTCAACATCCTTTGAAACCATAGTTAAATCCTCCATGTGATGAGATGGGAATGGCTTTAGCAGACAAGAAGTCTCATGATCTGTTGATGAATCTTCATAATCAAATTTCGGTTGAAATTTTTGTAATTCTTCCATTTTTTCCAATTTCTTCTGTATGGAACTCATCTCCCTGGCATGCCTTACTATTAATTTCGTCTGATTTGCCTCCATATTTTTTATTTCCAACAAGTGATTTTCCTTTATGGCAGTCATTTCCTAGGTGTGTCTTGCTTCCATTGCAATCATATGATTCTGTATAATGGACATCTGATTAGAATGATTAACTTCCATTATCTTTAACCTGTTTTCCATGACATTTATTTCCTGTGCATGACTTGCTTCCATGGAATTTATCATATTTTGAAGATTGATTTGGTTAGCTTCCATGTTTCGAATCATTTGCGTATGATTGGGTTGCACATCCTTAATCATCTGAGCTGGTTCCTTAACATGACTTTCATGATCTTCTATATGCATGTGATAGTCGTTACCAACAACATTAATTTGATGGCTCGACCTTGCCATTCTACTATCTATGATTCTTTTGACAACATGGCAAGTAACCTCTTCATGAAGAGCATTACAGGCTCTACAATAACGCAGAGCTTCATCCACAAGATTTGCAAACTCGAGTTGATTTGTCGGTCTCTACTCATAAGATAGGCCTCTTTTCTGCAAAGCATTATTATTTCTAAGTTGAGAATTCTGTGTTTGAGCCCTTTCCATTTGGACCAACCTAGCCTGTAAGACACTTATTTCCTTAGCATGTTTAGAGATCAATTTCGTTTGATTAAGCTCCATGCTTTCAAGCTTTTGCATTAACCTTTTCATAGGGTCATCATCATCTTCTAGAGGTTCTTTTAACTTAGTTGCAGCCCTATCAAAACCAGGACTTTCAGACTTCCCAGATGCCCTTTTATATTTTTCAAGCTCTTCAGCTAGAGATTGACAAGCCTTATAATTTGCAGTTTTAGCCCGCCTTAACTCATATGAAGTATCAGAATTAAAAGCATCAATGTAAAAATTCAGAAGAGATCCATCAGGAGGTTTATGAGTTTGAGATATTTCTCTAAGGATACCATTAAATCTCCAGTTAAATTCTTCAGTCGTTTCATTTTCTTTCTTTTTTATGGTATTGATCTCCCTTGCCAAATGCCTGTCTTCCCTTTTATCACCGTATTTTTACTTAAAGGCAGTTACAATTGATTCAAAAGTATCAAATGAATTATCAGGCTTTTCCGTAAACCATTCAGCAACGTCCTCGCCAAAAGTAAGAACAAAAATTTTCATCTTTACATCATCGAAATTATTATTTGCAACTGCAAATCTATTCCACCGGTTAGTGAAAGCAAACAAATGAGATTTAACACTAACTACATCATTTCCTTGAAAATAAGGTAATTTATCCATTTTAGAAACATCATGGGGATAACCCTAAATATTAGCAAAATTACACGGGGCAAAAACATCCATGATATCGTTTTTGGGATTTTAGAAATAGATCTGAGTTCAAGAAAAGTCAAAAGGTCCTCAAGAAGCGAACTTCTTAGTAGGAACTCTTGTAAGAAATGAAAGAATTGAAGTCGCCACTTGAACATGAAACTAATTCTAAAACAGAAGAAATAATCGAGAGATAGCAGATGGATATCAGGGAGGGATTCTTTTCTAGGATTAAAAAGATGAATAAGTGGAGTCGCCACCCAAACAAGAAGCCAACCGAAATGTCCAGGTGCTAAAGATGAAATGATTAGTGATGTGACGAATGATAAGATGATGAAGAGATGAAAAGACGCCAGAAAATGTGATCCCTTGCGACAGGCTAATGAATGGCGAAAGAAGATCAGAAGATTAGAAAATGTCGTTAAGACCAAGGACAGAAAAACTCTATCCCCGGCAACGGCGCCAAAAAATGTTGTCGCACAGATTGTCCAGGCACAACGACAACGGCTCAGCTCGGGGGCTTTCACCCTGATCCCCAATCTCTCTATTTAAGTTGTCTCCTTGCAAGCTAAGGGAGGTAGACCCTATTATAAATGAATAAGAAAAATTTAGGAGACACAGATGAAACACCAAATACTTGATAAAATTAACGAGATTTCACAGATTGATTATGTTAAAACCAGTGCCTTATGGAGTCAAACAAGATCTCGTTATGCAATTAAAGATAAGTATTGGATGTATAACTGTTGCTAAATGACCACAATGATATTCAATAGAAAGTGCCACGATCATTCATTAAGGTACTTGAGCCAATCAACAAAGCTTATGATGAAACGATCATTTAAGATAAAAATGCCCAATGCTTGAAGAATTTCCGAAATTATGATATTTCCAATATAACCCAGTTCGAAAATTAAAATACTCCACAGTCAAACTTCAGATAAAAATTTGAGGCTCATTCGACTATAGAGAATTTTTTTTGAAAATTTTTAATGTTTTTGTATTTTTTAGATTTTTAGAATTTTTATATTTTTATATTTTTTATTATTTTTATTTATTTATTTTATGAAAATTTAAAATTTAAAGTGCTAAGATTAAAACTACAAGCTAAAACTAAACAAATCTAAACTAAAATTAAACTAAATTAAAATTAAAATAATTAAATAACAAACATTAAAACTAACCTAAAACTAAAAATTAAAATCTAACGTCTAAACTAAACTACATTCTAAAAATTAAATCTCAATCTAAAACCTACGCTTGAAAATAAATAAAATTAAACTAAAAATAAAAATAAATGAAATGTAAAGTATAATTTAAAATCTAACTAAAACTAAACGAATTCAAAAAATTAAAACGTAACACCTAACTGAAACTATACAAAAAAAATCGAAACGAAAGCCAAACTTTTTTCAATGTATATGCATATTTTTTTAAGTGTGCGTTTGATTGTCGTTTTGCAGGTTGAAATCGATGGAAACAGCGGCAGTGTGAAGAAATGGAGCTTGAACGACGGCAGGAATGGAGGATGCTAGACGGTGTGAGCAAGGAGTTGGACGATTCGAAAGGCGTAGGGCAGAGATGAAGGCTCGGACAGCGGCTAGGTAAGGCGGTTTGGAAGGAATGACGGTGTAGCTTGGACGGTTTGATGAAGAGCAGAAATGAAGCTTAGGAGCAATGGCTTGGATAGCAAGGAGGGAATGGTGGACGCTGGTGCAGGGGTTTAAGTCTACCAGTCGGATAGCATGGGAAAGAAGGCGAGGATATAAGGCAAAATGATGCTGGACGGTGGAGCAAAAGAGTAGGTCGTTTTTTTGCAGGAATCGATGGGAATGACATCCCTTTACAATGAATAAACCTAGAACAAAAAAAAAAAATCTAGCAAAACTCAAAAAAAAATTCTGTCAGAACCCAGATTTAGATCTTCCTTAAATCGAACAACACCTAGATTTTGCCCACAGTAGCAGTTTGAGGCTAGATCTGGCCCTTGGAGGTTGGATCTGCCTCAGATCTTAAAAAAAATTTCTGATTTAAACCCACAACCTGCAAGAAACCAGTTAGATCCTGAAGATATACACACCAAGAAAATGATTAAACCCTTACAATCCTTAAAATTACAAATTTACAAACTAATCTACAAATCTGAGGCCCTTATGGTGAGATTTGAATCCATTTTAGCACAGTTTTTAGAGATATAAAATTTTAGGGAGAGGCACAAGCCCTAGAAAACCCTGCAAAACCACCAATTTCGTAAGATAGATTTGGAATTTAACAAATAATGAGCTTTTCAGATTTATGTCATTTGAAAGTCGGCTGGTCCAACCGAAGACTTCCCCAGACGCTCAAACCCTTAAAAAAATATTTCCCTGTACACTTAGATCTGAACCTTAGATCGATAGAGATTTAAGAAAATAACATGAGATCCTTCAAAAAAATCAAAATGTCATTTTATGAATCCAGAAAACTGCACAAGATACCTGTATGCAGATTAATCCATGAAGGCCATCAACCATAAAAATCCAAACAAAGTAGCAAAGTTTAGAAATGAATCACCACATAGATCTGAGAAGAAACATCAAAATTTGTAACCCCAAAATCTTTATGCTTTATTACTCAAAAATTTACAAAAGCTTCTAAGAACAAGTGCACGATCTTGAGATCGGATGACTCAAGACTGAGAAAGACTTCTAAATTTATAGGACAAAATCTCCAACAGCTAGTTTGGATGATCCTTGTCAAAATAATCTTAACCATCCAAAAGATTTAATCATCTTTTAATCAGGAGCGTTGAAATTAAAATTTTGGGGAAAAACGAATTTATCATTTAATTCAATTTTAATTAACTCAAAAATATTATTTTTGAGTTAATTACCCCAAATTTTGACTTTGACTTAACCATCAAGGTCCCAAAGGTCCAAAAAAATTTAAAATTCTTAACTCCCTTGGCCTGGGGCTTTTAAAAATCATTTTCCAAGGACCCACAAATTTTCCCTTTGAAAGATTTAATCCTAACTTAGGACCCTAAATTAATTAAATTTCTGATTTAAGATTTTTTAAATTAATTGACCAGAAAAGTTAATTAATTGATTGAGAGGGGATTTTAATTATTTTTCCAACCCTCTTTACACAAGATAATACATTTATACACATGAAGGGGAAATACCCATTCGTATAGACCCTCAAATACATACCCAATTCTGCGACTCAAAACATGATCTAGTAGACCAAGTAGCTCAATCTAATTTTACAAGGACTCGATAAAAAACACTATGACTCACTTAGCATGCTGATGACAAAATCCACCCTAGCTTTGGGGTGAGGCTGGAGGGAAAAACTCTGCCGATCACTTACGTGAATCTATTAGACAAAAAACCTCCTAGGATAGAAATCATCACCAACATACTAAACTTACCTAGGTTGTTACATACACTGACGGTCTTACTTAAATCATTTACATCATAACATGCAAAATGGGTTTACATCATTTATAAAAACTGTCGATTGTCGATGAACTCTGGATGTCATGAATCTCGAACATGATAAGTCCCAGTCAAAAAAATGGGGGTGTACTACTATGGGGTAGTTGACAAGTGTGGTCAACAAGAAGCAAGAGCAATAGTGAAGAAGGTAAATCTTTGATTTACCTTCTCACAATTCAAGTTATTTAAATACCAGTATTCTCAGAGTGAAGATTGTAGTTCTGAATGCAAATCTTTGTCTTGGGTATTGATAATTGACTTGATGAGAAATTAACATAAAAAGAAAAGAAGACAATAGAACGTTCTCAAGTAATTATCAAGAAGAGAATTGTATTAACCTTAAGCCCTCAAAATTCTCAACATGGTATCAGAGTTAAGGTACTGAACATAAGGGTTGCTTGTCAACAAAGACACTCAAAGAAGCAAAGACCATATGTTTGGATTGGAAAGATAAACCAGGTTGCAAGGAAGACTATCCAACCATTTTATGTGAGAAGATCAACTCATTAATCTTTGGTATCAAAAGATTTGCACTCAAAACATTGTTTGAAGGAAATCTCAAAGATAGTCATTATAATCAAGGGTTCAAGTACAACAACATTGAAGAAAGGAAACCCTTGATTTCATTCTCAATCACCATAAAGGAAGTTGCAATAAAATCCACTCAAGTAAGTATTCATGACCCTATCTATCAAGATGTTTTTTTGTAAAGAAAGCGACAAGCTAGTTGGATCATCAAATTTCAGTGCATGGAAGAAGAGAACATACTTAAATTTAATTGAAGACGAAGTAATGGAATATATTGAAGGATCTACTGTTCAACCTCCAAAAGAAGATACTTCATGTAATATCCTAGTTCAGGGATATCTCTTAAACACAAGCAAACTCCAACCAGAGATGGACTGGGAGGGCATTTACCAGATATTTCACCTCTGAAAAGCGGGTGAGATCTGGAGGCTATCTGGCCCTTTCCAGACTCTATCTAAGAGTATGGGGAAAAACACGCCAAGTGGTATAGTAACTAGAATTCTCGAGGAGGAAAATAACAGTAGTGAAAGCATACAATAGCATATATATAGAACATGTAACATATACTCAAGAAATGCAAAGAGAAAGCTGAGCCATTTTATTATGCTGAGAAATATAAGTGAGTACAATAGGTGATCAGAGTGATGGCACCTAGACTTGCACAAGGCAAGTGAAGAAATACTCTCAAAATGCTGATGGAATGGCTACTATTTGATCTGCGTCCTAGCTGCTGGAAAACTGTCGTGTCGCTGCTAGTGCTGGAACAAGATAAGTATCTGGGGCTGCTCCCCTACTCGGAATAAGCTGAAACTCTAAAATCAGCCTCTACTCACCAAACCCAGAAAAGCCCAGAAAGCATTTCTGGAATGACCGAACCCCGAAAATCACCCCCTTGAGGATCTACGCTATCCTCCAAGGCTCTGCGCTGAGCCTGAATGGAAACCACAAAAACACGGCCACAAACTCAACCAAAATCCTCCAACAGTCTAGGGCTGGCCCCTTGCTCAACCTCCAAGCTCAAAACTTCCGAAAGAAATCCGCTCCGAAGCCCCCAAAAAATGAACTGCGTCCTCCCTCTCGGGACTGCGCAGTCTATGGATGCACTGCTCCTCTATGAAAGCCAAACACCAATCCTCCTACAAAATACTGATGAAACAACCTCACCCGAGCAGGCACTCGAAGTCCCCGGGGCTCAGGGTGAGATCTCCGAACGGAGACACTCGATGCACTAAACAGTGCTGCAGACTAGCTAAACAACTAGCGTGCTCAAGAAGTCAAAATGACCAGCTCAATATCATAAACATCGAATGACCAAAATGAGGAGGCTCTCCTCTCTATATAGCGTTGGCCTCTCTCAAACCCTAAAGCCCACCTCCTCCAACGTAGCCTCCCTTTGCCACGTGCTCAACTTGGCCTGCACAGTCCCTCCATGTGGTCTACGTGGGGCCCCCTTTCTACGTGGTCTCTTGGCCCCCTTAGCTCACTTAAGTTACAACGTTGTGTCTACTAGGGAGTGCACTTTATTTTTAGAGTGAGTTATGTCCCCCTCTACTCACTTTTATTTATAATCTAACTACATAAGGCAAAATTGACCAAAATCGAATATTCCAATTAGCCATTGCTAATTGGAATATTACAGTCTCCCCCGACAAAATGTTGCTTGACCCCAAGCAACTGTAGTGATGGATGCTACAAGATCTTCTCACTCTCCCAAGTGGCATCCTCATCTGGCAAATTCTTCCACCTCACCAAGAACTCTCGGATTGTCCTGTTCCGTAGCTGCCTCTCCCTTGTATCAATAATAGCCTCGGGCTGTAACACCAAATGCCCCTCATCATCTATAGGCGGTAGCTCCTCTGTCACTGTCACCTATTGCCCCAATGCCTTCTTCAGGCATGATACATGGAAAATGTTATGAATCTTGCTGCCTTGGGGTAGCTCCAACTCATAAGCAACCTGTCCAACCCTGCGTATCACCCTGTATGGCCCATAAAAACGGGGCTTGAGCTTCTCAGCTCCCTTCTGCTTCAGTGACGACTGTCGGTATGGCTGCAAACGTAGGTAGACCAAGTCTCCCCCTCAAACTGCCTCTCCATCCGACCCCTGTCGACATACAGCTTCTGCTGGTTCTGCGCTGTAGCCATGTTATCCTTGAGAGCTCGGAGAATGTCCTGACTCTCTTGGATCCAATCTTTGGCTCTCAGAGCCTTGCTAGCACCAAACATCACATCAGCAAAAGATAAAGAATGGTATCCATACAAAGCATAGAACGGAGACATACCAATGGACATGTGATGTGTGTTGTTGTAAGAGTACTCTCCTAGATGCAGCCACTTCAGCCACGCTTTCTGCTGCCCACTAACATAGTTACGCAAGTAGCCTTCCAACCACTTGTTAACTATCTCTGTCTGCCCGTCTGTCTGTGGGTGGTAGCTGGTGCTCGGTGTCAACTCTGTCCCCACCAGCCGGAAAAGCTCCTACCAGAATCCGCCCATAAAGTGGTTGTCCCTGTCACTGATGATTGTCTTCGGAAGACCATGTAACCTGAAGATCTCTCTGAAGAACAGCTCCGCTACCTGTGCTGCTGAATAGTGTGCGGATATGGCGAAAAAGTGTGCGTACTTCGTCAGCCGATCAACGACAACGTATATACAGTCCTTGCCCTGTACCATGGGCAACCCTGTGATGAAATCCATCGAAATGCTCTTCCATTTCCCCTCCAAAATGGGAAGAGGCTGCAACAAACCTATGGGATGGTTCATTTCTCCCTTGTTTCTCTGGCAAACCTCGCACTCCCTGATATGCTGGAGCAAGTCCTCCTTGAGGCCCTTCCATGAGAACCTCTCTCTGATGGCCCGGTAGGTTTTGGTAAACCCCTGATGGACAGACAATGGTGAGTCATGGGACGCCTGAAGTATCTTCTTCTTGAGCTGGGAGCCCTCAGTCAAGAAGATCCTATCTTTGCAGTAGATGATCTCATCTATCACCCTGTATCTGTCATCTGTCACTTGACCATCCAGAACCTCACAGGCAAATCTGTCCTTGGAGTACTCCACCAAGAGTCGAGCCCTCCAATCTGTATCCAAACTCATCAGAGACAACGTGGCTGGTCTACGTGAAAGTGTATCGGCTACCACGTTGTTCTTCCCCTTGACATACTCAATGTCAAAGTCATAAGCCTGGATCTTGCTGATCCACTTCTGCTGCCTCTCCTGTAGCTGTTTTTGCTCCAAAAAGAACCTGAGGCTATTGTGATTAGTCCTCACCCTGAGCCTGTTACCCACCAGGTACTGCCGGAATTTGGCCAATGCATGCATAATGGCCAGCATCTCCTTGTCGTATATAGGATACAACTGCTCATGAGGAAGGAGTTTCCGGCTCTCATAGGCTATAGGGTGGCCTCCCTGCATCAAAACTGCGCCGATCCCCTCTCACGATGCATCACACTCCAAAACAAAAGGCTGCGTAAAATCTGGCAACGCAAGCACTGGGCAGCTGCTCATAACCTCCTTGAGCCTGTCAAAGACCCGTTGCGCTGTATCTGACCAACTGAATGCCCCTTTCTTCGTCAAATCTGTAAGGGGTGCAGCAAGCTGAGAGAAACTCTTGACGAACTTCCTGTAATATGTGCAGATACTAACAAATCCTCAAAGTTCCGTCACGTTTCTCGGCTCTGGCCAATCTCTGATGGCCCTGATCTTCTCCTCATGGACCCTCACTCCGTCCACTCCTATGATGTGTCCCAAATACAACATCTCCGTCAACCCAAACTCACACTTGGATAGCTTAGCATAAAATTGTTGCTCCTCCAAGATATGCAGTACTACCTCTATATGCTGGAGATGCTCCTCCCAAGTCCTGCTGTAAATCAGTATATCATCGAAAAAGACCAACACAAACTGCCTCAGATAATGGGGGAAGATATGGTTCATGCATGACTGGAAAGAAGTTGGGGCATTGGTTCGCCCAAAAGGCATAACCAAGAACTCAAAGTGGTCGTAATGGCACCTGAAAGCGGTCTTGGGAATTTCTTGTTCACGCACGCGAATCTGGTGGTACCCGGATCTCAAATCGATATTTGAGAAGAACTGTGCTCCTCTCAACTCATCCATCAGCTCATCAATCCGCAGTATGGGGTACCTGTTCTTCATGGTTTTCTTATTCAGAGCTCTGTAATCAATGCACATTCTCAATGTGTCGTCCTTCTTCTTCACTAACACCACCGAAGAAGCAAAAGGACTGGTGCTAGGCCGAATATGTCCAAGAGCCAGCAACTCCTGGATGGCCCGCTCAATCTCATCCCGATAGGCCTTGGGGTGCCAATAGGGTGTGGTAATAACGGCCTGGATGCCCTGCTCTAGCTCAATAGTGTGCTCAAACCCCCGATCAGGTGGCTGCCCTGTTAGTATCTCTCCAAATACCGTATCATACCTGTCAAGGATGGCCTGTATATCCGGATGAACTGTCTGCCCGGTAGTCCTTGCCTCTAATGCCCGCAACTCAACTGCCCACTCTATGTCTCCCTTTCGGAGGTCAGCGTCCATTCGGTGAGCTGAAACAGTCTGGTGTGGGTAAGTGTGCATCCCACGTATCTTCTCATGCTTCCCGGTCTTCTTATCATCCCACTCCATCTCCAAGGCCTCCCAATCTGTGGTGACCTTCCCCAAAGTAATCAGCCACTGTACACCCAATACCACATTGGTATCTGGTATATTGACCACGAAATAGTGGTCGGTCACTGTGTAGGTACCCATCGTCACAACCAGCTCTGGAACATACCTGGCACACTGCATCGTCTGATCTCCTGGGACCAACACTGAAAATCCATCGAAGCTCTCTGTCGGTATGCCTCTCCGCTCAACCATCTGTGCATCGATGAAGTTGTGGGTTGCCCCACTGTCTACCAGAACTGAAACTCGCTGCTCACGCGTTGTCCCTCGGACACGCAGCGTCAAATACTTGGGTATTCCTCGCAATGTTGCAAGGGTCCCCCTGTGGGTACGAAAGCTGCACCTCCTGCTCTTAGAGGTGGAGGTGGAAAATGGTCCTGCGCTGTTTGACTGTCTCCTTCCCCTCCATCCTCATACTCATCCTCTTCCCCGCTGCTCTCGGAGAAGACCTCGATAAAATGTGCTTTGCCCGTAGCACATCTATGTCCTGGTGCCCACGGCTCCTGACAGGTAAAGCACAACCTCTTCTTCTTCAACTCCCTCCTGGCATCATCATCTAGCTGTACCCTACCTTGATTCCCCTTCGGAGGCGGAATCCTCACATCCTTCCCCTTTGGCTGGAAAGCCTGCCTCTGGGGGTAAGGTGTCCTGGTCCTGGGTACGGCATCCTGCAAATCCCAGGTCCTCCCAACGACATCCTGGAGTGTGGCCGGTCTAGTGGATCTGACTAGACCCCGAAGTGGCTCTGCTAACCCGTGAACAAACATGTAGATCATCCGTGCTGCGGATAGATCTGGCACCATCACTGAAATCCTCAGGAAATCTGCAATATATATCTCTGGGCTCCCGGTCTGTTTGAGCCTCGTCGCTCAACAAAATGCTCCTTCGGATCCCTCCGGTCAAACCTCTCTATCAATCTCCGAGTGAACTCAGCATAGGTAGTCACTGTGGAATGCCTGAGTGTCACCATCCCATGGAACCACCAGTCCTGAGCCTCGCCATCCAAATGCAGTGTGGTCACCTTGATGGCCTCCGTCTCCGCCATCTAGTTGAGCTGGAAATATATGTCCAGCTTCTCCACCTAAGACTTGGCGGAACTGTTTGATGAACCATCAAACATAGGCAAATGGAATCGGCTCGCTGTACGCTGGGTATCTCCATCATGATAATGTCGGTGCCCTCTGTGATGGTCGCAGGGTCTGTTGTCCCGCTGGAGCTGAACAAAGTCTCTGAATGAAAGGGCATCCCTGAACTCCTGTCCATATGCCTGGTACTCCGCAAAATAGTCACCCAAGTGGCCAGGCTCTGGCTCCTGCTGTGCTCCTACCCCAGTGTCTGCACCCAGAAAAGTGGGCATAGTGGAACGAGTGGGGGCATGTGATGCCTGGTGCGGAATGGCAACCTGCTCCTGCAAATGGTGGGATGTGCCCGACCCCTCACCAACTTGGAAACCCCTCGGGGTTTCACGCTGTCTAGCCTCCACAACAGTGAATCTATGACCCATCACCTCAATCTGCCTCGCCAGATCCTGCACTAATCTGAGGAGTGCTTCCCCAAACTGTTTTGCATCATTATCATCTGCCATCGGCACTTCTTGCTCTGAATCTACCACAAGCCCCTCCTGTTCTGTGTCTACCATAGGCTCCACCTGTTCTGCGTCCACCACCCGAACGCAGTCCCCCTCTCCGTAGGTGTTCTCCAACCTACGCTCAATATCTCTGTACTTCCTACCTCTGAAGAAAATATAGGGTTTTTCCCCCGGTGTCATAGACAACTAGCTCCATAGGCTGAGCCAGATCTATGCTCTGATACCACTGTAATATCCCAGTTCAGGGATATCTCTTAAACACAAGCAAACTCCAACCAGAGATGGACTGGGAGGGCATTTACCAGATATTTCACCTCTGAAAAGAGGGTAAGATCTGGAGGCTATCTGGCCCTTTCCAGGCTCTGTCTAAGAGTATGGGGAAAAACACACCAAGTGGTATAGTAACTGGAATGCTCGAGGAGGAAAATAACAGTAGTGCAAGCATACAATAGCATATATATAGAACATGTAACAGATACTCAAGAAATGCAAAGAGAAAGTTGAGCCATTTTATTATGCTGAGAAATATAAGTGAGTACAATAGGTGATCAGAGTGATGGCACCTAGACTTGCACAAGGCAAGTGAAGAAATACTCTCAGAATGCTGATGGAATGGCTGCTATCTGATCTGCGTCCTAGCTGCTGGAAAACTGCCATGTAGCTGCTACCCCTGGAACAAGATAAGTATCTGGGGTTGCTCCCCTACTCGGAATAAGATGAAACTCTAGAATCAGCCTCTACTCACCAAACCTAGAAAAGCCCAGAAAGCATTTCTGGAATGACCGACCCCCAAAAATCACCCCCTTGAGGATCTATGCTATCCTCCAAGGCTCTGCACTGAGGCTGAATGGAAACCACCAAAACACGGCCAAAAACTCAACCAAATCCTCCAATAGGCTAGGGCTGGCCCCTTGCTCAACCTCCAAGCTCAAAACCTCCGAAAGAAATCCGCTCCGGAGCCCCCAAAGAATGGATTGCGTCCTCCCTCTCAGGACTGCGTAGTCTATGGATGCACTGCTCCTCTACGAAAGCCAAACACCAATCCTCCTACAAAATACTGATGGAACAACTTCACCCGAGCAGGCACTCGAAGTCTCCCAGGGCTAAGGGTGAGATCTCCGAATGGAGACACTCGATGCACTAAACAGTGTTGCAGACTAGCTAAACAAACAGCGTGCTGAAGAAGTCGAAATGACCAGCTCAATATCATAAACATCGAATGACCAAAATGAGGAGGCTCTCCTCTCTATATAGTGTTGGCCTCTCTCAAACCCTAAGGCCCACCTACTCCAACGTAGCCTCCCTTTGCCTCGTGCTCAACTTGGCCTGCACAGTCCCTCCATGTGGTCTACATGGTCTCTTGGCCCCCTTGGCTCACTTAAGTTTCAACGTTGTGTCTACTAGGGAGTGCACTTTATTTTTAGAGTGAGTTATGTCCCCCTCTACTCACTTTTATTTATAATCTAACTACATAAGGCAAAATTGACCAAAATCGAATATTCCAATTAGCCATTGCTAATTGGGAATATTACATCCTGCTCTGAGCTGCTACTCCTGCTCTGCGATGTTACTCATCCTCTGCGCTGCTACTCTTGTTCTGCGCTGTTCTCCTGCTCCGCGATGCTACCCCTACTCTACGATGTTACTCCTGCTTTGCGCTACTACTCTTGCTATGCGTTGTTACTCCTGCTCTATGCTGTCAATGGCCAGAAATTTTGTTGCTGCCCCGAGTGAAATGTTGCTAGGGCCTGCTACGCCGCTCAGAATATTCCAAGGTTTTAACCACAGACTCTGCTCAAGAAACCCACAATAACCTGCGAAGGAATCGGCCAAATATTGACCTCGGAATTTTAGCCCAATTTTCCTCTAACTCCTTTAACTGCTGGCTGAGTTGGGATCCTTGTTTGGCCTCTTAATTCTACACAGAAAATTTTGCCAAATTAATCTTGTCCTCTCCTAAATAGACCCAGAAAAACCCACAAAGGGTTTGTCCTAGTTTTGACCTCGAAAATTGGCCCTCTTAGGCTTGGCTCACCCGACCACTGGGCAATTCGGTCCTCTTGGAAATTCTGTTGCTGGAGGCCACCAAAATGCCTGAAAAACCCCTGTTAGGAAGCTATAAGCCTCCTCACCAAGTTTCCTCCCAAAATATCCACTCACTCCCCTAGCCCCCGGAGTGATCCCTTCACTGACTGCACAACCTCTTCGTTGTTGTAGATGCCACTGCACTGTTGAAGAGCTGACTACACTGTGGATGAAGTCCCTGCTGCTGAAATTCTTCTCTAAAATGATAATACACCTCTTCTGAGCAGGCACTCGAAGTCCCCCGAGACAGAGGTTAAGATCTTCGCTTGAAAATCTCGTATGCTAAACAACACTGCAAACTTGGCACCCGGCACAAGCGTGCTCTTTGTGAAAGACAAAGTCGAAATGGATGATTGAATGAATGCATGCCCCAAAATGAGAAGCATGCTTCCTTTTAACTAAGCCTACCGAACGTTCCCTTGGGCCCCACCTGAAAACTGTGCTGCCTCTAGCTCGTACTAATGAGCTGCGCTGCCACATGTGGGACGCAGTCTCTCCTCATTGGGCCCCCATCCTCCACTACAGCCGCAATATTTTCCTTGGCCTAATGTTTTAATCTCTATAGTTTCCTAAGTCTAATTGTGGGCCCCCAAACACACATCCACATAGTCAAAACGTAATAGTTAGCAAAATATCAAAATTTAATATTCTAATTAGCGAAAGTGCTAATTAGGAATATTACAGGGGTTGATGCATTATTTTCTAGTATTGTAAGTGTGGCAAAAGAATGGGGAGATCTTCCTTGGATAAGGAAGATACGCTACAGATATTCTAAAGAGGTTCAGGATGCAGGATTGCAGACTCGTGATTACACCCATGATTAGAAATTGGAAGAAGATAGATGCATCGGAAGACAAGGATGTCGATCCCACCTTGCATAGACACCTCATAGGCTTTTGGATGCATATAAGGTGTAGTAATCACAGCCTGAATACCCTGCTCAAGCTCAATGGTGTGCTCAAACCCCCGATTCAGTGGTTGTCCTGGAGGTATATCCCCAAAAACTATCCAAGATCGACTGCACATCTGGGTGAACTCCTGCCCTGTGGCCCCTGCCTCTGAGATATGCAGCTCCACTGCCCACTCTATATCTCCCTTCCGGAAGTCTGCCTCCATCCGGTGTGTTGAAAATGTCTGTGGAGGATACATGTGCATGCCTCGGATCATCACATGCTTACCGCTCTTCTTGTCCGTCCACTCCATCTCCAAAGTCTCCCAGTCTGTGGTGACATTCCCCAGTGTGATCAACCACTACACTCCCAACACCACGTTGGTGTCTGGAATGTCGACCACAAAAAAATGATCTGTCATCGTATAAGTCCACATGGTCACGGCTAGTGCTGGAACGTATCTGGCACACTGCATAGTTCTGGCACTCGATACCAGTATTGAGAAGCCATCAAATCTCTCTATTTGTATGTCCCTCTTCTCTACCAGTAGGGCATCAATAAAGTTGTGGGTGGCCCCACTGTCTACGAGAACTGAAACACGTTGTCCCTGAACAGTGCCACAGACACGTAGTGTCAAATACTTCGGAACCCCTCGCAAGGATGCAAGGACTCCTCCTGTGGGTCTAAACACTGCTCCTCCTGCTCCTGGGGGAGGAGGTGGTGGATGATCCCCTCTCTTCACTACAACGTTGGCCTCTGTCTCCTCATAAGCATCTTCTTCTCCCTCACTGTCGGAGAAGACCTCTATGTAATGTGCTTTCCCCGCGGCACATTGATGACCCAGTGCCCATGGCTCCTGGCATGTGAAGCATAACTTTCTCCATCTCAAGTCTCTCCGGGTATCATCATCCAAAGGCCCCCGGCCTTGGTTCCCTTTGGAGGCGGAACTCTCGTGTCCTTCCCCTTCGGTTGAAATGCCGGTCTCTGGGGGAAAGGAGCTCTGGTCCTGGGCAAAGCATCCTGCAAATCTCTGGTCCTGGGCAAAACATCCTGCAAATCTCTGGTCATGGGCAAAGCATCCTGCAAATCTCTAGTCCTCTCGACTGCATCCTGAAGTGTAGCAGGGCTCGTGGATTTGACTAGCTCACGCAAAGGTTCTGCCAACACGTCAATGAACATGTAAATCCTCCTAGCCAAGGACAAGTTGGGCACCATCACTGAAAGCCTAAAGAACTCGGAAATGTAAGTTTCTGGGTTACCGGTCTGCTTGAGCTTGGTCAGCTCAACAAAATGCTCTTCTGGATCCTTCTGGTCAAACCGCTCCACCAACCTCCGTGTAAACTTTGCATGCGTTGTCACTGCTGAGTGACCCAGCATGGTCATCCTATGGAACCACCAGTCATGGGCCTCTCCCTCAAGGTGTGGCGCTGCCACCTCGATGGCCTCTCCCTTTGCCATCTTGTTAAGCTAGAAATAAATGTCCAGCTTCTCCACCCAAGCCTTCACTGAAAATTTAGAGGATCCGTCAAATGTTGGCAAGAAAAACCTGCCCATTATACGTTGCAACTCACCGTCCTGCGTGTACCTCCCACCTCTGTTCTGGTTGCGGGGTTTGTTGTCCTTCTTGAGCTGGCAAAAATCATGGAAAGTGAGAGCTTCACCAAACTCTTGTCCATAGGACTGATACTCCACAAAATAATCCCCCCTATGAACCGGCTCCGGCTCCTGAGGTCCTCCCGTCCCGGTGCCTGTAGTCAGGAATGTGGGCATCGTAGAACGTGGGGGAGAGAGTGACACTACCTGCTGCGCTGTGGGCTTCTCTTGTATGTGATGGGAAGTACCGGATCCCTCATCGATGTGAAAACCCCTTGGGGTTTCGCACTGTCTATGGTCCACGGTAAGCTTCTACCCCATTTCTTCTATCCTCCTCGAGAGCTCCTGCACAGATTTTAGGAGTTGCCCGAAATCCTTCCCTTCATCTCTCTCCTCTGCCATAGGTTCTTCCTCCTCTACATCCACCACTGGAACGCAGTCCCCCTCTCCAAAAGTGGCCTCGAGCCTCTGCTCTTGGCTCTTGTACTTTCTTCCCCGGTAGGTGATATATGGTTTTCCTCCTAGTGTCATAGACTGATCTGCTCCACAGGCTGAGCCAAGTCTTTGAGCTCTGATACCACTATAATATTCCAAATAGGAAATAGACAGTAATATAAAGCAACATAAACAAGTAACTACAACAAATAGAGACATCATAAAAACACTGCAAATATGGAGAAACGCTGACCCATTTTATTATAAACTGAAAGATAACAATAGGTACAACGGTGATCAGAATGATGGCACCTTGGCTTGCTCAAGGCAAACTGGAAATACTCTCAGAATATCTCACTGAATGGCTGCTCTCTCTATGACGGAGTAACTCCTGAAACTGTTGTTGCTGCTACTGCCGGAACTGATGCTACTGCTGGAATGGCTGACCCCGGAAATTGAACTCCCTTTAGAAAATCACGCACTTCGGGCCAGTATGATGGCCCTGAACTTATAGACTGCAATTGATGGCCTCCTCCTACTGCAAAAGTTGATTTGTGAAGGGTTGATCCCTTCACAATACTCCCGGACTGAAATCTCCGACCTTCCTTCTCTCTCAGTGCTGCCTCCTCTCTAGACTGTGTAATCTCCTAGAGAGACTGCGCTGTCTAAGTGACTGCGTGCTCCTGGTTGAAGGATGTTGAATGCTAAGCCCTAAAAAAAAATGGTGGATCTCCTCACCTGAGCGGGCACTCGAAGTCCCCCGAGGCTGAGGTTGGGATCTCCACTCGGAGACACCCGTGTGCTGAACAGCTCTTGCAGACTTCGCTTAGCAGCAAAAGCGTGCTCAATGTCAAAAGACAGAAATCAGAAGATGCATAATAGAATGACTGAATGGTGAGCCTCCTCTCCTTTTTATGCTTGAGAGCCTAGCTCCCCTTTGGGCCCCACTCATTTGCGTTGTCCCTCCTTGGCCACATTGTCCATACCACTGTGCTGCCCTGGCCCACACTGCCACTATGCTACCTAGCCCACCCTGCCTCCACGTTGCCCCTTCCCTGCGCTGTCACTTGGCACTCCTGGGTCCCACACTGCCAACTAATATTTTCCTAAGTGACTATAGGGAATTATTGTTTCCTAAGTGTGAGTTAGAGGTCCCATCACCCCCTTTATTGACTGACTAACATTAGAGAGGAAAAACTGAAAAAAATTAATATTGCCAATTAGCTGCTGCTAATTGGGAATATTACATACATCCTACTCCATGTAGCATGGGTTGGAGAGATAGTTCATGAGTTGGGACTTTCCTTTGGGGGTAGGAACCACTTCAGATGTTTGCCACTTGGAGGAACAGTAGATGGTTGCCACTTGGAGGTTCAGTGATGAGGAGAGGCATCTAGCTATACAGTTGGAAGCCATTCTAGACTTTCTAGAGAGGCAGCTATGGAGTGGGGCATTCATTACACATTGGAGCAGATGGGGAGACCTTCCATATGAGGATTACATTTGAAGGAAGGAGGATTATTGTAGCATTCACTTTTGTAGTTGCTTGAGGACAAGCAATATTTTGGCGGGGAGGACTGTAATATTCCCAATTTTCCATCAATTAATTGGAATATTAGAGTTCTTACTTTTCTCAATTAATTAAGTAAATAAAAGGGTGGAGGGACCCATAAACCCCATAGATGAATAAAATCCACTTTTTTTGTGTGAATGTGGGTTAGTAGATAGTAGATCAACGTCATGGTGTAGTGGAGCAGCTCATTAATGAAGGAAGAGCGGAGATTATGGAGAGATAATGAGGAAGATGTTGGAGAGAGGAATAAAAGTAATATCATAGAGCATTAATGATGCAATGATGGAGGAAGTGGTGCATTAAATGCACACATGATGGAGGGAGTGGAGATTAATTGTAGAGATCATGGAGATCATGGAGAGACAGCGTAGTCTTCATGGAGACTAGTGGCCACATGTGCAACGCAGTTATGAAGTGGGCCAAGGTTAGGGAAGGCTCACAACCATATAAGAATGATGAGGGTAGCAAAGCAAATCAGTTTGGAATTTGATATTATATTTTCGTTTGACATTCTTTGCACGCTTCAGCTGTTTAGCTAAGTCTGCGGTGTTGTTTAGCACATGGGTGTGCCTGAGCAGGAATCCCACCCTTACCGGAGGGGGCCTTTGAGTGCCTACTATGGGAAGGTTATTTTGAGCAGCTATTCATCATCTGGCATTGGTGCCACATTCAACCCCTCTCTTCTGCATATACAGCTTCATGAATTACACATTCTTGTCTTAGGGTTTGAGAGGAAGAAGGTAGTTATAACTTATTAGCATTTCAGCTAAGAAATCGGTAGAGGGTACATCCTTTAATCTTGTGCTTCCATTTCAGTCTTCCAGGAGCAGGATTGTGATATCTGGCATCAGGCCAGCAGATTATACCTTCATGCAGCAGTAGTTCCTCTAGGAATTGCGCAGTCCAGCTAGGTAGATCTAGTGGAGGAAGGAAGTTCCAAGTATTTCAGCTTGGAATCCTATGAGGGAGCATGCCCTCACTTTGGAGAGATTATTTCCATCAGATGTGAGCTATATTCCATCACCTAGTAGCAGGCTACAGCTTCATCCCTCTTGACAACGCAGCTCATTCCAGTAGTTGTGCAGTGTGCAGCGGCAACTTGAGTCGAGGAAGGAAGAGCTAGATCTCAAGCTTTTAGCTTCGAGATCAAGAGAAGGGACCAACCCTTCATGTATTGAGCTGATTGGGTGCCATTATAGCAGTTAGATCATCAATTCAGCCCCATCTCAGCAGTTACCCGGGAAGATTGTGTAAGTTAGCCATCAGGGGTGCAGTTGGCAACCCAAAAAGGGCCGAAAATGCAAAGTTAAAATCTGGCCAAACATTTCTGGGTCTTTCTGGGTTTTTTGAGTATAATCTGTGGTTAAAATCCTGGATCATTCTGAGCACTCCAGTAGCCTACCACACATGGTTCTTCTTCCCAGTAGCAGTAGTTTCCAGCAGCAACAACATAGCAGCACAACATTTCCAGTGCTAGTTTTCATTAGTGTATTTCAACCACTTCTTGTTGTCTTGAGTGCATCTTCTTTGGAGCACTGTGTAATTTATATTTTCTGTCGTTTATAAGGATATGACTCAGCTGTTTCAGCTCATGGTTATAATCTCTTGATGTTGCAGCATATTTCCGACATTTTCCAGATTTTAGTGTTACATTCATGTTTTGCTTATTTGGAATGTTATAGATGTTCTATATTCCTATCTTTTCCATTTTGGAATATTACAGGATTCACAGATGCAGATTGGGCAGGCATTTCAGTGGACAAAAAAATTACCTCTGGAGATTGAATGTTGGATCAGGGATGGTTTCTTGGTGTAGCAGGAGGTAGAAGTCAATAGCACTGAGCTTTGCAGAATCAGGGTATATGACAGCCAACACAGCTACGTGCGAAGCTATATGGATTAGGAAGACGCTAGTAAGCTTGTTCAGGTAGAGGATGGAAGCGACCAGTGTCTACTATGATAATCAGAGTTGTATAAAGCTCTCTGAGAATCCAGTGTTTCATGACAGGTCGAAGCACATAGATATTCAATGCCAATTCATCAAACATTGTGTACAGCATGGAGCAGTCTAGGCTGAGCTAGCTACAGTATGTTCCCAAAGGAGAGCAGGTTGCTGACATACTCACAAAAGCTCTAGAGGGAGCTAAGTTCGTCTATTTTAGGGAATAGATGGGTAAGGTGAAGAATTTGTTTCAATAGCAGGGACAAGTTACTTTGGTTGATTCTTAGTTGTAGATGTTGTAGTTGCAACAACAGCAGATGAGAGGGAGTTGCAGTGCAGATGCAGCGTTGGCAGTAGTTCAGCAAGGTCAGCAGCAGCACAGATGCAGTCCATATCAGAGTTGCGCATTGGTTGGTGGGCAGTATGGCCAGACATCAACAACATGACAAGAGATTGTGCAGAGACAGGGTGTTGTGCCAGTAGGTGCAACACTAGAACACATTCCTCACTAAGAGGGAGTGTTAGTTTTTGTAGCATCGGATGTGTTCTGGCCACGAAATTTTGTGGAGGCTAGAATACAAGAGATTTTCAAAACCCATAAATCGTTTATAGTAATTCCACCTAGAAGTGTCTCAATTAGATTATTAACCATTTTTTTAATATTTCCTAAGTCTGAAATAAGGTTAATTAATCAATATTAATTGAGATAAGGTGGGAATAATATAGAAACCCACACGGACCGACAGGGAATTTATCTGGGCCATTGATTATGTTTCAACCTTGGTCGTTCATGCTCAAACAAAATATTATAAGAAGTCGATGGGTAAGATGGAGATCACACTAGTGTAGTTACTCAATTGCTCAGGCAGTTCGATTTTTTGAGTGGTTGTGATTCAACAGAGAGGACAGAGCCAGAGGTTGAGTAGCATGTGAGAGAGGAGGGTACCAGTATTTTAGGAGGAAGGTTTCCAACCTCTGGAAGAAGCAGTGAGAGGAAGGTCGAATTCCACAGAAGCTTTGCACAATGACTGCGCAAAGAAAGATGTAGAAGCTCCAGCGTGAAGATAGGAACTCCATCTCGAGGGCAGAAATTTGTAGTGGAGTGTGAGAAAATTTTCACAAAAATTTTGCTAGTATTTTCCTCTGATCAGATTGCCAGTAAGTATTGTACTCAAAATTGCTGCTGAAGAATAATAATAAAACCCTCATTTGCTACACCAGTTTTCCCGCATTTGGTTTTTCTAGGTACATTTGTCCAAAAATAACTGTGTTAAACTTCTTGTATGTGTGCTAGAATTTCTCAGTTTCCAATATTTTATTTTCGTAGTATTTTTATTGTGAAAATTCCAGTTGTGATTTTATTCATTGTTTGTCGTAGAAAATAAATTGCATAATTAATTTACAATTAGAAGAATAATTTCTAGTTGCTGCAATAGATGAAATTTTCATAGTGGAAACTTGGAAGAAAAATTCTTAAGCCAAGAGGGAGATTAGGTACATTCCTTTCGTAGGAATGAGTGCATTCCTTTATTGGAATAAATATGTCCTCCCTAATTAAGAGGGAGAGATAGACACATCATTCTTTTCTTCACTTGGGAAGACAAAATGGAGGATTGGGTAAACATCTGGCATCCGATGCTCTCTGAGGATGTGTTAGGGCATCCAAGACAAGAGTAGTCGTAGAGGACCGATATTCTTTGAGGACTGGGAATCCAAGATAAGAATAGTCCTGGTGGAAGACACTCCGAGAACTTGGGTGGGGTATGTTTCGAGAGAGATAATTATGAGGGTGTCTATACTTCATTGGTCTCACCATTATTGTGCTCTGATCTTGTGGAGAGATAGAGTTGTTAGTCAAGGCCTTTCTATGTCACAATGCTGGTTGGTATGATGATATACAGATGGGTTACCATTCTGATTCTTCTTATGAGAAATTCTTCAGATTGAGAATGACCAAGTACCATTATGAATACCTCCCCAGTTAAGAGGGAGTGTTGAAAAATGTAACTAGGTTCGCTCTTCATAATGACGTGTAATTGTGATTTTATGTAATTGATGGAAAGAAGAAAAATAGATTCCACAGAAGCTTTGCGCAATGACTACGCAGAGAGAGACGCAAAAGCTCCAGTGTGAGGATAGGGAGTCCATCTCAGGGGCAGAAATTTGCAATGGAGTGTGAGAAAAATTTCACAAACATTCTGCTAGTATTTTCCTCTGATCAGATTGCCAATAAGGCATCAAAATTATTGTACTCAGAATTGATGCTGAAGAATAATAATAAAAACCCTCATCTGCTACACCAATTTTCTAGCATTTGGTTTTTCTGGGGACATCTGTCCAAAAATAACTGTATTAAAATTCTTGTGTGTGTGCTAGAATTTCTTATTTTCCAGTATTTTATTTTCCGCGGTATTTTTATTGTGAAAATTGCAGTTGTGATTTTATTCATTGTTTGTCATAGCAAATAAACTGCATAATTAATTTACAATTAGAAGAATAATTTCCAGTTGCTGCAATAGATGAAATTTTCATAGTAGAAACTTGGAAGCAAAATTCCTAAGCCAAGAGGGAGCTTAGGTACATTCCTTCCGTAGGAATGTGTACATTCCTTTATTGGAATAGATATGTCCTCTCTATTTAAGAGGGAGAGATAGACACATCATTCTTGTCTTTGCTTGGGAAGACAAAATGGAGGATTGGGTAAACATCTGGCATCTGATGCTCTTTGAGGATGTGCTAGGGCATCCAAGACAAGAGTAGTCATAGAGGACCGATATTCTTTGAGGACTGGGAATCCAAGATAAGAATAGTCCTGGTGGAACACACTCCGAGAACCTGGGTGAGGTATGTTCAGAGAGATACAATTATGAGGGCGTCTATACTTCACTGGTCTCACCAGCATTGTGCTCTGATCTTGTGGAGAGATAGAGTTGTTAGTCAAGGCCTTGCTATGTCGCAATGCTAGTTGGTAGGATGATATACAGATGGGTTACCATTTTGATTCTTCTCATGAGAAATTCTTCATATTGATAATGACCAAGTACCATTATGAATACCTCCCTAGTTAAGAGGGAGTGTTGAAAAATGTAACTAGGTTTGGTCTTCATAATGACGTGTAATTGTGATATTATGTAATTGATGAAAAGAAGAAAAATAAAATTATTATTGTAATGCTTGTCTCATGAATTTCATGAGTAAGGAATTTTATTTTTAGTGATGGCTCCCATTATGAGCCTTTAGGTTTTGTCATCGAGTCATAAAAGTCAAATTGGGTCAATGTCATGTATGAAGGACCCTTCTTTGGCATATTACATTTTGAATGGGTCATTAAAGCCTTCCAAGGCAAGCACAAGACCTCTTCTTCAAGTCAGCTCAAGATGCAAGAAAGATAATCTCCAAAAGGCCTGTTGGCCTTGTCTCCAAGTCATGTCGGCTAATTAGCATGGGAAAACTACTATTTATATGCAGCTTGACTTTCATTCTTGACACAGATTTCTGTCATACATCTGAAGTACAACAGAAAGTGCGAAAAACAAAAGTAGAAGCGTCTCATCCAGTGCAAGAAGTAGGAGAAGAATCTGAGTTATTCAGGCATTGTTTTGGTTACCTTTTCCTCTCACGTGTGGCATATAATAAAGGTTCTGCAGTAGGGTTAACTCAGTCAGAGAAGAAGCCCAGAAAAGGATCTTTATCTCAACATATATCACAACCGAAGTCATAAGAGTGAGTCTCCTAGTAAAGCAAAGAAGGAAGATACCTCCAAGTTCCAACAACTCACCTGAGAGAATTGTAAGGGCATAAGATAAGCCGAGGTTGCATATCTATGGATAAAACCAAAATTGCAGTAGTACAGACAGTTTGACTTGCGTTGACCATAGGAGAAGGAAGGAGCAACAAGTTTGTTTCAAAAAGGATTTCATCAAGGAAGGTTTGTGTCTTGGTCTCAGAAAGGCACAAAGGTCTAGGGTCTTGGTCTTGGTATTCGTCAATTGGAATCTCTATAAGAAGAAGGATTTGTTTGAGTTTTCCTCTCAAGTGGGAGACGTTTTGGCCCTGGATGATAGCCTATATTCTGTGTCTCTTGTCTCTTTATGGTTTATGCATTGGTAGTTGTTTGATGAAAAAGAAAACTAATAATCTAAGTAAAGGAAGTGTTAGGGTCCTATAATTCATAGAATCAAATGGTGATTGAACATTTTCTTTCAGATCATGATAAATTGTAAATAATATTGCATTCTACAAATGATTTCCAAAAAAATAGAAAATACAAAATAAAAAAGGAGTATATGAAAAAAGGAAAAAAAAAGGTTGTAAGGGACAAAAAAAAAGGAAATCAAAGAAAAATACAAAAATAAAGGAAAAATAAAAGACAAAAATAGAAATTATATGAGAAATGTCCCCATGTGAGCTAGTCTAAATGCCACCAGAAAAATAAAAAATTCAAATCATGAGTTTCATTTACAAATGTTGTAAATAGGTGTGCAGCTTGTTTAAATGTCACTTAGAATTGAGGGTTCTTTTTTCAAATAGATTAGGTTAGGATAAATCAACCATCTAGTTTAATCTTGGTTGAAATGGTTAGTTAGATTAGAGAAAATCAGGCTGCAAGATTAAATGTGTCCTTAGATCATGTTAATTTTTAGTTTAGTGCTAAAAAGCATTAAGATTAGGCCTAATTACGCTTGAGAGCGCATGTAAATAAAGTAGGGATTATGAAATGTTTGCAAGGTTGAATGCTTGGTTAAATCTAACGGTCCAAATTTGATCCCGCTCAAATCAACGACGGTAAAAGCATTTTGGGCCCCTCCGAGCTCCACAACGCTTCGCTCCCGAGGGGGGAAGTCCGAAATAGGAGGACCCACCTGATAACATGTCGCCTCCACATAACTTCGCACCCCCCCCCCTCTCATTTCCATTATCACACCCCTCCCACCTCCGAAGAGTCCACGTCGTTGACCACCCTCTCGTCCGCCAATGCTACCATGCCATGTGACCTAACTGACCCCACTACCACTTAGCCCGCCTTCTCCAATCACACTCCGCCATCTCACCCTCCTAGACCACCACACCCTCTGAACTTCTGACCACATTAGCCCCCCCTATATCCATTACACCCACAATTAAATGCAGCCACCTAATGCCCCTCTGCCACGTCAACCAACCGTTGCTAGCATTAATAACTCTCGCTCCTACGCAACGGATCCGCTCCCCTCGCAATGGTAAACTGGTAACGGCATACTGAACTAATTCTATTTAATCCCAACACACTATAAAGTTGGTTTTCCTCGTTAATTTTCTCCTACTAGTTAATTGCTACAGGTCTCAGACTGTGACAAGAACCGATAAATCCCCCTATCACTGTAATTCAAGCACAAACTTGAATTAGCTCCATATTATAGGCAACATCCCCACCTTTGTACTTGCCAGTCAACTTCCTGAACCAGGTAATTCAAGATCTCCTTCATCGATTTCTAATCTACAGTTTATTAATGGCCCCAAAAGGCAAATCTCCCAAGAATAAAGGGAAGAAACACGATGAGAACCCGAAGCCGCCCCCTCCCATTGACTTGGACCACTTGCCTCTTGTTGATCTGCAATACAAAATTGCAGATACCATCTGAGAATTCGACCTACTTGAACTTCGCAGTTGGTTAAAACAGAAATACCTTAACCAACAAGAAGCGCTAAAAATATGGGAATCTTCCCTCCCACTGTTTATGTTTCCCCAAACTCACTTATTCTCTGAACTCATTTCTTGGTGCCATACTAACTATGTACCATCTCAGAGAGCCATAGTAAGCCGTAATGGTGAAATTCTCCTCACCATCAAAACTGAAGCCATATCCCGGATGCTTCAAGTCAATTATTCTGAGTCAGCAATGCCTTTGTCCATAGGTTATCTCACTGAATTATATAAAAATCTCACTTTCCCACAGAGAGCGAAGATCTTTGAGATCTTTCTCCCTGAAGATGCCCAGCTTCCTAAAACTAATCCTCCTTATTCCTCCTCAATGTTTCCAAAAGCAACCAAGAAAATCACCATTATTGCATATATCATTGGCCACTATTTAGACAAATGGGTTGATGAAGCCATTATTGGTTTCCTCTCAATATTTGCCATAGATGAGAAGCCCATATTTTTTAATTACAATCAATATATTTGTAATATTCCCAATTAGCGATAGCTAATTGGAAATATTAATTTTGATCAATTTTGCCTTCTATAGTTAAAATATAAATAAAAGTGAGTAAGAGGGGGATATAACTCACTTAGAATACAGTGCACTCCCTAAAGTCACCTAATAACATCAACGTTGTGACTAAGGTGGGCCAAGGGGGGCCAAGTGACCATGTGAAGGGGACCCACATGGATTGCATGAGCATGGCCAGCGCAGTTGAGTTGGCAACATAGGAGATGGTGGGGCCTAGGGTTGAGATAGGCCCATCATTATAAAAAGGAGGAAAGCCTCCTCATTTCCTCATTCTAGTTTATGCATATTGAGCTGGTAACTTCGACTTAGAGCACGCTGGCTGTTTAGCTTGTCTGCAACACTGTTTAGTGCATCGGGTGTCTTCGTTCAAAGTTCGCACCCTCAGCCCCGGGAGACCTCGAGTGCTTGCTCGGGTGAGGTAGTCTCATCAGTATTTTGCAGGAGGATTGGTGTTGGCATTTCGTGGGAGGAGAAGAGCCATAGAGACTGCGCAGTCTTGAGAGGGAGGACGCAGTCCATCTTGAGGGAGCTTCGGGGTAGCAGTGTTTCGGAGGATTTTGGTCAGGAGATTGAGCAAGGGGCCAGCCCTTGCCTATTGGAGACTTTTGGCAGAGCGGGAGGCCATCTTTTGGAGGATTTCCTTCAGCCTCAGTGTGGCCCTTGTGAGGATAGCGTAGATCCTCAAGGGAGGTATTTTTGGAGGTCATCCATTCCAGAAACGCTCTCTGGGCTTTTCTGGGTATTGTGAGTAGAGGCGGATTCTAGAGTTTCAGCTCATTCTGAGTAGGGAAGCAGCCCCAAATACTCATTTTGTTCCAGTAGTAGCAGCAACACGGCAGTTTTCCAGCAGCTTGGACGCAGAGGAGAGAGAAGCCATTCCTTTGATATTCTGAGAGTATACCTACACTTGCCTGGTGCAAGTTGAGGTGCCATCACTCTGATCACCTCTTGTACTCATTTCTATTTCTCAGTATAATAAAATGGCTCAGTATTCTCTCTATTTCATGTGTATCTGCTTCATGTTCAGTTTATAGCATTTTGTATCTTGTTGTATGCTTTGTATTACTGGTTATTTCCCTTTCGGGATATTACAATATTGCAGATGTCATGCATGATCCATTGAATAAGTTTCCCAGAGAGGGATCCTTTAAATATTCTGTTGTATTAGTGTAATTATTCATTTACAGTCAAGCAAACAAGTTTCCTTCCACTCTACAGAGGATGAATGAGCAGGGTGAAGCACAGTTAGTAATACATTGGACATCCTTGGTAAGAAGGAACTCCAAAGAAATTTCCTTCACAGAGTGTGTAGATCAGTTCTTGTACACAATAGTTTTCCTTCTTAACAGTGAATTGGAGCCCTGGATAGGAGCAGATGTTCAGAAGAGTTTACACTTAAGTGATCAAGTAAAGACAGGTGACTGGTATTTATACCAGAATTATACAGAAATCGGGATGTATGGGTGTGAATTGCCACCCTATAGGCTACCAAAATATGTACCTATGAGAATTTTATCATTAGAGTACATAAGACAGATGATACAGATGGATGACATGCACTTTGTAGCTGCCAAGAAGAAAGCTCAGTGTAAGATTAAAGCACATGTAGGGCCCTTTGCCTGCAATGCTAGAACAACTAGCCGAGAAGATGGTTTGCAGCTAAAACAAATGAATTTCAAGCTAAGTTTCGCATGGTCCTATGACCCTTTTGGTTTAATTTTGAAGTTAAGGGTGGAGCAAAAAACAACACCATATACACGTACTCCTCGGCCAGAAATCGAGTAGTATATGAACCAAATCCAATGGATAGAGAACACCCTGCAAGAGTCTGAGGAACAGGTTATCTCCACCACAACCTCTCAAACTCCTACACCCTAGGAGAAACGGGACAAACCAGAGAAAAGGATAAGAGACAAGTCCCTAATCAAAGAAATTGAAGCCAAAGAATTTTTAATCTATAAGAAGAAACAAAAAACAAATTCAACACCAGGATTTCAGACAGGAAACAAAGAGAAGGAAACCATTGTGATGACAGGTCTTCATGCATCCACCATGGATGATGATATTATCACAGGCACCCCCTCTTCTTCAACTACAAGAGATCCTCCTGAAACTTCACAGTCAACAGATTTGGCTCAAGACACTACTGAGCCCAACATCTTTGCAAAGTACAAGTCTATTAAGCAAAGAAAATAAATGTTGAATGCCTCCACCTATTCTCAATTTTGGAAGCAGACTGCAACATCACAGCATGGTCTGATTTCAGCTTTTGATACTGAGAAGGGAAAAATGCAGATTGCCTTCCTGGAAGCCAAAGTGCCAGCTCCAAAGACATCAACAGATTATGAGGAGCATGGTTTTTCATTTGAGGCCAATCAAATCCATCCCATTGATCAAATGGAAATGCATAAGCAATCAAGTGAAATGATGTATTCTTCACTTACAAATGCATCTATGTCAGCTTCAAGGTTGCAGGCCTCAATGAATAATACGCAGACTCAGCCCAAATTGGAAAGGTTTGCATCCTTAGCCAAAGACACCAAAATTAAGTCACTGGAGGACTTAATAATCAAATTTGGATACAATCCAAATGATATGAAAGCCGCAGAAGAGATAATAAAGAGGAAAAATGTTGATATTGTAGCATTAAGAAAACAATTGAAACTGCCTGCCACTAAAGACCCACAAGTCAAGGAATTTAGAGAAATAGAAAAGGAGAAAGAAGAGATGTTTAAGATTATCATTGAGCAGAACAATCAGATTAGGGATATGGAGGTAGAGTTAGAGAAATTGCTCAACGAAAAAGAGCAGACAACACAGTTAACCATAGTCCCTCTTACAGCAGTTCCCATTGCAGTAGCTACAAAACTAGGTGCATTCACATCAACATTTGAACCAACGTAGACAATAGATCAATTAGTCAAAGCTATGGATAGCCTGAATCTTCACCAGCAAGAGATGGCAAGATTGAAAGCTCAGTTGAAACTAATGTCAGAACAAAAGCTAAAGATTGATAGTTCTTATGTTGCAGAGTTGCAGAAAAGCCATAAGCTAACATTAAGGGTTCAGTAGTTGTAGAGTGAGTCAGTAATGGCCCATACTCTGGCCCAAGCCAAAGAAAACATATGGAGAGAAATAAGTGAGGCAATCACAAAGCTATGGCCTTCAATTCAAATTGTGTTTGAGAAGCAGGAGCTGATAAGAAGGGCAACAAAGGTGATAAAACAAATCAAGGAAAATTTAGGACAAAAGATTGTGGAAGCTACAACTATTATCAAGCTATTAAATTCCAAAAACATAGTGGAGTTGGAAGAATTGGGGATCCAAGACAGAATAGAGACAATTCTAGAGGTCAAGAGAATGCACACCAAAAGAAGCCTCATGCTTCAATTGGAGAATAAAAGCCAGAATTCGGATATCAGTATTGAGAGGTTTCACAAAAAGATGCAGGTGCTAAATAGGAAGGTCTACCAACACTAGTGAATTAAGAAGAACTAGTGAATTAAGAAGAAAATCTAATCAATTTGAATGACTACCAAGAAAAGCTAGAGAAAATTGCTCAAGACACATCCAGATTTACAGGCATCAAAGGCCATCTCACAGGGAAGGCCTTCATGGAGGCTTTGGAATTTGATTTATTTATTGGTCATGAGCTCATGCATTTGTTTATCAACAAGCCTACTTTCCAGAAATATACAGAGTTTGATGAAGACTACAGAAAATTAATTAAATTTTCTATTCCAACCAAAGATAGATAGGAGAAATTATGTGAGTTACTGAAGTAAAAACATTTTTTTCATCTCAGACAACAGAACAACAGCGTAGCAAGATTCTAGGCACAGTCAGCAACAACAACCTCGAGAATAGTGCCAGCAAATCAAACTGTTCAGAAAATTCCCATAATTCTGTGCTATTTTTGTAATTTTGTTCTAGATATTATATGAATTCTATCTTGATCTTTATATCAGGATATTTTGTAATAAGCTTATAAATACTTCTCATTTCGAAGTAAGAAGGGTTGATTTTTGTATCCAAGAAAGCTATTGTAATCTGTGTTTCAAGTTTCAGAGGACTTTTCAGTGATACAAAAAGCTCTTTCACATGATTCTTGTGTCAAAATATTGGTGAAGTGCATCTATCTTAGTAACCGTGTTTACTCTTTTTGTGTACCATTCATATGTGTTTTCATAATCTAAATTATTCAATAGAAATTAAGAATAAAATTTGTTTTAAGGCACACTCTTATTCCAACTTTGAATAATTTCAATGTTTTCAAACCGAAGTTAAGTAAAAAAATTCTTAATTACTCTTTACTTAATGGAAATTCCTACATTTATTCTTGTTCACTTCATATAAATTACAAGATCCAATTAGTTTTGCTACCTTGCTATTTGTAAAAGTTGAAACAGCTCCATGTTTTAGGTAATAGACTCAATAGCCCAATGGTAATTTAATACATCAATCAACCAAACAATTCAAATCATTCAACAAAAAATGAACTTTCATAACTAGCTTAATATCTCAATATAAACAAATCTAAACCTTGCAGAAAGATCCCTCTTTGAAGCTGGCAGGGCTAGATCCCAGCTTCCAAAGTGGTTTTGTGGTTACCTCTATAATTTTCTTTGCAACCTCAAAATTATGGAGTGATAATAGGAAGATCCTATTCTAAGAAAGTAAAAAGCATTCACAAGCAGTTATCTAAAGAAGAGAAATCACCTAATATCGATGCCCAGGATTTCTCAACAGGATGTGCACCACGAGTCAAAGAAACACCTCCCCCAATCATATCGATTGCCCAAATTCATAAATCATCATCTCTGGCAATTGAAACTAGCCCTGGGTAAAAAAATAAATCCAATCCATAGCCTTGTGAAAATTTTATCTATCACAACAACTGGAAATTATTTTCGTAGTTGTTAATTTTATTTAACAATTTATTTGCAATTTTCTATTTCAAACACCAAATAATTCACACTGTGATTTTTACAAATAAACTGCGGAAGAAAATAGCACTGGAAATTGAGAAAATACTAGCACACACAATAAAAAATTTACACCATTATTTTTGAACAAATGTCCCAGGAAAAACCCAACTAGGGAAAACCAGTGGAGCAATGAGGGTTTTTATTATTATGCAGCAGTGAAATTTGAGTACAATCTATGGATGCCCAACTGGAAATCCAATCAGCAAGTATCTGACATAAATAATTAGAGAGAAAAATTCTCTCACCCTACAAGCAATCTCGACATTGGCTTCTACAGAAAACTAGTCGTCCAAACCCTAGCATGAACCCTTATGTGCTTAAATGCACTGCCTCTCACACATGTGGCTTGATTCTGCCGCTGTGCAAGCAGTCTAGCCTTCCTCTGCTACTGGAAGTGACCCTCTGACCTTTTGGAAGACTTTCTCGGCCTTAGGAACCTGAATCGACCTCCTCCTCAGCAAAATCAAACTTCTCTGCGTTAGCTTCTACGCAGTCTCCACGTTGCTTCTGCGTGGATCACTTTTGTCACCTGTTGCTCCTCTCTGGAACTGGAATACTTCCTCCATAGCATTGTCCCTGCCCCTGACTATCTCTACTGCCTCATTAAATCTCGAACTCTCCAGCAACCGACTGTTGCTACTCCGGAAAATCGAATTCTCCAAGTGACTCTGGCGTATTCTCCATCACCACATCGATCCCTTCTTATGTCTTTCTGTTGGTACTCCAACGACCAAGATTAAATCTTAATCGATGGCTCAGATCATTTCAGGATCGATTTGTGTGAGTTTCTAGATAATTCTCACCCTGACTTAATTAATTCTGATTAATTAACCAATTTTCCTATTTTTAGACTTAGGAAACATTTAAAAATTGGCTAATAATCTAATAAAGCCATATTTAGGTGGAATTTCCAGAAACGATTTATGGGTTTCAAATTTCTCGTGTATTATAGCCTTTCCACCAAATTTTGTGGCTAGAACACATCCAATGCTACAAAAACTAACACTCCCTCTTAGTGAGGAACGTGTTCTAGTAGTGCACGCCATGTCACAACACCTTGTCTCTGCATCACCTCCTATCATGTTGTTGATGTTTGGCCACACTACACACCAACCACTGCACAACTCTGATATGTGTTGCATTTGTGTTGTTGTTGACCCTTCTTTAATGCTGCCAGCACTGCATCTACACTGCAACTTTGTTGTTGTTGTAATTGAAACATTTGCAACTAAAAAACATCCAAAATATGGAATCAATTGTGTTAAGTATGATGCATCTGTCACTCGAGTCTCTGACTGCTACAAGCTACCGCACTGTGTTGATGCTAACTCTGCATTGTGCCATCTACACTGTTGTCAACTATGCATTGCGCTCACTAGCATCTAACTGCTACTAGTCTTTGCAAATGTCACTCTAGTACTGACTGCATCTCCTGACACTGATCCATCCTGCTACTGAATATTGTGGCCCCCCATGGCCAGGTAATGATCCATGAGGTGGACTCCTCAAAGGTCCTGCCCAAATCTGTATCTCTCTAGGGATACAACTCCAAGTTACCCCACCTCACTCCTGGAGGTGTGTGGGAAATCATCGCGAAGACTTCGTCCAACCTGGAGGACAACTTATCTATCTCAGCATGTGTTCTCGCCTGGTCTTGCTTCTCTCGCTTGTCCTTATTTCTGAGAGGACAGTGGGTATTGTAGTGGCCAAACTTGCCACACCTGAAGCACTTGACCTTAGATAGGTTGCTTTTCTTCTTCTGCTCCCCCTGCCCCTGACTAGGACCCTTTGATGCGAGGGCCACATTCTCCTCCTCCTTTACCACCTTCGATCCATTGCTACTACTGCCACTGATGAAGCTCTTTAACAAAGCTCTACTCAACTCTTCCTGCTGCAAATCGGCCCACATTTTGTCCCACCCTGGTAGTGTGTCTTTGCCCAATATACTTTGTGTAATATCCCAAATGGGATATTTCGACCAATTTTGCAGAAAATAATGTAACCCAAAATTTTACCGTAAAATCAACATTTCTTTAACAGAAGATTGCCATGTAAGATAAAAACAAATAGAACACTGCAATCCATTACACATTGAACAGGAAGAATCTCAGCATTTTATTATAAATAGAAAACTGGGGTTACATGCATGTCTAACCCAAAATAGCTGAGATGGAAAACTAAGCTCCAATATAATCTGTTGCATTGCATTGGCCTCCAAAACTGAACAGTTGCACTCTCCCTCCAACAACAGCTACCACTGAATCAACTGAAGACAATGAAGCACCAATTGAGGATCTGAATGAACTTCACTCCAATATCCCTGATGTGAAAAATCCTAGATCTGGATTCCTACTGCAACAAATCTGAATTACTTCTCCTATTATTTGATAATTATCTCATTACATTGAAATACCGAAGTAACTACTGAAGCAGTCTACACAAATAATACTGCGAAATAAATCTAAGTGTTGAAACAATCTAAACAAAACTCAATGAAAAACAACCACATTGACATAGTTATTTTTGGACTAAGTCTCCTAAAAACCCAACTTGGGAAAACCGATGCAGCAGATCTGAGGGTTTGTATTATTAAGCAGCAGAATCTTGAATACAACTAGGGTGCCAGCATCCGGAAAACCCTTTAGAGAAATCTAGACAGCAAAAATGACTGTGAGATATACCTCACTCAGCAAATCTCCAGCTGATCAAAACAGCGTTGATGAAGCCCTCACTGCCTCTGCGTGATTTCTTACGCTGGATCTGCGTAAGCCTGCATAGGCAAGCTAGAGGGATTGTGTCACCCCTTCCTGTATTTGATCTGGATGATCTGAAGCTAGATCTTGGCCCTCCAGGCTCAAAACCCCGACCTCTATCTTTCTCCGGACTGACTCCAAGAGACACTACGCTAGCTCTGCGTGATTTAATGTGGTAACTGCGTCACCCTCGCCAGAAACTGCGTTGTCTCTCTCCTACGTTGATGCTGCCTCTCTCTGAAATGTATCCTTTGGCCCTCCTGACCAATCTCTTCTTCTGCCCCTCTCCAGATCTAATCATTGAATCAAATCACTTAGCAAACCCAGCCCTAGTGATTTGTTCTTAATCAAAAGTTGTGTCTTCTCACACAAATTCGAAAATGCTCAATGGCTCAAGTGTCAAGTGTATTTTCCATAGGCCACTCAACCTCCTTCCTATAATCTTTCATTGACTCTTCAATGGCCAAGATTAACTTGGAGGTGATCCATGACTTCATATAGAAGATTCACACTTGATTTAATTAATACCCTTTAATTAATCAATTTCCCTAAGTATAGACTTAGGAAAACATTAACAAACGATTAATTAATTTAATTAAATCATCTCGAAGTGGAATTTTCCAAAACCATTTCTGGATTTTATGGAATACATGTGTCTTAGCCTATATACAAAATTGCAAGGCTAGAGCACATCTGATGCTACCATAAATCAACACCTGAAGCTCTGTCAAACTCCTGAATGAAGTCTCCTCAAAGAGAGTCGGGTTTCCGTCCAACACTCGGCAACATACCCGAGGGTTTCCATCCTAGGGCTACCAATGGAGAAGAGAACTGGGTTCTCAACCTCACATACAAGAAAGATATCAAATCCAATATGTTCCTCAATGGCCTCCTTCTCTTCTTTTATAGATCTCATGGACCCCTCTAGAGCCTTCTATTTTATTATTATTTTAATCATGGAGCACTTTTCCCTCTTATTTTCCAATTTAAATATTCCTTTTTAATGCAAGAAAGAGTAAATCGGCTACCATGTCTCCTTAGGTCAGTAAAACGTATGTCCAACCATCCCATCATGTAGGTATTCTTGTTCCAGTTCCAATGAGCTATTACACTAAGGTGCTCTATTACATATTCCTCCCGGAATACCACCTTGAGTGTAATTAATCGAGTTAAACCCAAAAATAACTCAATTTTCCGAAAGTTGTCGGAATGCACTAGAACGAAAGGCAAACTATGCGGATGATGGAATATATCAAGCGAATGCCACCGACCCTCATAAAAACTCCTCCAAAAAGCCCATGGGCTCATTGATGACCCCAACCTATACCTGTGACCTGTCTGCTCCCAACTCTGGAAGTCCATCCTAACCCTGTCATCAGGAACACCAAAAAAAGGAATATTACACTTTGGGCGAAGACCTTCCAATCCTCTGAGACGTTGTTCAATGCCAATCACTCTAGCTTTGATGGTTGAGGTGCTTCCCCAATAGCTGCAAGCTAGTTTTAGACCTCTTGAATCCTGGTGAGGAAGGGATATATGCCTTCCCCCTTCTGCATCATGATGCATCTTAGCTTCTCCTCCAGGAACATATTTCGTTGCTTAGAAGTACCCTGGTATAGCGTGGAGAGAGAATCCCACATTTCTTTGGTCGTTCCCTTGGCCGCTATATGTGAGACAATATGGTCCCGAACTCCATCCAGGATAAATCGCTTCACCCGCACTATCTCCTTCCTATATTCCTTGAGCTGGTCTGCATCCTGACGAATTGCCACTATATCATCAATGTAGGCTTTCAGACCATTTTCATCTAGAAGGAAGGACATCTTGGCCTTCCAAATGTCATAGTTGGATGATCCATTCAACCTATCTTGATCTCTAAGCCCTGTAGTGGCCATCTCAAAACTATCGAAAACTCCTTGGTTCCCTCTACTTGCCCATTGCTCTACTACTCGCACTCCTTTTTGGAATGCGTAGATTTGCTAGATGTTACTGCCAATTTGACAGGAAAAATCGAACTTTTGAAACTTGAAGTTACCTGAGAGAAATTTTCCCTTTGCTGAGTGTGCTTTTCTCTTCCACTCGACGTTGGTTTTGCTCTAACAAACTCCTGCAAAACCCTCTACGTCTAGCCAAGAGATCTACTCAGTGAAAATCTGAGTTGCAGCTACTTCCTTTGACTGTTGGAATCACTAATCTTAGCAAATCGATTTTTCCGTCACCTTACAATTGAAGATTGAACTGCTTCCCCAGCAACTCGGCTTGCCTGTCAATGGACTGCACTGCCTCTAGGAATTTTGGCCTGTTGCTCTCATTGAAAAACGAAATTCCTTCCTTCGCTTTTGAGCTTCATGGGTGATCAATCACGCTCTAATACCATGTGAAAATTTCATCTATCGCAACAACTGGAAATTATTTTCCTAATTTTTAATATTATTTAACAATTTATTTGCAGTTTGCTACGAGAAATGCCAAATAATTCACACTCTGATTTTCACAAATAAATTGCGAAAGAAAATCGCGTTGGAAACTGAGAAAATACTAGGACACACCCAATAAAAAATTGACACTTATTTTTGGACAAATGTCCTCGAAAAAACCCAACTTGGGAAAATCGATGCATCAGTGAGGGTTTATATTATTATGCAGCAGTGAATTCTAAGTACAATCTATGGATTCTAAACTAGGAATCCAATAAGCAAGTATCTGAAAAAAATAATTAGAGACAAAAATTCTCTTACCCCACAAGCAATCTCAGCACTAACTTATACAAAAGATTGCTTGTCCAAACCCTAGCATGAGCCCTTCTGCACTGCCTCTGCACTGTCTCTCACAAGTGTGGCTTGATTTTCCCTCTGAGCAAGCCGTCTAGCCTGCCTCTGCTGCTGGAAGTGACCCTCTGACCTTCTAGAAGACTTTCCTGACCTCCAAAAACTGAATCGACCTCCTCCTCAGCTAAATCGAACTACTTTGCGTCAGCTTTTGCGCAGTCTCTGCACTGCTTATGCATGGATCACTTATGTCACTTTCTACTGCCTCTCCAGAACTGAAATACTTCTCTGGATCATGTCCCTGCCCCTCACTATCTCTATTGCCTCACTGAAGGTCGAATTCTCCAACAACTGACTATTACTACGCTAGAAAATCAAATTCTCCAAGTGACTCTGGTGTATTCTCCATCATCACATCGATCCCTTCTTATGTCTTCCTGTTGGTACTCCAATGATCAATATTAAATCTTAATCGATGGCTCACATCATTTATGGATCGATCCATGAGATTTTCTAGAGAATTCTCACCTTGACTTAATTAATTCTGATTAATTAATCAATTATCCTAAGTTTAGACTTAGGAAACATTTAAAAATTGGCTAATAATCTAATTAAGCCATCTCCAGATGGAATTTCCAGAAACAATTTATGGGTTTTGGAGATCTCATGTATTCTAGTCTCTCCACCAAATTTCATGGCTAGAACACATCCAATGCTACAAAAACTAATATGCCTAATAATGCAAAATTGACTTCACCGATGAATCCCAATGAAATATCTGAATGATCTCATCAATACCAGCGAGGGTGGATAATTGTCCACCAAAACTAGTCCTCCTTCCAAGGGTTTTCGTCCGAATAAGCACCAAAGCTCCCAGCTCTCCAAACCGAAATCCAAAGAGAATAATGCATAAAGGTAAGAGGGAAATCAATTTCCTCTCTTTTAATTTCCCTTTTTTCCAATTTCCCTCCTTTTTCTTATTGATTTATGGTAGCATCAGATGCGCTCTAGCCTTGTAACTTTGTACATAGGCTAATACACATGTATTCCATAATACCTAGAAATGGTTTTGGAAAATTCCACTTGGAGATTGTTTAATTAAATTAATTAATCATTTTTTAATGTTTTTCAAAGTCTAAACTTAGGGAAACTGATTAATTAAAGGGTATTAATTAAACTAAGTGTGAATCTTCTAGATAAAGTCATGGATCACCTCCAAGTTAATCTTAGCCCTTGATTATGTTTTAATCTTGGTCGTTGAAGGGTCAACGGAAGAATATAAGGAGGAGGGTGAGGTGCCTATGGAAAATACATTGAGCATTTGGAATTTTCGAGCTGTGAGAGAGACACAACGTCTTGATTAAGATCGAATCACTAGGGTTGGGGTTGCTAAGTGATTTGATTCAGTGATCAGTTTCAAAGAAGGGCAGATGCAATAACTGGTCAAGAGGACCAGGAGTACATTTCAGAGAGAGGCAGCATAGTCACTTAGAGGGGTGATGCAATTCCTGAAGGGAATCACGCAGAAGTGATGCAATGCCTTCTGTATTTAGTCCAGAGATAGCTAGAAGCTAGGGTTTCTAAGCCAGGAGGGCCAAAACCCAGTTTCAGATCAGCCTTGATCATTTGCAGAAGAGAGCTGACGTAGTTCCAGAGCTTGCCCATGTAGGCTTACGCAGTTCTAGCGTAGGCATCAAGTAGAGGCAGAGAGGGGATTCACCAGCGTTGTTCAGATCAGCTGGGGATTTGCAGAGTGAGGTATACCTCACATTTTCATCTATTGTCTAGATTTCTCTGAAGGGTGAGCTGGATATTGGCACCCTAGTTGTACTCAAGATTCTGCTGCTTAATAATATAAAACCCTCAGATCTGCTACACCTATTTTCCCGCGTTGGGTTTTTCCAGGGACTTAGTCCAAAAATAACTGTGTCAAATGTGGATGTTTTACATTGTATTTTGTTCAGTTTGTTTCAGCACTTAGATTTATTCCACAACATTATTTGTGTAGACTACCTCAAGAATTACTTCGATATTTCACTGTAATGAAATAATTATGAAAAATAATAGAAGAAGTAATTCAGATTTGTTGCAGTAGGAATCCAAATTTAGGATTTTTCACATGGTATCAGAGATTATTCAAGCTGAAGTGTAGGAGAAACAAGAGTGAACCAGCAGATGAGCGCTGAAGAGACTGGGATCTACGTAAGCAGCAGCAGACTCCCCCAGAAATTACGCAATCCAGGCCAGGAGGGCAATCCAACGCAAAAAACGGCTCCCTCTGAGAGAGTTGACAGAGGGGTAAGATTTTTCAGTTGCAGAAGAGGCAGCGTAGCAGACCAACATAGCTGAAGGATACAGTTGCTGCACAACAGTGAGTGCTGGTGCATAAGAGTCAGAAAATTTCTGAAAAACACAGATTGGAGATTTCTTGACCTCAGAGAGTTTTCTAACTCAAAGAAACTCAGTTCTTCCTGTGCAGCAGCAGAGGCATTGAATTACTCCTCAAGGAGTGCGTAAGTCTAGCTGAGCAAAGAGTTAGAGGAAGATATCGACAGTTGAGGAGATGGCTAGCAATGGATTGCGTGACCAAGATAGATTGGAGGGTGCCTCTAACTATGTTATTTGGAAATCAAGGATTCATTTTCTCCTTGATGAGCATGATCTAAAGGCCCTCATAGACAACGCAATTGCAGAACCACTGGATGTAGCACATTTGAGAGCCTTCAAGAAGAACATGGCTAGGGCTAAACGATTGATCCTAGATGGTGTGAAGGATCACATCGTACCTCACATAGCAGCAAAGAACACTGCTAGAGAAATGTGGGTAGGGCTAGAAAAGTTATACCAAGGATCTTCCGAGCAGCGGAAGATGTATCTGGAAGAGAAGATGCGTAATACCAGGATGAAGAAGGGAGAGTGTTTTGACTCCTTCCTGTCTAGAATTCAGGATAACTGAGACCAGCTGTCAGCAGTGGGTTCAGCACCCAAAGACTCAAGAGCTAGTAAGACTCACTCTAAACTCTATTTCAGAAGACCATCAAGTCTTTGTCCAGAGCATTCTGGGCAGAGAAAACCTTCCAGGATGGGAAGCGATGTGGGCAGCCTTGCAGCAAGAAGAGTTGAGGAGAGATCTCCTCAAAATCCATATTGAGGATGGAAGCAGTGGTTCGAAATTCAAGGAGGAAGGAAATAACACAGCCCTTGCATCAAAAGGGCAACAAAGGCAAAAGAAGAAAGATTTATCTAAGATCAAGTGCTTCAGGAGTGGGGAAATGGGATATTATGCCACACAATGTCCTCTTAAGAAAAAGGATAAAGAGGAGAAGCAAGATCCTCAAGCCGGAGCTGCCAAGATTGAGGCAGAAGCAGATTGTGCTATGTTAGCTCATATTCTGAAAGGAGAGAAATGGGTTGACTTGGAGTTGTAGATCCAGAATCTACAAGTGGCAGGATCCTTGAGTATTTCTGAACTCTTGGATCACATGTGAGCTACGACAGCCTTAAGACAGTAGCAAGATGGACAGTTGCAGTGGAAGATGAAGAGACACTGCAGTGGCTAGCAATACTAGAGCCTGATCAGTGAAGAGAGGGAGCAGCAACAACAACAGTTGAGCAGCAGCAGCATAATGCAGAGTAGTGCTCACATAGTGCTAAGCAAAAACAGTGCAACATTTTTCAGAGAGCTAGTGCAAAAGTTAGCAGCAGTCAGTCTTATTTTTCAAATACAATTTTACTTGTCCAATTTCGGATGTTTCTCTGTTGCAAATTAGCAACAATAGCAATAGATGAGCAGCAGTAGCGCAGTGCACAGTGGTGCAGCACAATGCAGAGCAGTGCTCACGCAGTGCAGCAGCATGGTTGCAGAATTCAGAGGGAGTTGTAGTACAGTGGCAGTTGGCAGTAGCATGCAGAGTCAGCAGCAGTACGGATGCAACATGTGTGGAGTGTTGGTGAGCAGCATCAACAACACAACAACAGATGTTCCAGAAGTCGAAGTAGCGCATTGAGTAGTATTGCTAGAGAACTTTCCTCGCTAAGAGGGAGTGTTGATTTATGGTAGCATCGGATGTGATTTAGCCTTGTAACTTTGTACATAGGCTAAGACACATGTATTCCATAATACCCAGAAATGGTTTTGGAAAATTCCACTTAGAGATGGTTTAATTAAATTAATTAATCGATTTTTAATGTTTTCCTAAGTCTAAACTTAGGGAAAGTGATTAATTAAAGGGTATTAATTAAACTAAGTGTGAATCTTCTAGATAAAGTCATGGATCACCTCCAAGTTAATCTTAGCCCTTGATTATGTTTTAATCTTGGTTGTTGAAGGGTCAACGGAAGAATATAAGAAGGAGGGTGAGGGGCCTATGGAAAATACATTGAGCACATTGAGCATTTGGCATTTTTGAGCTCGTGAGAGAGACACGGCTTTTTTATCAAAATCGAATCACTAGGGTTGGGGTTGCTAAGTAATTTGATTCAGTGATCAGTTTTAGAGAGGGGCAGATGCAGTAACTGGTCAAGAGGACCAGGAGTACATTTCAGAGAGAGGCAGCAGTGACGCAGAGAGAGGCAGCGTAGTCACTTGGAGGGGTGACGCAGTTCTTGAAGGGAATCACGTAGAAGTGACGCGATACCTTTTGTATTCATTCCAGAGATAGTTGGAAGCTGGGGTTTCTAAGCCATGAGGGCCAAAACCCAGTTTCAGATCAGCCTTGATCATTTGCAGAAGAGAGGTGACACAGTTCTAGAGCTTGCCCATGCAGGCTTACGCAGTTCTAGCGTAGGCATCACGCAAAAGCAGAGAGGGGCTTCACCAACACTGTTCAGATCAGCCAGGGATTTGCAGAGTGAGGTATACCTCACATTTTCATCTGTTGTCTAGATTTCTTTGAAGGGTGAGCCGGATATTAGCACCCTAGTTGCACTCAAGATTTTGCTGCTTAATAATATAAAACCCTCAGATCTGTTGCACTGGTTTTCCCGAGTTGGGTTTTTCTGAGGACTTAGTCCAAAAATAACTGTGTCAAATGTGGATGTTTTTCATTGTATTTTGTTCAGTTTGTTTCAGCACTTAGATTTATTCCGTAGCATTATTTGTGTAAACTGCTTTAGTAATTACTTCGATATTTCACTGTAATGAAATAATTATGAAAAATAATAGAAGAAGTAATTCAGATTTGTCGCAGTAGGAATCCAGATTTAGGATTTTTCACATTTCTCCAATTTGAATTTCTTCCCCTCTCTTTTTAATTTTTATTTGTTTTTCTAATGTTTTCCCATCACTTTTATTATTGTCACTTTATAACGTCACTTTCTAAAGCCATTGTGACCCCATGAAATTTTATTTACTAATTGAACTTCTTTATTAATTTCTCCCTTACAACTTTATCCCACAGGAGCTGAGAATGAGCTAGTGAGTTGTCCCTCTGCCGATCATTCGAGAAGGGGCATTGCATAAATATGGAGAAAGCATTGATATATATATGATGTATTGAATGCCAAATAAAGAAACGATACATCAAAGTTCATACTGAATCTTGAACTCTGATAGTTCTCCAATCAAGGACTCAAAAGTAGAGGACCGATACAAATATACATGTATCTCATCAGCATGAGGTAGATGTACAATGACAAAAGAAACAAAACTAGCATCTAGCTATCTAATACCAATGTGCTCTCCCCCTTTTACGAGAAAAGGTCATGGGCTAACTATCAAGCTTGCCCCTTATCAGTAGAACGCCTTGGCCTTGAATAAAATGCCTAATGGCAACTAATGGGTGTAGAACTATGTTCATCAATCTATGGAGAAGGTGGTGGTTGATGCTAGCACATCCTCCTCTCGGTCCTTCTCCTCCTCCTTTGCCTCCCCCAACTCCTTGTTGAGAAATCCATTAGGGAAGCATTAGGGAAATTTTATTTTTTATTTCTTTCATGACATTTACCTGTGATATCATATCTTTCTTTTGTTGATTATATTAGTGTTCTTTATCATCAAATAAATGCCAAAAACAAGAAGATCACAAATAGGACACCAAAGATAGGCAGTCAGCCAGGACAAAACCCCTATAAAGGGGAAAATCTAGTCAAACTCTTCCTCTAGTAGAATAAAATCAAGTTGAGACAACCAGGGCTTTCGACCAAAGACATAAACTTCCTCCATCCACCATGTCAACCCTCAACATAAGTAGTCATCTATAATCTCGTCTCTCCTTTCCTGCAACTTCTGCAATTCTATCTGCAAGATGGGCTGATTAGGAGGAGGAACAAATTACAAAAAGTATATTTCTGGGCACATACCTCTACATTTAGGGCTACAAATTAGGACTTGAAGATCGAAATACTAAGGAGCCAAACTGCCTCACTTGGAAATTCGAATGACTAGACCTCTAGCCTCATCAAAGTTGAGTCCTTCGGCATAAGGAACGAAGTCTTGGGCATAGGAATTAAGATCTGAAATCACTATTAAAAATATGAACTTTGTGTCATCTCAGAGATCCGAAAACCTATGGAGTTTGTTCATGTTAGTGGATGATCAATTCAAGGAGTAAAGTGTCTCAGTGTGAATTAGAAGAAGCCTTCTCAAGCTTGCATAAAGTTTACTTGTTGATTAGTCAGGACTAAATTGATTGAAAGCCTTATAAGCCTAGCTAGAAGTCAAAATTTGAAGCTTCAACACTCCTCTTGTTGTTCCTCTTCCAATCATGCAAGTTCCTCCTCCATGATAGGCACCTCAGACTCAACCGTCCACTTAGACAATATGTCAATGTTGTCTAAGGAAATGGCATCCACATCTAGTGTTTTCTCCATTTGCCTCATCCATAGCCAGGGATTGTAATGGACATACACCAATTCATTGAGACAAGAGAACTCCAACTTGCAAGAGTGTCATAAAAAAATTAATGAGCCTTCAGGGTTGCTACATTATTTTATGGGCACAAAAATCGTGGCAGAATGACAAAAAAAGAAGCAAAATGTAGGCAAGCAAGCATGCATAAATCTATGAAAAAACAAGCAATAACGTGGTGGGATTTAAATACATACCTATGAATGGAAGATTCAACACTAGTTGGCAACTGAAATTGAACCCTTGCTCCACCAAAAAATCCATGAAGTTGATGATGATGGTTAATGGTTAATGATGATGATAGGCCCTCCTCCCTCCTCCTCCAACAGCCAAGAGACACAAATGAAAAAAAAACAATATTCCTTAAAGTCTCACAAGTTTCATCGGCTCGGCAATTTTTTAGGTCGAGGCATGATTTTTTGGCAAAAAATCGTGACTTTTTTAACAAAAAATTGCAATGTTTTCTTTCATGAAAAAATCATGATTTTTTCAGGCCAAAAAATCAGCTGGCCAAAAAAAAATCAAATTTTTTCAGAATATCACCAAAAGATCAGCGATGTTATCAACACTGATAATAAGACTAAAGAGCATTTCCAACAGGAGGAATCCTGTGGCTTCATTCTCTTATGCAGGCAGCTTTTCTGTGTTGGCTTTGGATAATAGCCTAATATATAAGATAGATTTGGAATTTCGCATAGTGTAAACATCTATGGGAATTAATAAACACATAAGATTTATATTAAGTTGTTTGTGTCTATCATTTTAATTTTGTTGACCATTTCATTATTTTTTTCTGATGATTTTCCTTTTTTAAAGGAAAATTAATTATTTGTTGAATTATATATATATACAATGCTTCCTAAATTCTTTGGAGCTGTGTTTTCATGCCGTAGCCATTTCCAAATTTCATGCAATTTATGCATGCTCCAATAACAGAAAGATGCTCTCTAAGAAATGGTGAAGGCTTGAAACACAGTGTATCGAAAAAATTAATAACCATTGACAAAATCATGTAAGATTATCCCTGATGGATCTTCCCACTAGACTTTCATATCATTTGGCGAGTGATACTCCCCAAATCTGAATGGGAATTAAGGATTCTATCGCATACACAGTTAAAAATACTCACAAAAAGTAAATATTTAACCAAATACATCGATAATGATCCTGATACAGGAAAAACAAATCACAGAAACTAGTCCAGAATCAATCATCATCTTGATTTTCCAAATATCTAATCATAACAGAGCTCTGGCAGGTCAATTAGATATAAGTTCAGAAAATATAACATGATTTTGAACTTAGTTATTCCCAGCAATATAAATATCCTATAAAATCAGGGTTTGTTTACAAGCCGGACACATACGATCTGTTGAACACAATGACAAATTCATCCAAGAATCATAGAATATGTTTAAGAAATAACTTTCAATCAAATAAAACAGTCCTTGAAATAAAGTTACCTGGCAAGTTGAAGCATGACCAATATTCTTTCTTGAAAGCAATGTCAATGCCCAACCTGGGAACATATTTATATAAATGAAACAAAATTTATGTTCTTGAACAAAATCCATCTATTAAAGCTACATTATTGTAGGGATCATTGACATGAACCAGCAATAAATATATGAACTGCGATGAATATGAAGAAACGTTCCTACTGTCATTAATAACCTTGATCCCCCCTTATTCTTAACCATTAGTTTTAGATCTAAACATCATAATGTAATGGAAAGTGGTCAACCTGTCAAATTTTGGCACATAACTAGTAAACAAGTTTGGAATGTTGTCTGTGCAATTCTAGTATTTTGCATGGATAGTTAACAGCATACAAGACACAAAATTCCATACCATCTGGAAATAGATGGTGGAGGTTTACACAAGTTCAGTCTTGGTGCAACTTGAGATTGATGGCTCTGTAAAAGATAAAAAGGCATAGACTTTTCATCGAGGAAAAAAGACATTGAAAAGTTCTTAGTTTTGGAGATGCTGTGAAAATTATGGATGGAACATAAGAAGTTAATAACATCATGATTTTAGAATATCTGGAGGATAAAAAGAGTAATTACTCAATTGAATGGAAGAGAAGGAAACAGAAAACAGTATTGCATGCATCATCAACAACAATTGTGCAATCACATGTTGAAATTAACAGCTACTAAATTGGAAACAGAAGACAACCATAAATAAAATGCTTTGAGCAAATACGAGAATAATGTATAAAGGAAGTAGTTGATTAAAATTTCTTTAAAATGTTCTCTTTAATGTCGAGCAACTAACCAAAACATGGGCTTTTCCCTTGAATCAAGCAGCCAAACTTGCTCATATAATAATCCCCTGATTTGTAAGATGATGAAATGCATAAATAATAATAATTTGAGAAATAAGTAGATCACCAGTAAATTTTCCATGCAGATGTCCTCCAAATGACACAATTCTTGAACTGTGCTGTTGGCAAATTCCTAGCATCATCTCTAAAAGCCATCATTTACATGGCTGAAGCAAGTATACCATTGTTATCAATTAAAAGCCTTTCAGATCCATCATTTATTTTACAAGAACCTTAGACTAGCCTTTCTATCTTTCGTAAACTTGTTGATAATCAGATCCAGCATCCCACTTGCATCCATAGGACTCCATATCCGGCATGGTTACAGCTCAGATACAGCCCACATCCAAAAGGTTCTGTACCCAGTATGGATCACATATTGATCCATACATGATAAGTATGGAATCCATACTGCATTTACCTTGTACAAATTCTGTGTCATATTCTTCAAATAACTGAGAAAAAAATGCATTTAACAGTCTTTTATGAAAGCACAATCTCTTGAGGCTCATATACAGGTGAAAAAATGAGTTGGGGATAGCTGGTTAGGTCGCCTCTTGCTGCCTCCTACGCTTCCCTCCCTCTTGCACATATCTCCTTTCCATGTCCCCTCCGGAGCCATCTCCGGGAGGGGAGCATGTCGATCCTCTCTCTGCTTCAAACAAGGACTCTACTTCAGTTGTCCCTGATGCTGCAGAAGCCTCAGCCTTCGCTTCCCTCATTTCCTCTCTGGGACCTCCGCTTCCTCACCTTTCCCTCTCAAAATTCGTCAAGAAGCTGGGTGATATGCCGGAGATCATCCTCCCACCAGCTCTTCCTCACAGAGCTACTATTTCTTTGGCTGAAAGGGGGCTGGTTGGCCAGTTCACTAACCTTTGGCCTTCCCCCAAGACTGTGCAAAAATGGGTGGAGTGTAACTAGTCCCAGTCCATCCAAGGGAAAATATCCATAAGATTCTGCGGAAGAGGATTCTTTACATTTCATTTTGGATCCAAGGAGGACAGAAACTTGATTTTCAGAAATGGTTCTTACTTCATGGACACAATAGGACTATATCTAAATCGATGGACTCCAGATTTTGATATGGAGTTGGATGTGCTAAGTGTTGTTTCCCATCTTCCTCTTCACTGCTAGGGCAATGAATCTGTCAAAGCCATTGGGAATGCAGTTGGAAAATGCATTGACAAGAGTGAACCAAAAGAAAACATGCATGTGTGTGCTCAAATCTGCGTTGAAGTAGACCTCGATAAAGGTCTTACAGAAGCAGTCTAACTCAAAGTGGATAGCTAGACCCATGTGTAGCAACTGGATTACGAGAAAATCCCATTTAAATGCAATGTATGCCATGAATACGATCATTTTGAAAATAGATGTACTGATAATGAAACAAAGGAAACCAAAGCTCCAAAATAACCCCAATGGGAACAAGTTAAAAGGAAAAAATCTAGAAACAAAATAACCAAACCGTTGTCTCAAACACTTTCTTCTGTTGTTATTCCTACTCCTCCCCCTCCCTCCTCTCCCCCAAGAATACATGAAAAGCCTTCCTCTTCTTCTCTTCCTTCCCATTCTTCGGATTCGAATCCTTTTGCTGTCCTATCCCCTCCCCCCATCTTTAGACTCTATCTTACCTCTCATTCTTCCCTTGGACTCCATCTTGTCTCCTTGTAATATTCCAAATTAGCAGTCAGCTAATTGGAATATTAATTTTGTCAAATTTTGGATTTTTCTAATGTTTAGCAGGAAATAAAGTGGGTAAGGGGGCCCAAAAATAAACTATATGGCTAACTTACTTTCCTAAAGTCACTAAGACAAATATTAGAGTTGGAGTGGGAGCCATGAGGCCAGCCACATGTCAAAGACAATGTCCTAGTGGCAGTGCAGGAGAGGCAACAACGTAGGCAACGCAGTGTGTTGACCACTCTTCGTCAACGATCCCATAGCAGTACACCCCCATTTTTCAAATGGGACTTATCATGTGCAAAGCTCGTGTCATCCAGTCTTCATCGCCGATCGACAGCTGACATTGTTATAAATGATGTAAACCCATTCTGCAATTTATGATGTAAATGATCTAAGTAAGACCGTCCATGTATGTAACAACCTAGGTAAGCCTAGTATGTTGTTGATGACTTCCATCCTAGGAGGTTTTTTGTCTCACTGATTCAAGAAAGTGATAGGCAGAGTTTTTCCCTCCAGCCTCACCCCAAAACTAGGGTGGATTTTGTCATCAGCATGCTAAGTGAGTCCTAGTGTTTCTATCGAGTCCTTGTAAAAGTAGTTTGAACTACTTGGTCTACTAGATCATATTTTGAGTCGTAGAACTGGGTATTTATTTGAGGGTCTATACAAATGGGTTTTCCCCCTTCATGTATGTAAAAGTATTATCTCATGTAAAAGAGAGTTGGAAAAATAATTATAATCCCCTCTTAGTCAATTAATTAAATTTTCTGGTCAATTAATTAATAAAATCCTAAACCAGAAATTTAATTAATTTAGGGTCCTAAGTTAGGATTAAATCTTTAAGGGCAAAATTTGTGGGTCCTTGGAAAATGATTTTGAAAGCCCCAGGCCAAGGGAATATTGAGAATTTTAAGAAATATTGGACCCTTGGGCCTTGGTGGTTAAGTCAAGGTCAAAATTTTGGGTTAATTAACTCAAAAATAATATTTTTGAGTTAATTAAAATTGAATTAAATGATAAATTCGTTTTTCCCCAAAATTTTAATTTCAACACTCCAGATTAAAAGATAATTAAATCTTTTGGACGGTTGAGATTATTTTGACGAGGATCATCCAAACTAGCCGTTAGAGATTTTGTCCTATAAATTCAAAGGTCTCTGTCATTCTTGAATCATCCGATCTCAGGATCGTGCACTTGCTCTTAGAAGCTCTTGTAAACTTTTTGAAGAATAAAGCATAAAGACTTTGGGGTTACAAATCTGGATGTTCCTTTTCAGATCTGTGTGGTGAATTGTCTCTAAACTCTGCTACTTTGTTTCTTGTATTTTATGGTTGATGGCCTTCATGGATTAATCTGCATATAGGTATCTTATGCAGTTTTCTGAGTTTATAAAATAACATTTTGATTTTTCTGCAAAGGTCTCATGTTGTTTTCTTAAATCTCTATCAATCTAAGATTCAGATCTAAGTGTGAAGGGAAATTTTTTTTAAGATTGGGCGTCTGGGGAAGTCTTCGGTTGGACCAGCCGACTCTCAATAAACATAAATCTGATAAGCTCTTTATTTGTTAAATTCCGGGTCTATCTTACGATATTTGTGATTTTGCAGGGTTTCGAAGGCTTGCGCCTCTCACTAAAAATTTTAAACTTCTGAAAGTTGTGCTAAATGGATTTCAGATCTAACCATGAGGGTTTTAAATTTGTAAATTAGTGTAAATTTATGGGCTATACGTGAGGGGTTTAATTTTTTTCTTTGTGTGGCTTCGGATCTAACTAATTGTTGCGAATTCTGAGTTTAAATTGAATTTTTTTTTTTGAATCTAAGGCGGATCTTGCAGTTGGGCCTCAATCTGCTACTGTGGGCAGGATTTGGCATCATTTGATTTTGAAGAGCATATAAATTCAAGTTTGCAGTGAGGATCCCTTTAACTTGAGGGGAAAAATTTAATTGCATTCTGTTTCATTGCTGTTTCTGGCGTTGGCAAAGACTCCTGCAGCCATCCTCACATCGCTGCGTTATTTCTCTTGCTGCCCCTCGAGGCAGATCTCACACTGCATATTCCCTTTATCCACTTTCTCCATTTTGGTCGATTTCCCTTTGTTTTCGATCTGCAAACTCAGGCCACAAACAAACACGTACATTTCAAATCCTTTGCCCTCGATTTCGATTTTCCATGTTCGATTTCCCATCTGCGCTCCTCACGTCCAGCATTTGTTTTCAAACTCCATCGACCTGCATTATACTTCTAGCGTCCTCCATTCCGTTTTCTGCCATTGATTCTCCTCCGCAAATTACCACTGCACCTTCCCTTCATTCCTGACGTCAATTCTCTCCTATGCCGTCCAACATCTTCCCACGCTACGTTCAACCTCGATCCTTGATTCTGTCCATCGAGCTACCTGCAAACACAGTGAACGCAGCATAAGCTCCATTGCTGCCGATACATCTTCAGCTCCTCCGCTCGAGCCGTGCCTCCGTCTGCTCCCCTGACCTGCAAAACGACAAGAAAACCAAGACGCGCATATAAAATCTGAATAACCCTTGCGATTTGTAAATCAACGTGGTTTCATTCTTTTTATTGTATGAGTTTTTATTGTATATAGTTTAGACATTAGATTTTAGATTCAGTAGCGTTGAATTTTAGTCGGTTTTCATTTTTTTAGATTTCGATTCATATGTAGTTAGTTCTAAGTTAGCGTAGGTTTTAAATTTCATTTTTTTTTATTGTTAGTTTTAAATTGTTTCATTTTAGATTTAATTTAGATTTAGATTTATTCTAACTTAGTTCTAATTTTAATTTAGTTCAAATTTTTTAGATTTTAATTTTGTTAATTAGATTAGTCCTTTAGATTTTGGTTTATTTCTTAATTTTAGATTTGTCCTTTAATTTTAGTTTAGTTTAAATTTTAGATAGGAGCTTTTATTTAGATTTCTAACTTATTTTCAATTTTAAAAATAAAAAAAATTAAAAAAAATTTAAAAAAAAATTTTCAAAATCCAAAAATTTTAAAAATTTTAAATTTTCCATAGTCAAATGTGCGAAATTTTTCTATCTAAAGTTTTGACTATAGAGACATTTTCTGGATCAAAATTAATTGAAGCATCATAAATCTGAAAATATTGCGAATATCTGGCATTTTAATCGTATTGTTGCATGGTTGTAGTGTTTTCAATTGAATATCATTGATCAATCGTGTTTTAATAATCAACAGTTAGTCATCACTTACTGGTTTATAATTGCATAACGGGATTCTGTTTGACTCCATAAGGCACTGGTCTTAGCGTGATATCTAATCTACATCTGTGGAATCTCGTTCATTTTATAAGTATTTGATGTTTTAGCTGTGTCTCCTGGATTTGTCATCCTCGTTTATAATAGGGTCTACCTCCCTTAACTTGCAAGGAGACAGTTTAAAGAGAGAGATTGGGGATAAGAGTGACAGCGCCCAATCTGAGCCGTTGTCGCGGTGCCTGGACAATCTGTGCGACAACATTTTTTGGCGCCGTTGCCGGGGATAGAGTTTTTCTGTCCTTGGTCTTAACGACATTTTATAATCTTCAAATCTTCTTTCACCATTCATTAGCCTGTCGCAAGGGATCACTTTTTCTGGCGTCTTTCATCTCTTCATATTTTCATCGTCTTATCTTTCGTCATATCTCTAATCATTTCATCTTTAGCACCTGGACATTTTGGTTGGCTTCTTGTTTGGGAGGCGACTCCACTTATTCATCTTTTATTCCCAGACAAGAATCCCCCCCTGATATCCATCTGCTATCTCTCGATTATTTCCCCTGTTTTAGAATTAGTTTCATGTTCAAGTGGCGACTCCAACTCTTTCATTTCTTACAAGAGTTCCTGCCAAGAAGTTCGCTTCTTGAGAACCTTTTGACTATTCTTGAACACGGATCTATTTCTAAAATCTTAAAGACGATATCATGGATATTTTTGCCCCGTGTAATTTTGCTAATATTCAGGGTTATCCCCATGATCTCCCTCAAATGGATAAATTACCTATCTTTCAAGGAAATGATGCAGTTAGTGTTAAATCTCATTTGTTTGCTTTCAGTAACTGGTGGAATAGAATTACAGTTGCAAATAATAATTTCGATGATGTAAAAATGAAAACTTTTGTTCTTACTTTTGGCGAAGATGTTGTTGAATGGTTTACGGAAAAGCCTGATAGTTCATTCAATACTTTTGAATCCATTGTAACTGCTTTTAAGGAGAAGTATGGTGATAAAAGGGAAGATCGGCATTTGGTAATAGAGATCAGTACCATAAAAAAGAAAGAAAATGAAACGACTGAAGAATTTAACAGGAGATTTAATGGTATTCTTAGAGAAATATCTCACACCCATAAACCTCCTGATGGATCTCTTCTGAATTTTTACATTGATGCTTTTGATTCTGATACTTCATATGAGTTAAGGCGGGCCAAAACTGCAAATTATAAAGCTTGTCAATCTTTGGCCGAGGAGATTGAAAAGGATAAGAAAGCATCTGGAATGTCCAAAACTCCAGATTTTGATAGATCTTTGACAGATACTAAATTAAAAGAACCTCTAGAAGATGATGATCACCCTGTGAAAAGGTTAATGCAAAAACTTGAAAGCATGGAGCTTAATCAAGCGAAATTGATCTCTGAACATGCTAAGGAAATAAGTGTCTTACAGGCTAGGTTGGTCCAACTGGAAAGGGCTCAAACGCAGAATTCCCAACTTAGAAATAATGATGCTTTGCAGGAAAGAGACCTATCTTATGAGCAGAGACCGACAAATCAACTCGAGTTTGCAAATCTTGTGGATGAAGTTCCGCCTTATTGTAGAGCCTGTAATGATCTTCATGAAGAGGCTACTTGTCCCGTTATCAAAAGGATCATAGCTAGTAGAATGGCAAGGTCAAGATATCAAATTAATGTTGTTGGTAAGGACTATCACATGCATATAGAAGATCATGAAAGTCAGGTTAAGGAGCCAACTCAGATGATTAAGGATGTGCAACCCAATCATATGCAAATAATTCAAAACATGGAAGCTAACCAAATCAATCTTCAAAATCAAATAATTGCCATGGAAGAAAAACATGTTAAGGAAATAAATGTCATGGAAAACAGGTTAAAGATAATGGAAGTTAATCATTCTAATCAGATGTCCATCATGGAAGCAAGACACACCCAGGAAATGAATACCATGAAGGAAAATCACTTGTTGGAAATGAGTTCCATACAGGAAAGGTTGGAAAAAATGGAAAAATTACATATACAAATGTTTCAGCCGAAATTTGATTATGAAGATTCATCAACAGATCATGAGACTTCTTGTCTGCTAAAGCCATTCCCATCTCATCACATGGAGGATTTAACTATGGTTTCAGAGGATGTTGAGAAAGACCAAGCTTATGTGTCACCATTGACAGAGTATATCCAGGATAATATTGGTCACGCTCCAGGTTCTTCAGATATTTTGTACAAACATCTTCAAGATGAGGACAAGAAATATACAGTGGTCTCATTGCTGACATCACAAGCCACTCAGAAGAAGAGAAAGAAGCAAAAAAGAAGTAAGTGGTTTGATTCGTCTGATGGCCGTGAGCAGCTTGATATTTGGATAAGACAGAGTCCTACATTATGCAAGATTGGACATGGTACATCTGAAAAGCAGCCTACAGACTTGCCTGAAAGTAGGCAAATGCTCAGCATACACTATATTGAGCACATCTGATGCCACAGGGCATCCTTTGTATCGTATTTCTAACCTTATTCCTTGTTATTCCAGCATTTCATTTTGCAGTTAGAGTAGATTTACTTTTCATGTTAAGTAGAATAATAAATAAAAGAAGAGCTTCTATTTTTCATGAGCTTAATGTTATATGATGATATTTGGATGGACGCTACTTATGTAATCTTGTGTGTTGCTTGGATGCAGATTTTGGATTCTCACATTCCTTCAACGAAGCAACGTGTCCCCAAGTAGAGCCAGATGTTGACCACACTTCGTCAACTACCCCATAGCAGTACACCCCCATTTTTTCAAATGGGATTCGTCATGTTCGACGTGGTTGCGCCATTCAGATTCCATCATCCAGTTTCGATCGACAGTTTTTATAATGATGTAAACCCATTCTGCATTTTATGATGTAAATGATCTAAGTAAGACCGTCCATGTATGTAACAACCTAGGTAAGCCTAGTATGCTGTTGATGACTTCCATCCTAGGAGGTTTTTTGTCTCACTGATTCACGAAAGTGATCGGCAGAGATTTTCCCTCCAGCCTCACCCCAAAGCTAGGGTGGAATTTGTCATCAGCATGCTAAGTGAGTCCTAGTGTTTTTTATCGAGTCCTTGTAAAAGTAGTTTGAACTACTTGGTCTACTAGATCATATGTTGAGTCGCAGAACTGGGTATTTATTTGAGGGTCTATACAAATGGGTTTTCCCCCCTTCATGTATGTAAAAGTATTATCTCATGTAAAAGAGGGTTGGAAAAAATAATTATAATCCCCTCTTAGTCAATTAATTAAATTTTCTGGTCAATTAATTAATAAAATCCTAAACCAGAAATTTAATTAATTTAGGGTCCTAAATTATGATTAAATCTTTAAAGGCAAAATTTGTGGGTCCTTGGAAAATGATTTTGAAAGCCCCAAGCCAAGGGAATATTGAGAATTTTAAGAAATATTGGACCCTTGGGCCTTGGTGGTTAAGTCAAAGTCAAAATTTTGGGGTAATTAACTCAAAATAGTATTTTTGAGTTAATTAAAATTGAATTAAATGATAAATTCGTTTTTTCCCCAAAATTTTAATTTCAACGCTCCGGATTAAAAGATAATTAAATCTTTTGGACGGTTGAGATTATTTTGACGAGGATCATCCAAACTAGCCGTTAGAGATCTGGTCCTATAAATTTAGAGGTCTTTGTCATTCTTAAGTCATCCGATCTCAAAATCGTGCACTGGCTCTTAGAAGCTTTTGTAAACTTTTTTGAGGAATAAAGCTAAAGACTTTGGGGTTACAAATCTGGATGTTCCTTCTCAGATCTATGTGGTGAATTGTCTCTAAACTCTGCTACTTTGTTTCTGGTATTTTATGGTGGATGGCCTTCATGGATTAATCTACATATAGGTTTCTTATGCAGTTTTCTGGGTTTATAAAATAACATTCTGATTTTCTAAGGGTCTCATGTTGTTTTCTTAAATCTCTATCAGTCTAAAGTTCAGACCTAAGTGTGCAGGGAAATTTTTTTTAAGATTGGGCGTCTGGGGAAGTCTTCGGTTGGACCAGCCGACTCTCAATAAGCATAAATCTGATAAGCTCTTTATTTGTTAAATTCCGGGTCTATCTTACGATATTTGTGATTTTGCAAGGTTTCGAAGGCTTGTGCCTCTCACTAAAAATTTTAAACTTCTGAAAATTGTGCTAAACTGATTCAGATCTGACCATGAGGGTTCTAAATTTGTAAATTAGTGTAAATTTGTAATTTATCTGTGAGGGTTTAATTTTTTTTCTTGGTGTGTGGCTTCGGATCTAACTAATTGTTGCAGGTTACAGGTTCAAATTGAATTTTTTTTTTTAGATCTAAGGCAGATCTTGCCAGATTGGGCCTCAAACTGCTATTGTGGGCAGGATTTGGCATCATTTGATTTTGAAGAGCATATAAATTCAAGTTTGCAGTGAGGATCCCTTTAACTTGAGGGGAAAAATTTAATTGCATTCTGTTTCATTGCTGTTTCTGGCGTTGGCAAAGACTCCTGCAGCCATCCTCACATCGCTGCGTTATTTCTCTTGCTGCCCCTCGAGGCAGATCTCACACTGCATATTCCCTTTATCCACTTTCTCCATTTTGGTCGATTTCCCTTTGTTTTCGATCTGCAAACTCAGGCCACAAACAAACACGTACATTTCAAATCCTTTGCCCTCGATTTCGATTTTCCATGTTCGATTTCCCATCTGCGCTCCTCACGTCCAGCATTTGTTTTCAAACCCATCGACCCGCATTATACTTCTAGCTGCCCCATTCATGCCGCTATTGATTCTCCGCAAATTACCATCGCACCTTCCCTTCATTCCCGACGTCAATTCTCTCCCTATGTCGTCCCAACATCTTCCCACGCTACGTTCAACCTCGATCCTTGATTCTGTCCATCGAGCTACCTGCAAACACAGTGAACGCAGCATAAGCTCCATTGCTGCCGATACATCTTCAGCTCCTCCGCTCGAGCCGTGCCTCCGTCTGCTCCCCTGACCTGCAAAACGACAAGAAAACCAAGACGCGCATATAAAATCTGAATAACCCTTGCGATTTGTAAATCAACGTGGTTTCATTCTTTTTATTGTATGAGTTTTTATTGTATATAGTTTAGACATTAGATTTTAGATTCAGTAGCGTTGAATTTTAGTCGGTTTTCATTTTTTTAGATTTCGATTCATATGTAGTTAGTTCTAAGTTAGCGTAGGTTTTAAATTTCATTTTTTTTTATTGTTAGTTTTAAATTGTTTCATTTTAGATTTAATTTAGATTTAGATTTATTCTAACTTAGTTCTAATTTTAATTTAGTTCAGCTTTTAGATTTTAATTTTGTTAATTAGATTAGTCCTTTAGATTTTGGTTTATTTCAATTTTAGATTTAACTTTTTTAATTTTAGTTTAGTTTAAATTTTAGATAGGAGCTTTTATTTAGATTTCTAACTTATTTTCAATTTTAAAAATAAAAAAAATTTAAAAAAATTTAAAAAAAAAAATTCAAAATCCAAAAATTTAAAAAATTTTAAATTTTCCATAGTCAAATGTGCGAAATTTTTCTATCTAAAGTTTTGACTATAGAGACATTTTCTGGATCAAAATCAATTGAAGCATCATAAATCTGAAAATATTGCGAATATCTGGCATTTTAATCGTATTGTTGCATGGTTGTAGTATTTTCAATTGAATATCATTGATCAATCGTGTTTTAATAATCAACAGTTAGTCATCACTTACTGGTTTATAATTGCATAACGGGATTCTGTTTGACTCCATAAGGCACTGGTCTTAGCGTGATATCTAATCTACATCTGTGGAATCTCGTTCATTTTATAAGTATTTGATGTTTTAGCTGTGTCTCCTGGATTTGTCATCCTCATTTATAATAGGGTCTACCTCCCTTAACTTGCAAGGAGACAAATGCTTTAAGGGAAGAGATTGGGGACAGAGTGAGTCTCTCAATCACGCGTTGTCGCTATGTTCGGACACCGTGCGACAACACAAGACAATGGAGAGCAACAGCCGTAGTGATGGGCGTTGTGGTGATTGGTTGGCAGAGGTGGCAACGCAGTCTAGTGGGGCCCAAAGGAACGTTGGGGGCTCAACTAGGTAAAAGAGGATGAGAGCAACTCATTCCTCATTCATTCATCCATTGATTTTTCTGTCTAATAGACTGAAAGCACGCTTGAGCTGTTTAGCCAAGTCTGCATTGTTGTTTAGCACAGAGACTTCTGAGCGGAGATCTCAATCTTGTGAAAATTTCAATCCCGAAAATCCTTCTACAATGATAGATTTATTTCTCCTACTTATTATTTCCAATAAGTTATTTACAGAATTCTTCAAGTAAATTTCAAAATAAATACTACTGCAGCATTCAATCAAGTATATGTAGAGAATAAAACAATAAGAAGTACAAGCATAAGAATCAATCACATATACACACTTCTTTTTGGAAAATTGTCCCCGGAAAAACCCAATGCGAGAAAATTGGTGCAGCAAATGAGGGTTTATATATTATTCTTCAGCAATGAAATTCTTTACAAGACTGGTAGACTTCAGTAGAAAACACCTGAGATAAATTCTCACGAACCCTCTGGAAAATTTCTGACACTCAGAAGACTCACAGCTTCCCTCTGCATCTCTCTGCGCAGTGCCTGCATGAGACTGCGTCACTCTGCATGGGCTCTCTGCGTTGCTCATCCTCTTTGGCTTAGCCCTTTGTAGATTATTGTGCGATATTTTGTGATTTTCTTTGTCTATCACTAGTTGGTTTTTTGTAGCCTTCTTTTTCTAACTTGTTTTCTTGTAGCAACTTGTGGGATTCACCTTCAAGAAACTATTAACAAATTGTTGCAGGACCTTTGAGCTCTAATGTCAAACGAGGAGGACATTCTCTTTTTCCTTCGGTCGTGGGCAGTTAAGGAGCTTGTTTGAGGAAGGTCAAGTTCCTTTTGTGGCTTCTTATTTCTCTCTTGGTCGTGAGCATTGAGGAGGCTTAGCCTCTCTTCTTCACTTGTAAAAACCTGATTTCTATTGAATCTTTATATTGCAGAAATTTCTCATCAAGGATAAGTCTAAGACCTCAAGTTTCATTTGTAAAGGTTTTCCTTGAGCTTGTAGGAGGCTTCATAGTCTCTTACCTCTAACAACCAATAAATTTCTGATTTTGGGAGCATGGGTTTTACCCATTGACATCCCAATCTCTCCATTTTTGGAGAAGAATTGTGGCGTGATTTGTTAATCTCTTTAAATTGCACACATCTCATTTAATTAGTCAATTAACACAACCATGCATTTCATTCATTTCACTAGCTATTCACTTTGATTTGCTACAAGTTTTAAAAGCATTTACTTTCATAGCAAATTGAGATTTTTTTTATATGCAAACATCTTAACTTGAGTTTGTTTAGCTTGAAATCACACTTCAAATTTGCTTATGCTTCACCATTGAGCATACTCTACAACCTTAAGTTTGATGCATCAAGTAAAACTACATTTTATTTCATGCTAAGAAAATATATTTCAAGTTGAAGTTGAATTTTCATTTTCATATTAATTTAATTTTAGATCTTACATGCCCCAAGCATCACTAAAATTTTACCTCCAACATAAGTTGGTTGAATAGACATTTTAGGGACCCTCTACTCCTCTATTGACTCCTCACTGTGAGATCCATATCTTTGGGCGAGGGTGAGGTCTGAGGATTGAAGAGTTGAATTGTAACCTTGCTTTAGAACTAAATAATAAAATAAACCAAGAGCATTTTTCATCACATTTACCTTACTTGCAAGATTCTAATTTTTTACTTTCTTGATGGTTTAGAGTCTCACATGCAACATCATTTCCTATTTTCAAGAAGCATTCCCTTTCATGCAAGTATTGTAATCTCTTTTGCAACAAGTTTAGTTTAATTTTCTGGTACATGGAACATTGTCTACTTTAGCAAACTCTCTTTCATGTTTAATGATCATCATGTTCATGAATGGTTAATGAGTCTCATTTTCTTTACAAGTACTCTTATTTCATGTTGCAAGGCTAATTTCATGTTGTTATCTTGGTCTAACATTTGAGTTTTTCTATCATTTCATTTACATTCTTCAAAATAGATTACTAATTATTTGTATTTTGGCAAGATATTTTCACATGTTTTGATTCAGCAATTTATATATCTTAAAAGCATTCTTGTATATTGCATTTATAATATCTTGTGCGAACATTTTCTTGTTTCACTTTTCAGGATTACTTTTTCTTTCCATTTGAAAATAGTTCACTTCATTTAAGCAAATACAATTTCATTTTAAGAGAAATACTCTGAAGGCATTGGTTTCTCATATGTTTCATGTTTATCTTATGTATTGATGGTTATTGTTCATATTACGTTTTTCCTTATAAATTTGAAGAAGTAATCTATTTAACTTTAACAACTCTCCTAGAAGACTCACATCTTTAACTTAGTTTTTCTTTAGGGACCACCCCCCATAGCTAACCTAGGAGATAGCTTAAACAGAGAGAGTCAGGATTAGTGTGACAACCCCTTCTCTGAGTTCCTTGCCACCAACCACACCTTGTGGGGTTAAATGCTTTTCTCACTAACTTGTAGGTAGGTTTAGGCGGAAAGGTCAATAGGTCCCACCTCAAATTGCGCTGCCTTTAGCTCGTACCAATGAACTGCAATGTCACATGTGGGACGCAGTCTCTTCTCATTGGGCCCACATCTTCTACTACAGCCGCAATATTTTCCTTGGCCTAATGTTTTGATCTCTAAAGTTTCCTAAGTCTAATTGTGGGCCCCCAAACCCACATCCCCATAGTCAAAATGTAATAGTGAGCTGAATATCAAAAATTAATATTCTAATTAGCAGAATTGTGAATTAGGAATATTATAGGGTGGAAGATACACTAGATGTTGACATTTTGAGGTGTTGGGGTAGCATCGGATGTGCTCTAGCTCCCAAACTTTGTGGAGGGACTAGAGTACATGAGATATCCAATACCCAGAAAGCGCTTTAAGAAATTCCATCATGTTTAAGAGATATTTAATTAATTAATCCTTTTAATTAAGGACCCTAAATCTAACTTAGGAAAATTAAAAGATTAAAGTTAATTAAATTAAACATGTGATGAAAATGACTTAAGTCACACGGATCAAGCTTTCTTTTAATCTTAGCCATCAATTCAAGGTTAAATCACGGTCGTTGGTTTCCCAACAATAAAAGTATAAAGGAAAGGCTTGGGGTCAGTTAGAGAACACACACAGTGGCAGAGCACTGAGACTAAGCTGAAATTTTAGGGCATGGTTTGCTAAGAATTTTAGAAGTGTTTCAGTTGCACCGAGGGGTAGTATTGGCTAGAGGGATGGTTTGATCCCAGGCCAAGAGTGCAACAAGAGGCTGAGAAGTAGCACATTGAGCAACGCAGAGAGGGCAGCAGCTACGCAACACAACCACAACCCAGCAAAGGCAGTGCAGAGGCTTTAGGGGATATGCAGGGCTGACACAGGCCCAGAAAGGGCAACGAAGAGACAACAGGAGGCTAGCAAGGCAAGGCTGACGCAAGCCCAGCCAGGGCAACATAGGGGTAGCATAACCCAGTCTGGGGTGACGCAGGCCCTTCCTAATTAGCGCAGCGACTGACACATGCTAGCAAAGCTGACGCAGAGGGCTTTAGAGCAGCGCTGAGGTTTTTGAAGACTGAAAAGGATTGAGTTCTGTAAATCCCATTTGAGGGTGTGAATAAGTCAATATTTTGTCTCCTGAACAGAGGTATAGCTGCAATTTTATTTCTCTATCGGGTTAACGAGTTGGTGCCCAGATTTTTTGTACTTAGAATATACTTAATAATAAAACCCTCCAGCAGCCAAAATAGCGGTTTTCCTGCACTGGGTTTTTTTGGGGACAATTGTCTAGAAAATCCTTCTGTGTCACCTTGTCATTGTGCATGTATTCAGTTTAGATCTGTATGTGTAGGTTGTTGATGTATTTACTTCGATGGTAATGTTGAATATTTCACATTAATAACTTAATGTAAGTAGGAGAAGTAAATCTGAAAATTAATAGTAAGGTTTATGTTTGAGATATTCAGAAATTTTCACACTAGATGGATATGAAGACCACCTTTCTCAATGGGGTCATACAGGAGGGTGTTTACATTGAGCAGCCACAGGGCTTTGAGTTGCATGGGAGAGAGTCTCATGTGTGTAGGCTTAAGAAAACCTTATATGGACTGAAGCATGGTATGAGAGGATTGATGCTTACTTGCAGCAAATGGGTTTCCAAAAGAGTGATGCAGATCCAAACCTAAATTTTATTATGGTTGGTGAGAATCCACTCATTTTGGTTATGTCTGTGGATGAATTATTTATTACAAGAGAGGAGAGACTCATTCAACACTGCAAGAGGGACCTTGCTTCATAGTTTAACATGACGAAAATGGGACTGATACACTACTTTGTTGGGTTGGAGGCTTGGCAGGAGGATGGGCATATCTTCGTGGGCTAGGGGAGATATGTAGGTGACATACTGAGGAGATTTTGTATGGATAATCGCATGCCTATGGCTACTCTAATGATCACCGACTAGAAGAAGCTGTGTGCTTCAGAATTCGAGTTGGTGAACTCCACTATGTATCATCAGTTGATTAGTTCGTTGTTGTATCAAGTCAAAACTAAGCCAAATATTTGTTTCACAGTCAATACATTGAGTCAGTTCATGATGGAGACGAGGAGGGCACACGGGGTGGTTGCGAAACATGTATTACACTACCTACATGGCACAGTGGATTATGGTCCGGACTATATCTGGCGGGTTGGAGTCAAGTTGATAGGTGGTACAGACTCAAATTGGGCTAGCACTGCTAGTGACCGAAAGAGTATTTCTGGATGTTGTTTCAGGTTAGGTTCAAAAATTGTGTCGTGGTTCAATAAGAAACAAAGATCAGTGGAACTGAGTTTCGTGGAGGCCGAGTATATTGCAGCCAGTCTGTTAAAATTGGAAAGTAGTTCCCAACTCCACCTTGGACAACTCATATGATGGAGATGATATTTTTATTGGATTCCTCTTTTCGAGAGGTACAATATTGATCTAAAGATCATCTTGTTCGGATGAGAAAAAGTGTGATTTTGAATTTATTATTCACACGTGTAAATTTTCAAGGTCGGCTAGAATCAAATGTAGGCTCATGAAGCCCAACGGGATGTGTCTCCACACCCTCGTCAAACTGTATAAATAAGAGTGACCTAGTTCCCCTTTTGGCCATCACTCACTCTCACATTCTTCTCTCTCCAAATCAGATTGGTTCGTACAACGTGGGTTTCTCTCTCTTCCTCTCTCAAATGTGTGGTTGTAAGATGCATTTCAGGAGTAGATTGCAGGCCGCATATTTTAGGGAGTTGACTAGTGTTGACTAAGGGTCAAACCCCAATCTTTGACTGCGATTTTCTGGCAGAAAATCTGATCTCTGGAGGCCGCATTCATTGGCACAAAAATCGAGGCATTTGGAGCAATTTGACCTGCATTGACCGCAGTTTTATTTGACTGCAATGTTGACTAAAGTTGACTAAGTTTGATTGAAGTTTCAGGAACTATTTTTGGCCTGACTTTGACTCTTCTTGGAGGTCGAATTGACTAACTTTGACCGAGTTGTCTTAGGGACGATTTGTTGTTGATTTGACCAACGTTGACTTTCTGGTTAGGGCTTCTGCTACACTATTGTTATGACAGGGTTGATTTGACAATATTTGGGCATGTAAAATTGTATTATGTACTCTCTCTCTCTCTGTGTCGAATTATTGAAGAATAATAAGAAGAATTTGATCAAAGGGTTTTCTCCACATTGGGGTTTTTTCTTGGCATCCGCCAAATATTGTGTCCTCTTGTCTTGGCTTGTCTTTTTCTTATTGTTTATGTTCTATTTGCATTTACTATCAATGTTAATGTGATTTCTAATTTTGAAATTGATATTGGGCTAATAAAGAAAATTGAAGTAAATTTCTCTTAAGCATAGAACATACCATTGTTATTTAAAATTAACATGGTATCAGATCTCAAGTGAAGACAACGCCCAAGCAAGAGTGAGAAAAAATATCACTGAGATCTGTTGGACAAGGACAAGAGTCAATGGCGTCCTCATCTTACTTCAAATATGAGGACAAGCTCAATGATAAATTTGATTATCATGCATGGAAGATGTCTTTAGACTTAACTATGGAAGAGAATGATGTCATGGACTATGTGTAGCGAAAGATTGTTGAGCTTCCTACAAATGCGTGGGCTGCCACTAAAACAAAGTACAAGAAAGGAGAGGTCAAAGCTAAGAATATCATCAGGGATTCCATTCAAAAGAATTTGGTTGCTAACATCTCTGAGATGGACACATCTAAGGAGATGTATGACAAGTTGGTTAGCATGTTCAAGGCTAACCAACTATCCTCAACAATGATAGGATTCTAGGTTTTGATAAATTCAATACCACTATCCTCAACGATGATAGGATTCTAGGTTTTGATGAATTCTTGACTAGATGCACTCAAGAAGAAACAAGGATGATGAAGAGAGACATGCCTTCAAATAGGAATGATCCTACTGCATTCTCCACTCATGCTAAAAGGAAGAACAATGTTGGTCCAAGGAAACAAGGTCAAGGAAGACAGCGATTCAAAGAAGGAAGAAAGGGAATATGCTTCAACTGTAATAGGTTTGGCCACTATGCTAGACAATGTCTTAATAAAAGGGATACACCACAAGATGATGATCACAATCACAACAATTTCAAGGGAAATGGGAATCAAAGAAATAATAGGTTCAAAAACAAAGGAAAGAGAAATGCTCCCGCTACACGATATGGAAATGGTCGACCTACTAAGAAGCCAAGAAACTCCAGGTATGAGGAACCTAATGTTGTAGATAAGAAAAATAAATTTTATCTTATCTCTTCCCTCACTATTGCCTCTCCTCCAGACACATTGGGAAATTGGTTGATTGATAGTGGTGCCTCAAGACACTTCACTAGGTACAAAGAAGCCCTCACAAATTTGGTTGAAAAGGAAACCAATTTGGAGATCATACTTGGAGACAATGCCACATATCCCGTGAAAGGGACAGGAACTGTTACTCTTCATTTAAATCAAGGTCAAATCCTTCACCTACAAGATGTATTATATGTACCTGACTTGAAGAAGAATTTGGTATCTATTTCGGCATTGGAAGACAAAGGATTCAAGGTAGCATTTATTGATGGGAAGGTACGCATTTGGCAAAGGAACTTCAAGGATGATTTTACTCTTGGATTTAGGGTTGATAACCTTTATCAAGTTGGAGGAAGTCCTTTGGGAGCCATGACATGCAACACTTCTCTTCAATCCGAACTATGGCACTGGAGGTTCGATCACCTTCATTATAAAGCTCTTCCCGATGCTAGGAAGATGGTCACAGGTATGCCTGAATTCAAATCTGATCATGAAGGCGTTTATCAGGGTTGTGCCGAAAGGAAACATACAAGGGGACCATTCCCCTCCAGTGATAGTAAGTACCGACATTCTACAATTGATCCATTTTGAATTATCTAGTATGTTGCCCGTAACATATTTGGGAGGATATTTGTACTATGCTATTTTTGTGGATGACTTCTCTATCTAAACTTGGATCTATTTCTTGAAGAAGAAGGATGAAATGTTCAAATGGTTCTGCTCTTTCATATCCTTGGTTGAAAATCAAACAAGGAAGAAGATCAAAGTATTGAGGACCGATAATGGAACCAAATATGAGTCAAATAAGTTCAATGACTATTGTAGAGAAGCTAGCATTAAGAGGGAGACCACTACTGCTTATACTCCTAAACAAAATGGAGTTCCTGAAAGGAAGAATCGAACCATCATTGCAGCCACTCGTGCCATGCTTCATGACCAAGGCCTACCAAAGTTTTTATGGGGAGAAGCTTCCAACACTGTCGTGTACGTTCAAGATAGATGCCCACATCAAGCTTTGGACTCCAAAACTCCCGAAGAAGTTTTCACTGGTAAGAAACCTGATGTTTCTCACTTTATAGTTTTTGGTAGTCTCGTGTATTTTCATGTGCCGAAAGAAAAGAGAAGCAATTTTGATGCTTCTGGGAAGAAGGGAATATTTGTGGGCTACAATGAAACTTCAAAGGCATACAAAATATATGTGCCCCGTCAAAGGGAAGTGGAGATAAGTCGTGATTTCACCTTCGATGAAGATGCTACCCTTGGGAAGGTTATAGATCTTCCTATTCCAAAGAAAGACAAAGATGAAGATGCAAGAAAGCAAGAAGAACCAAAGGATGAACCGATGCCTGATGTTGAAGGACCGATGGTGAGCCCTCTTCCTAAAAAAGGGGACCCTCTTGGTGAGCCCTCTTCCTAAAAAATGGAGCCCTCTTCCTAAAAAATGAGACCCTCATGGCTCAGAAGCACTCTCGAAGATGCCGAGAGACACTTTGCACCGAGGGGGACATTTCGTGAAAGTAAGAAGCCGAACAGGTACCAAGGGTACTTAGTTGCCATGATCACCATTATTAAATCTGAGCCTGGAATGTTCAAAGAATCCATGAAGAGCCAAGTTTGGAAGGATGCAATGAACAAAGAGTATGAGTCAATTATGAAGAATGATGTCTGGGATGTGGTCCCTAGACCCAAGAACAAGGTTGTTGTCACCTCAAAATGGTTTTACAAAATCAATAGATTTATTTCTCCTACTCATTATTTCAATAAGTTATTTACAGAATTCTTCCAGTAAATTTTGAAATAAATACTACTGCAGCATTCACTTATGTATATGCAGAGAAAGGAATAGTAAGAAAGATAAGCATAAGAAACAATCACATGTACACACTTCTTTTTGGACAATTGTCCCATAGAAAAAACCCAATGCGGGAAATGTTGATTTCTATAGCATCGGGAAGTGTTCTAAGTCTCCTTTTTTGTAGAGAGACTTGGACATCAGTTATCCAAAGAACCCAAAAATCGTTTGTGGAAATTCCACTCGGATATGACTTTATTAAAATAATTAATTATTTTAATGCAAACCCTAAGTTTAAAATTAGAGAAATTAAATAATTAAAGAGTATTAATAGAGCAGAGTGTGAATCTTCTAGAAAACGAAGATCAAGTCATCTTTTAATCTAAGCCATTGATTAACGATATAATATTGGTTGTTGATTCATCAGCAAGAAAACTATAAGAAGGGACTTAAGGGCCATTTGGAAATCAAGCCGGGGACACTCTCAGTACTCGAAGGAAATCGATTCTGAAGCAAGAGAATTCGATTTCATTGGGTGAGATTGTAGAGGCAAGGTTGCAGAAGCAGAAGGAGTAGGGAGGAGTCAGTTACCAGCAACAAAAGTCAGGAGGATGAAGGGAAGTGTGAGCTGATTAGCAGCAAGACCCCCTCCATGCAGAATCACGCAGTCCAGGGAGAGAATGCGCAGAGCTCTCACGCTGGATGACGCAGAGGGTGAAGGAGGTTACCCCGAGGATTTGAAATTTGTCTGGAGGGTCCAGAAAATTCAGCCACGTGTTTGTTAATTTTTCTCTGCTCATCAGACTCTTGTAAATGTACTTTCCATTACTGAAGATAAATATAAAACCTTCTTCTGCTGCACTGGTTTTCCCACATTAGGTTTTTCCGAGGAGAATTGTCCAAAAATAACTGCGTTCATGTGGTTGTTTCTATTGTGCTACTTGTGTAAATTATCTTTCTGTTCTTATGCTCTTATGATAGTGAAGATCTGCAAATGTGTTTATTTCAAAATTTACTGAAGCATCTGTAAAGAACTTATCTCATAAGTAGGAGAAATAAACGAAGTATTGCAGAAATATTTTCCTTATGAAAATTTCACATGGTATCAGAGCGAAGGGCTAAAAGCAAAAATGGAGGATCTTCCATCGACCAAAGATACATCACTCAGAAGGGTTCACACAGTCAAAGGGACTCACGCAGTCCTCCAGAGCATGCAGAAATGCAGAGAGAACACAACATGAAAGTGTTGGCATTCAGACTAGAGGAGGATCTTGTTTGTTTGTCGAGCACAACTCCTCTAAGTGTTTGGTATATTGACCGTGGAGCATCTGCTCATATGACGTGGGTTCAAGAATGTTTTTCTAGCTACCAAGAAGAACAAATGTTTTTCTAGCTACCAAGAAGAACAGATAAATTTCCAAATTATTATGGGAAACAAGGCAACATGTACCCCCATAGGGAGAGGTACTGTAACATTTCATATCGAGGATGGTAACAAGATTCGAGCCACAAATGTTTTGCATGTACCAGGGTTAGGGATGAATTTACTCTCAGTGTCTCAACTTTAGAACAAGGGCTATGACGTATACTTCATTATAGATAAGGTGTATGTCAAACACCCTAGCTGGAGCAAAAAGGCACAAATCGGAGTAAGGAGTCACAAGCTGTATAAGCTCCAGCTTGAATCTCCGGTGGCCCTGATTGGCAGTACAGACGACAGAGATCTGAATGAATTATGGCACAGAAGGATGGGGCATCTACATCATGGAGCCTAGGGGATTCTAAAATGTAATATCCCAGATGGGATATTTTAACTAAAATGCAGAAAAATACTGAATACCACAATTTGCCGTAAAATAAACATTCACTCAACAGAAGATTGCCATGTAAAATAAAAAGACAGGAAACCCTGCAATCCAATACCATATAGAACAAAAGAAAAATCTCAGCTTTTATTATAGATAATAAACAGGGGTTTACATATAGATCTGACCCAGAAAGAGCTGAGATAGAAAACTGGCCACCAAGATAAGCTGCTGAACGGCGCTGGCCACAAACTGAACTGCTGCACTCTCCCTTCGGCAATAGCTGACACTGAACCCACTGAAAATGATGAAGCCCAAGTTGAAGATCTGAATGATCCTCACACCAAACTCTGAAGCTCTGTGAAACTCCTGAGTGAAGTCTCCTCAAAAGTATTGGGTTTCCGTCCAATACTCACAAATCACCCGAGGGTTTCCGTCCTGGGGCTACTGCATGAAGTAGAGAACCACGTCCTCAAACCTCTCATACACAAGCAAATGATCTACTCCAAAGATATCTCCCAATGGCCTCCTCCCTTTCTTTTATAGATCCCTTGGAGCCTTCTAGAGCATTATTTTATTATTATTTTATTCATGGAGCACTTTTCCCTTTTATTAAAATATTATAAAATATTCCTTTTTAATGCAGAAAAGGGTAAATCGGCTACCATGCCTCCTCCGGTCACTGAAATCTGTGTCTAACTGTCCCATCGTGTAGGTCTCCTCGTCTCGGTTCCAATGAGCTATTACACTAAGGTGTTCCATCGTGTATTCCTCCCGGAATGCCACCTTGAGCATAATCAGCTGAGTTAAGCCCATAAATAACTCAAAATTCCGAAAGTTATCGGAATGCATCGGAACAAAAACCAAACTGCTCGGATGATGGATTATATCAAGAGAATGCCTCCGAACACCATGAAAACTCCTCAAAACTCCTTCGAAAAGCTCCTGAGCCCACTAATAGCACCAATATGTACATGTGACCTGTCTGCTCCTAACTCTGGAAGTCCCTCCTAGCCCTGTCATGGGTGATACCAAAAATGGGGATATTACAAACCTCTCGCCCCAAGATTGCTTGCCCTCAAGCAATCTAAATATGTGGGCCACTCTGTTGGCCCGTCGTATCTCAGACCTAATGCCTGGATCCCATACCAACTTCTGGGTGCTGCTATGCACCCGTGTCAAACCTCTTGGAATAGATCCCTCAATGCCGGGATCCCAAACTGATCTCTCTCTGTCCCAGTCAACAAACAATTCCCCCGGATCCCAATGCCACCATGGCCAATCATCGCCCAAGTCCCACGGGTCAGGCTACGCACTGTCTCTGGCTATAGCTGATGCTCTCAGAGGTGAAGACCACCAACAAGCAGCAATGCTCCCGGGCTCCTGTTGTGTTGTACCTGTAACTGCATATGCTGCCCAACCAACTGCATACCAACTCATCACCTCTCTCCAATCCAAGTCCTGACTCAATCCCATGCTGATCCTACTCTCCTGAAATCGGGAAGGAGTCCTGAAGTAACAACAACCGGTGCCCTCCTGCCAACTGGAATCTGTAACATCTACTATGTCTAAGGGCCCCTGCTCTGATGTGCTCCCCACGAAAAATACCGTACCATCAAGAGGGTACCAACTCATGATCTCCTGCCAGTCCATCCTGGAAGAAGAATCCAATGTAGCAACAACTACACATGGAACATGCCCAGGGTGTTGTTGCCAGCCTGTAATCAACTCCCACTGCTCTGCCCTGTCTACCAATGGAAACTGCCTGTAGAAGGAAGCCCCTCTCTCTATAGTGGGCCAAAGTGGGCAAGACATGCTGCAAGCCCCATCGATGTACTCCTGGAGAGTACTACTCACTGAAAGTACTGCAGCTCGGCTGACTGTATGTACATCTATCTGTACCTCATCGATGTGTCGGCCCAAATATGGATGCTCCACCATCTCCAACAACTCATCCCTCTCATCGGGAATGTAAAACTCCTGCTGTCCCCTAGCTTCCTGCAGAACTATTCCAACAACCCCCAACATCTCTAGAGGATATGGATCTGCAACTGCCATCACTGTACTCGGTTTTTGTGCATCTGACTGCTCCTCCTCAAAGGCTGACCCCAATGTTAGCTGCATATCCATCATAGGCTCAATGTGGGCACCCATCTGGATCTCCCCCAAAGGAATATCATGCCTGATGTGAATAATATCCTCCTCTGCTAACTCAGGCTCCATCATATGCTGCTCTGGCTGAATCATCACAAGGGACTCATCACCCAGAGTATCTCCTATACAGTCCCCTGACTGCTCACCCTGCACACTAGAACACAGCTCTGGTCTACTGTCATCATCATCTCTGCATGGTTGCTCTCGCTCCCCAGAAGCATCCTCATATGATCCCATGGACTCATCTGAAGAAGAGTCCTCATCCTGGCATACAGAAGGAACGTCTACCTGCTCTACCTCTGCCACCTCATCTACATCTCTCAAACATGAGTGATCAGGCCCCCAAGGTTCTTTGCAAATGAAGCAAAGTCCCTTCCTCCTCAGCTCATTTCTGCTGCCTGACCTACCAAACTGGAGCCGCTCCTCCCTGGTCAACTGTCTCCTGAGAAACTCAATGTTCTGCTCAACTAGCCCTCGGGCTAGCTCATAAGCAGCGGGCGAGACCAACTGCTCTCCCCTCCAAATGCTCAACAACCAGGTCTACAATTCTCGGCCAATGGTCTCATGGTCTCTCATACATGATGACAAGATGGACTGCATGTGTGTTATGACAGTATCAGGATGATGTTTCCTAATGCTGAAGAAGCATTGGAACATCTGCAAAATCAGGTCATCACACTCAAGGTCAAATATGATGACATAAGTCTTGATTGTGGCCATACTCCATAGAATCTCAAGCTTCTTCCCGAAGGTAGAGCCTGTGCTATTGTCCAAATCCTGAAAAGTTCCTACAATCAACCTCATAATCCTTCTCATAACATCATCATTATATGGCTCTATAGGTGCGGTCAATTTCATGATGTTACTGAGGCAAGCTGCAACTGGAAGTGTGACCCCTTCACAAGGCTCTTCCAAGAATTTGGGTTGTATAAGAGCAAGCATAGCAAGCTTTAGAGCCCAAATCAGTTTCTTCCCTTCTTCTTGGTCTATTGTGGACAGGAGTTCATTAAACTCTTCCAATTTGGACAACAATCTCCATGACATCTTCATGTGTTTCAGATCTATCCCAAGTGCAAAAATCTTGTGACCGATCTCCAATCCTTCCTACAAATCTTTTGGCTGTCCCTTTTGAAGGATGGCATAAATTCCTCTTGAAAAAGGTCTGTTGTTTGCCTTTGTTTTCTGGTCTCTTGCTGCATGGTGGTTTAACGAACCAACGTCTATTTTTATTTTCATCAATCTGTTTAGAAGTCCCTCCATGATTGAACCAACGATATGATCACTATTTTTTCTGAGTTAATGAGGTATTCCTTCAGTCAATAGCCCATCAAAACTTCATTTGCAGCTACTGTAGGCTTGAGTATATTCCTTGATTTTTATTTTATTTTATTTCACTTCCAAGTACAGTGATCCACATAAGATGACAAATCTCAAATTTCAGAACTTTAATCTTTAACCAGATCTTCATAAAAATAACCCACTGATATATTTGTATGGGTAATTTCTCTGCTTTACATTGTCCCTCTATGCACAGACTCGACTTCCTCTAGAATTTTATGCCTTCAATAAGACTGCTCCAGAAGTTGGAATAACGACAACCCTTGACACTGGAACTTCTCGGCCCCAACGATAATTATCATAGACGGTCCCTTAACCGATAAGATTCAATCTGCAACTACAATAGGGACTTGCTCATATAGAATGAGATGGAACTCAACTACAGGCATAATATTTTGGGCTTGGTTTTTCTACCATCACTCTGTCCACACAGCATAAATGCCAACATCGACCCCCTCAATTAAAATTTCCACGAATTTGCAATAAATTTATGAGTTTTTGTTCTGGTTTCAATTTTATTTTTGGCACACCGTTTGAGCCCGCACTAATGTCGGTGCACTTATCATAATTTCAATTCATTCACACAGCGAATGCAAATCAACTTTCAGTAATTTACCATGAGACTGACGCAAAGCAAAATTAATGAGTTCTGGAAACATACATTCGGTCCCCATCCTCCAATTACACGCAGCTGCTAGGTTCTGAGTCCTCGCGCAGCTACAGGGGATACCGATTTAAATTACGCATGTACCTATTGTATAGAGATTCTCGGCCGATGATTTTGTGGACACGCGCCTCTAATTCACTGCCCGCAACACTACGATACAATTCTCAGTTCATCGTTGATCCCTCAAATGCCAAATTTCTCTGCGATTTCACTGACACGGTCACTGCCTGGATGACAAGGGAAATACGGCCGTCGGTGGTTTGATGTCGGAACAATACGACAACCAATTTGAATTCGGGATGGATGCTCATGTCATCCGTAGCATCTATTATCAGCCTTGGCTTTAATGAAATTTGGGCGGTTACTGCTAACATCGAATTTTTAATCCCTTTTCTAACGCAATTGGCCTTTGTCCTTCACCCACGATTTTGCTGGACGACCACAAACCTCATGTAATTTGGCTCTGGAGAGCGTATTCCTTAATTTCTCTCAGTCCACACCATGATGGCCCTGTATTATGACTCAACTTCCACATTCTAGCACATTGTCACTATGACAACGCAGAACACCCAGCAAATCCCTGTAATGTGACTCGTCTTGGTAACAATTGGTTCACCGAACTTCTTCACTCAGATTGTACCAGCATATATACAGACTATGCTCTGTTTATGCGTATTAACTATGTCTGAGTATTTGCACTGCCCATCATTACAGTGAAACGTTGCAGCTACCATCACACACATGTCCTTGGCCCCATAACGACAATGCAGATTTGCATTACGGTTCCTGACCCCATTCAGAATTTAACAGAGGCGACGTCTGTAATTACAATTCTATCCTTGGTCGTTTGAATGCCCAACACTCGGCCAGCTAATAAATCTGACGGCTCTTACCATTTAAAATAATGACACCTCTGTATTAAGTTTAACCGGGCCAATACTTTCAGCTTTGAGCAATGTTCTTGATGGTTGTCCTGCCAAAAAACCACCTCTTCATAGTATACGGCCCCTTGACAAATGATTTCAACTTTTGGGCCTTGCAATATTTCTGTGATAGATTTTCTCACAAATCCTCTATTTCACTGAAGTTGATCCATAATGAACTCGCAGGCTGAGCCAAAACCAGTGCTCCGATACCACTGTAATATCCCGGATGGGATATTTTAACTAAAATGCAGAAAAATACTGAATACCACAATTTTCCGTAAAATAAACATTCACTCAACAGAAGATTGCCATGTAAAATAAAAAGACAGGAAACCCTGCAATCCAATACCATATAGAACAGAAGAAAAATCTCAGCTTTTATTATAGATAATAAACAGGGGTTTACATATAGATCTGACCCAGAAAGAGCTGAGATAGAAAACTGGCCACCAAGATAAGTTGTTGAATGGCGCTGGCCACAAACTGAACTGCTGCACTCTCCCTCCGGCAACAGCTGACACTGAACCCACTGAAAATGATGAAGCCCAAGTTGAAGATCTGAATGATCCTCACACCAAACTCTGAAGCTCTGTGAAACTCCTGAGTGAAGTCTCCTCAAAAGTATTGGGTTTCCGTCCAATACTCACAAATCACCCGAGGGTTTCCGTCCTGGGGCTACTGCATGAAGTAGAGAACCACGTCCTCAAACCTCTCATACACAAGAAAATGATCTACTCCAAAGATATCTCCCAATGGCCTCCTCCCTTTCTTTTATAGATCCCTTGGAGCCTTCTAGAGCATTATTTTATTATTATTTTATTCATGGAGCACTTTTCCCTTTTATTAAAATATTATCAAATATTCCTTTTTAATGCAGAAAAGGGTAAATCGGCTACCATGCCTCCTCCGGTCACTGAAATCTGTGTCTAACTATCCCATCGTGTAGGTCTCCTCGTCCCGGTTCCAATGAGCTATTACACTAAGGTGTTCCATCGCGTATTCCTCCCGGAATGCCACCTTGAACATAATCAGCCGAGTTAAGCCCATAAATAACTCAAAATTCCGAAAGTTATTGGAATGCATCGGAACAAAAACCAAACTGCTCGGATGATGGATTATATCAAGCGAATGCCTCCGAACACCATGAAAACTACTCAAAACTCCTCCGAAAAGCTCCTGAGCCCACTGATAGCACCAATCTGTACATGTGACCTGTCTGCTCCTAACTTTGGAAGTCCCTCCTAGCCCTGTCATGGGTGATACCAAAAATGGGGATATTACATAAAAAAATACTGTCATAGGGGCTTCTGAACACAGCACGAAGAAAGACAAAGTTTGCAGGGGATGTGTACTAGGGAAGTACGCTAAGGTAGCATTTCCAAGAAGCAGAAGCAAAGCCAAAGATGAATTAGAGTTAATACACTCTGACATTTGCGGTCCAATGTCCACAACTGCTCTCAGTGGAGCAAAGTATTTTGCCACCTTCATTGACGGTCATTCCAGAAAAACTTGGATCTATTTTTTGAAAATCAAAGATGAAGTCTTTTATCCATTCAAAGATTTGAAAGCATTGGTGGAGAACTCTACAGGCAAGAAGATCAAGAAGTTGCAGTCAGATAACGGTGGAGAATATATCGATAAAAACTTCACAAATTTCTGTGCAAGGGAAGGCATCAAGAGAGAATGGAAAACTCCATACAATCCAGAGCAAAATGGATTTGCAGAATGGAAGAATCGGATCATAATAGAAGTTGCAAGGGCAATGTTGTACGACCAAGATATGCCCAAATTCTTATGGGCAGAGGCCTGCAATACAACAATATATATTCAGAACAAAGTTCCTAATAGAGCTTTGGGGAAGGTAACTCTTGAGAGTGTGTTCACAGGCAACAAGCCAGAAGTGAGCCACATCAGGATATTCAGCAGCATGGTGTACTGCCACGTTCCAGATGAAAAGAGAAAGAAGTTGGATCAAATTGCAAAAAAAGGTTTTTTGATGGGCTATAGCGAGAATGCAAAAGCATATCGCATCTATATTCCAGAGAGCAGGAAAATCGTGGTAAGAAGTGATGTGAAATTCCTGGAGGAGAGAGCCTTCAGGAAATCTCGAGAAATGGCCACAGATATGCAGATTGAAGAAGATCCACTAGTACAGCCTCAACGACCTACAGAGGATAGGTCAAGTGCCTCTCCAAGGCACAATGATTCTGATGAGAGCTCCTCCGAAGAAGAACAGGAGGGAAAACATGTAAGACCACCCACAACTGATGGGAGACCGAGCAGAGAACTTCAACAAATTTTTAACGATGCAGAAGAATTTGTTGGAGCCCCTAGAGAAGGAAAGAGGATAAGGAAACAACCAAACAGATATCAGGCACTGGTAGTTCAAGTTGGTTAACCATCTACCTTTCGGGAAGCAGCTCAACATCAAGTATGGGTGGATGCCATGGTAGAGGAGTATAGTTCCATCATGACAAATGATGTATGGGAAGTAGTCCCTAGACCACAGGACAGATTAGTTGTAGGATCCAGATGGATCTACAAGATCAAATATGTTGCAGATGGCAGCATAGAGAAGTTCAAAGCAAGATTTGTAGCTAAGGGGTATGCATAGAAGGAAGGCATTGATTATGAAGAACCCTTCACCCCAGTAGCTCGATACACTTCTATCAGATCCATCATTTCTCTGGCTGCGCAGATGGGATGGGAGATTCACCAGATGGATGTCAAGACAGTGTTCTTGAACGAGGTGATAGAGGAGGAAGTGTACATAGAACAACCAGAGGGCTTCGGGACACATGAGCAGAAGCCTCATGTTTGCAGGTTTAAGAAAGCCTTGTATGGTTTAAAACAAGCCCCCAGGGCATGGTATGGACGGATTGATAGCTACTTGCAGAAGATGGGGTTCGACAAGAGTGACGCAGATCCCAATCTCTACTACTTGAGAGTACGAGATGAGTTGCTTATTCTTGTACTTTATGTGTACGACCTGTTTTTGACTGGATGAACCAGAATCTGCAAACAGAATTCAACATGAAGGACTTGGGCAGATGCACTATTTTCTTGGATTCGAAGTCTGGCAGTGGAAAGGGGAAATCTTCCTTGTACAAGGAAGATACACTACAAAAATCCTGAAGAGATTTCAAATGGAAGACTGTAAACCCATGGCCATGCCAATGATTACTAACTGGAAGAAGATAGACACATCAAAGGATTATGAGGCTGATCCCACCTTGTACAGACAGCTCATCGAATCATTGATGTATCTGGTCAATACTAGACCAGACATCTGTTATGCAGTCAATACCCTCAGTCAGTTCGGGGTGGAACCAAGGAGGGCTCACTGGGCAGCAGCCAAACATGTTTTCAGATACCTGAGAGGGATAGTCGAGTATGGGCTGAAGTACACCAAGGGTAATGAGGTCCAGTTGAGTGGGCTGACAGATGCAGATTGGGCTGGAAGCACATTAGATCAAAAAATTACTAGTGGGTACTGTTTCAGTCTCGGATCAAGAATGACCTCCTGGTGTAGCAGGAAACAGAAGTTTGTAGCACTCAGCTCAGCCGAAGCAGGATACATGGCAGCAAGCACAGCTTCGTGCAAGGCCATATGGCTTCGCAAGTTACTCATGAACCTGCTCAAGAAGCGGATGGAACTGACCAGGATTATGTGCGATAATCAGAGCTGCATTAAGCTCTCTAAAAATCCTGTGTTTCATGACCGGTCGAAATACATTGACATTTGGTGCAACTTCATCAGGGACTATGTCCAGAGGGGAGCAGTACAGTTGCGATACACTCCTACAGGAGAACAGGTGGTAGATATCCTCACAAAGGCTCTAAGTACGATCAAGTTCACTTACTTCAGAGAGAAGATGGGGATGGTCGAGAACCCCTTCCATTAGAGGAAAGGGTATTCTTCAGAGAAAGAGGGAGCTGCAGTACGGATGCTACAATGGCAGGGCAGCAATACAGGAAGCAGTAGTGCAGAGATGAGGGGCAGCATCTAGGACAACATCAGCACAGAGATGAGGGGCAGTGGCCAGGACAACATCAGCGCAACAGATGGTGGAGTCAGAGCAGTACAGCGGGATCTTGCTAACCACTTTCCTCGCTAAGAGGGAGTGTTGATTTCTATAGCATCGAGAAGTGTTATAAGTCTCATTTTTGGTAGAGAAACTTGGACATCAGTTATCCAAAGAACCCATAAATCGTTTGTGGAAATTCCACTTGGATATGAATTTATTAAAATAATTAATTATTTTAATGTAGACCCGAAATTTAAACTTAGGGAAATTAAATAATTAAAGGGTATTAATAGAGAAAAGTGTGAATCTTCTAGAAAACAAAGATCAAGTCATCTTTTAATCTGAGCCATTGATTAACGATATAATCTTGGCTGTCGATTCATCAACGAGAAGACTATAAGAAGAGACTTGAGGGCCATTTGGAAATCAAGCCAGGGACACTTTCAGTACTCGAAAGAAATCGATTCTGAAGCAAGAGAATTTGATTTCAGTGGGTGAGATTGTAGAGGCAGGGTTGCAAAAGCAGAAGGAGGAGGGACGAGTCGTTATCGGGAAGCATAAGTCAGGAGGATGAAGCGAAGGGTGAGTTGATCAGTAGCAAGACCCACTCCACGCAGAATCACGTTGTCCAGGGAGAAACTGCTTTGAGCTCTCACGCTGGATGACACAGAGGGTGAAGGAGGTCACCCTGAGGGTCTGAAATCTGACTGGAGGGTCCAGAAAATTCAGCCAGGTGTTTGCTAATTTTTTTCTGCTCATCAGACTCTTGTAAATGTACTTTCCATTTCTGAAGATAAATATAAAACTCTCATCTGCTGCACCGGTTTTCCCACATTAGGTTTTCGGGGACAATTGTCCAAAAATAATTGTGTTCATGTGGTTGTTTCTATTGTGCTACTTGTGTAAATTATCTTTATGTTGTTATGTTCTTAATGATAGTGAAGATCTGCAAATGTGTTTATTTCATAATTTACTGAAGCATCTGTAAATAACTTATCTCATAAGTAGGAGAACTAAACCAAGTATTGCAGAAATATTTTCCTCTTCAAAATTTCATAGGAAAACCGGTGCAGCAGATGAGGGTTTATATATTATTCTTCAGCAATGAATTCTTTACAAGAAATAGACTGGCAAATTTCTTTAAAAAACACCTAAGATAGATTCTCTGGTTCCTTCTAGAGAATTCCTGACACCCAGAAGACCTACTATCTCCCTTTGCGTTACTCTGCGCAGTCCCTGCGCTAGACTGCATCACTCTGCGTGGGCACACTGCGCTGCTGCTTTGCTCTAAGTTCTGTGGCCCTCTACGGCCCTCTCTCCTCCTTCTCTGTCACTGCTGACTCCCTCTCCTTCTGCCTCTGCAGCTCCCCCTAAATCGAATTTTGTTCCTTCATAGTCAACTTCCTTCGGGTTACTAAGTGCATGCCTGGCTTGCTTTCCAAATGACCCTCAAGCCTTCTTTTATAATCTTCTTAATGACGAATCAACGTCCCAGATTAGAATTCTAATCAATGGCCAAGATTTAAACTTGACTTGATCTTCGTTCTCTAGAAGATTCACACTTTCTTTTATTAATACCCATAATTATTTAATTTCCCTAAGTTTAGACTTAGGATCTACATTAAAATAATTAATTATTTTAATAAAACACAAAATGAGTGGAATTTCCACAAACGTTTTCCAGGTTCTTTGGAATACTGATGTCCAAGCCTCCTTACAAATTTTGAGACTTGGAACACTTTCTGATGCTACAAAAATCAACGCTCCCTCTTAGCGAGGAAAGTGTTCTAGCAAAATGCCTACTGCATGTTGCTCTGTCTTGAAGCATCCTCTACACTGTTGATGCCTGGTTGTTGTCCCTCACCTATTGTGTTGCTGCCTTCTGTACTAATACCCATGACCCTATCACTGTCACTGCCTCATCTGTACTACAGCTCCGTCTGAATCCTCAACCTATCCATCCCTGCTACTGAAATGGACTTTGATCATTTCCATCTTTTCTCTGAAATAGAAAAACTCGTTCTTTCCCAGAGCTTTCGTGAAGATATCCGCCACTTGTTCTCCTGTAGGAGTGTACTCCAATTGTACAACTCCCCTTTGGACACAGTCTTGTCAATGTGCTTCAACCGATCATGAAACACAGGATTCTCAGAGAGCTTGATGCAACTTTGATTATCACAAAGAATGTTGGTTGCCTCCATATTCTCCTTGAGTAAGTTCATAAGCAATTTCTAAAGCCATATGGCTTCACACGAAGCTGAGCTAGCTGCCATATATTCAGCTTCTGCAGAGTTCAGGGACACGGATTTCTGTTTCCTGCTGCACCAAGAGGTCATCCTCGATCCAACACTGAAACAGTACCCACTGGTACTTTTCCAATCTACTGGGTTCCCAGCTCAATCTACATCAGTGAACCCAGTCAACCTGATGTCATTGCCTCTGGTGTATTTCAGTCCAAGGTTGACTGTTCCTTGTAAATATCTGAGAACATGTTTGGCTGCTGCCCAATGAGCCCTCCTAGGTTCCACCATGAACTGACTTAGGGTATTGACAGCATAACAAATGTCAGGTCTAGTGTTTACCAGATACATCAGAGAACCTATGAGCTGCCTATACAAAGTAGGATTAGCCTCATCATCTTCGGACGTGTCAATCTTCTTCCAGTTGGTAATCATTGGAGTAGCCATGGGTCTACAGCCCTCCATCTAAAACCTTTTCAGAACTTCTGCAGTATATCTTCCTTGTCCAAGGAAGATCTCGCCCTTCTGCTGCCAAACTTCCAACCCTAGAAAGTAATGCATCAGCCCTAGATCCTTCATGTCAAATTCCATAACTAAATTCTCCTTGTATTCCTTGATGAACCTAGATGATCCTGTTAGGAATAGATCATCTACATATAACACCAATATAAGAGGCTCATCCCCTACCCTCAGATAGTAGAGATTGAGATCTGCATCACTCTTGACAAATCCCATTTTCTGCAAGTAGCTGTCAATTCGACCATACCAAGCTTTAGGGGCTTGCTTCAGTCCATACAGGGCCCTTGAGCATGCACACATGAGTTTTCTGTTCATGCGTCTCAAAGCTCTCTGGTTGTTCAATATATACTTCTTCCTCTATCACCTCATTTAGGAACGCAATCTTGACGTTCATCTGGTTAATCTCCCATCCCATCTGTGCAGCAAGGGATATCACAGATCTAATAGAAGTATATCAGGCTACCGAGGCAAAGGTATCTTCATAATCTATCCCATCCTTCTGAGCGTACCCCTTAGGCACAAACCTGGCCTTAAATTTCTTGGTGCTGCCATCTGCAGCATATTTGATCTTGTATATCCATCTCGAACCTACAAATGATCTGTCCTGAGGCTTGGGAACCACTTCCGAGACATCATTCGTCATGATGGAGCTGGACTCCTCCACCATCGCATTGACCCAAACTTGGTGTTGAGTTGCCTCCTAAAAACTAGATGGTTGTCCAACCTGCGCTACGAAAGCTTGGTACCTTTCAGGTTGCCTGTGCTGCCTCTTCTCATTTATGGGGGCTCCGAAAAACTCTTCTGCATCCCTCAAAATTTGTTGCAATTCCCTACTCTTCTTACCACTGGTAGTGGGTGGATCCACCTGCTCTCCTTCCTGCAAGTCTTCGGGAGATTTATCCCTTGGATCCCCATGCCTTGGAGAGGCACTTGTATTACCCTTCGCCGGTTGTTGTGGCTGGACCAACGGATCCTCCTCAGACTGCGTAGCAGAAGGCATCTCTCGGAATTTTCTGAAGGCCCTCTCCTCCATGAATTTCACATCCTGTCATACGACAATCTCCCTGCACTCAGGATTCTTTATACAGTAAGCCTTTGTGTTCTCACTATATCCCACCAGATATCTCTTTTCCGCAGTCTTATCCAGCTTCTTCCTCTTTTGTTTAGGCACATGACATTATGCCGCACTGCGAAAGATCCTAAAGTGGCTCACTTCAGGCTTGCTGCCAGTGAAGACACTTTCTAGAGTGATCTTACCCAATGCATTATGAGGAATCTTGTTTTGTACGTAAACAGTTGTATTACAAGCTTCAGCCCATAGAAATTTGGGCATATCTTGATCATATAGAATTGTCCTTGCAGCTTCGACAATAGTTTTGTTCTTTCATTCTACTATACCATTCTGCTCCAGATTATATGGAGCAGTACACTCTCTTCTGATGCCTTCCCTTGCGCAAAACTCTATCAAGTTTTTATCCGTGTATTCTCCACCATTGTCTGAATGCAATGTCTTGATTCACTTTCCCTTCAGATCCTCTACCAGAACTTTAAACTCCTTGAATCAGCCAAAGACTTCGTCCTTGGTCTTCAAAAAGTAGATCCAGGTCTTTCTGGAATGGTCATCAATGAAGGTGACGAAATATTCGGCACCACTAAGAGCTCTAGTGGACATTGGCCCGCAGATGTCTGAGTGTATGAAGCTCAACACACTCTTAGCCCTATTGTTGCTTCTGTGGTATGTTGCCTTGGCATACTTTCCTAATACGCACCCTCTGTAGACATCATGCACCCTTTATAGACATCATCTTGCTTGGTGCTCAGTTTTGGAACTCCTATGACAGTCTTCTTGAGAATACTTAACGCCCCATGATGCAAGTGCCCCATTTTTCTGTGCCATAGCTCATTCAAGTCCTTCTCATCAGTATTGCCTATTAGTGCCATTGGGGATTTGAGCTGTAACTTGTAGAGTTTATTGCTCCTGACCAAGGTTGTTGGGAAGCGCCCCCCCCCCTCGCACGATCCCGCTCCCAAAACATGCTCCATTTGGGAGCACTTTGGGAATGCTCGGGAGCGTGCTTCCGAGCCTGAAAAACGCTCCCTGGTTTCTAGGGAGCGTTTCAAGGAGTGCTCGGGAGCGAATGCTCTCGCCATTAAAAAATGATTCGGGAGCATTTTTTAAATGGTGAGAGTGCTCGAGGCGCTTCAATCCTGAATGCTCCCCGACGAGGAAAAAAATCGGTGGTGACTTTTTTTGGGAGGGAAGTGGGAGTGGGCAATAAAAATCTCTCCCCTCCTCATTTTTGTCATTGTTGATTGTCAATCAAGAGAGAGCAAGGAGAGAGCAAGGAAAGAAGGAGAGAGCAAGGAGAGAAGAGAGCAAGGAGCAAGCTACAAGAGAACAAGAGGAGAGAGCAAGGAGCTTAGAGAGAGCAACAAGGAGGATTGAAGGAGTCAGGACTCGGGACAAAAAGGTAGGACTCTCTAATCTAGTTTTTTTTTCTATGTTGCATTTTTAAGTTGTTCAAAAATTAAAACTTGATTTTTTTTCTCAATGTTGCATTTTAATGTGTTGAAAAGTGAAAAATTGAATTGTTTTTTTTTTCTATGTTTCATTTTTTCCTATTCCCATTTTCCATTCCTCCATTTTTTTGCAGGCTAGAAACTTGAAACATCATGGCTATATGGCTTGGGGTTTTCTTCATGTTGGTCCCTTTCTTTGTAATAATGGTGTTGGAGAGTAGAAGAAAGAGACCCATTCGAGAAGAGGAGGATGAAGAAGTGGGTTATAGTGGATTTGATGAAAATCCTGAAGAGGAGTATGCTGAGGGGGAAGGGAAGAGTGGATAACTTGAGACCACGGAGACACCAACTAAACATGACCAAAGTCAAACACCATTGTGGAAATATGTTCAGAGCCAGGAAGGAGGGAAAGGTGGTGGAACCGCTAAATTTCTTTGCCCCCATTGCAATAAAGAATACACAGGTTCATACACCCGTGTTCGAAGGCACCTTTGTAGGAAAATGCCAGGGGATGGAGATAAATATCTAGGAATTAAAATTTTAAGTGTGCCAGCAACAGAGAGAGAGAAATACAGAAAGGAAGAGGAGGTTTCCCAACAGAGATCTAAAAGATCTATGGGTTTCATTGACTCTTATGCACCATCAGGTCCATCACATTGTGGACAAAGAAGTCCATCAACTTCCACCCATGGCAGTGGATATGGAGGCACACCTGGACCAAACATCTCCTTAAGGCGTAGAACCATATCCGATTTCCTTGACGAAGGGTCTAGTAGTGATGTGGATTCAAAAATTTTCTGGTTTCTCTATGCATGTGGGGTACCATTCAATGTTCTTCGCTTACCTTATTGGCATGAAATGGTTTCTTCCATTAATGATGCCCCCAAAGGATACAGGAGCCCTGGGTATGACAAGGCCAGAACCATGGGACTTGATCATGAAAAAGCTAAGATAATTCATTCTTTGAATAGAATGACAAGTTCTTGGAATGAGCATGGTGTGTCCATTGTATCTGATGGATGGAAAAATGTAAAAGGAAAGCCATTGATAAGTGTTCTGGCTGTGTCTGTTAGTGGTGCAACATTCCTTTCAACATATGATTATTCAGAGAAATTCAAGACCGACATTAATATTGCAGAACCATTACTTGAAACAATTGAAATTATTGGACCATACAATGTCGTCAAAGTCATCACTGATAATCCTGCTAATTGTAAGGCAACGGGAGCAATTATTAAGGATAAATACCCCAACATATTTTGGTCTGGGTGTTTGGTTCACACAATGAACCTTTTGATGCATGATATAATTAAAAACAAAAAACCTCAATACAAATGGCTTGGTGATTTGTACAAGAGAGGTAAAAAATGATAAAATTTATTACAAATCAAAGCAATACCCATGGGCTTTTCCGTACTCACTCAAAATTGGAGTTGTTGAAGATAGGAAAGACTAGATTTGCTAGCTATTACCTCACCGTCAGGCGCCTTTTGAAGGTAAGAGAGCCATTAGCAGCCATGGTATCAAGTCCACATTGGCAGGTATTAAAGGATAGGGCAGCAACAATAGTTGACAGGCAAGGTTTTGAACAGGTGGAGACCGCTCTTGATCCTTTGTTTTGGGCACGTGTGAGGGAAATTTTGAATTTCACCAAGCCCATGTATCACATGATTCGCTTTTCAGATACAGATAAACCAGTGATTGGGGAGGTGTATGAGCAGATGGATAGCATGTTGGGGCAAATAAAAGATGTTGTTAAGGAAAATGATCCCAACTTGTATTCAATGATTCACGACTGTGTGTGTGCACGGTGGAATAAAATTAATGTTCCACTATATGCCTTGGCATATATCCTTATGCCAAAATACTACTCTCCATCTTGGTTGGGCCAACCTGCACCTAGAGGTGGGGTTAGGATCAAACCTCACACAGATCCAGAGGTACAAGAGGGATACATGAAAATTTTAAACTAGTTGGTCCCCGACAGGGATGAGTGTGCTAGATTGCGCCTTGAATTAGGCAGATACTTCAATTGCACTAGTAACTTTGGTTCTTTCCATGCAATGGAAGATAGAGACAGATTTGATGCTCTCACATGGTGGGAAGTATATGGTGACATGGGACTTTTGCCAAAGTTGGCAAAAAAGGTTCTCTCACAAGTTGTAAATACTTTTTCTGTAGAGAGATGTTGGAGCGCCTACAACTTCATAAATAATGTGAGAAGAAAAAACAGGTTGAATGAAAACTGAGCAGAAATCTTGGTTTATGTGCATTACAACTTGAGGTTGTTGAATCATTATTGTGATCGGGATTATGAGGATCAATCATATAAAGTTTGGGACAACAACCCAGAGGACGATAATTTGGAGGACGACACTGTACATATGGAAGAATTGGAAGCAAAATTTTTGAGGGATGATAATGAAGCAACAACAACCATGCCACTGCCACACCCAGGGCCAACCCAACATCCAGTAGTAGTGCGGGTGCCAGTGCCAGTGTTCGATTTCCAGCAATTGTTCCTGTGCAGATTCGGCCTCCACCTACATCCTCACGTGGCCTCCACCTTCTAGTTATGGTCGTGGTACTCTTGAGAGTACTAGAAGACCACCATTGCCTGTGGTTCTCACAAATTAGACATTTCTTGCGGGCGTGGTAAGGGGCCAGCCAATAGATAAAATAGATTTACAGTTTACTAGTCTTTTCTATTTTCTAGTAGTTTTTAACTTTTATAACTGTTGAACAGTTGAAACTTGACTCTTTCATATTTATTATGATAATTTTTGTAAACAATATATGACAATTTAAGTTTGAAGTTTGAATTTGAAAGGTGAAACTTTGAAGTTGGCATTTATAAGTTTATAAGTCATTATGAATTATGAATATGATGCTTCATGAAACTTGAAAGTTGTTTCATTTCGTTTCATTTTATAACATTTCATTTCATGTTAAATATTCTTTGTTGTAATCTAACTCACCTGGTACAGTGATACGGGGATACGGGGATTCGAGAATCGGATTCGGGATACGGTGACCCCTGGAACAGGACACTTCCAGGATCTGATACGTTATATATTATTTTATTAAAAATATACATATTTTTAAAATATATATATATATATATATTAAAAATTAGATATTTTTTACACAAATTCATACAAATTCATTGATTCAAACATAGATTTAAGATCTTAGATACTCATACATGATACATTGAAATTTGATACATTGATACATCATACAATTGTCAAATTTACTCAGAAAGACAAGATAGTAAGATACTGTAGTTTTCTCATTAAGTCATCAGAATCAAAATGCGTTACATAAGTACACTGCCAATGGCAAATAGAAATAGAAAATACAAAAAAACTAGTTTCCAAGACTACAAGCCTGAAGCCTCAATGAGTCATCAATCCTCATCATCATAATCAGCATCACTGTCCTCATCTCGATCATCATGCTCACCACTACACTTACCAGACAATGCACTTACTGGATGCTCGAATCTCTTTGAAAAAACTCCCTTTATCCTTGCTAACCCTTTCTTTTTGCAAACCCTTGCTCCTTGCTCACTTCACAAACACAAATCGGAGAGAAAGAATGAACGAAATCGTTGTTTTATAACCCAAAATCGCACTTTTTAGACATAGTGAATCCAACTGTACGGGATATGGCCGTATCCGTACAGGGTACGGTCCGGTTTCGCCGTACCCTGTATGGATACAGCCATATCCCGTGAATCGGGTATGAATCCTGGAGTACCATATCCGATATGCCTGATTCGGGATTCGAGGGCCCTGGGGGACGAATCCGGTTTCTTAGGTTGTAATGGTTATTGGTTACACTTAGCTTACAAGTACAACTATGGTGATCAATGAATCAATGAAGATAAATGATATATATCAATGATGATAAATGTTATATATTGAAATTTGAAATCAATGAATCAATGATTATAAATGTTATATATCAATGATGATAGATGTTATATATTGAATTTTGAAAGCTTGAAACTTTAAGATTGATGAATCATGAGACTCAAGAGTCAATATGTTGTACGTTTCCAACTTGTGGGCATGGTTGATGAAGATTATAACTTCTAGATGATTGATGTTATATGGTTCAATCTATGTTTTTATGTTTTTAATGTCTAATTCATCATTTTACATGCTTTTGTTGACATATATGCATCAAAATATAAAAAAATATAAAATATATATATATTTAAAAAAACGCTCCTCGAAACGCTCCCAGACCGGGAGCTTTTGAAAATGGCGCTCCCGCTCCCGCTCCCTACTTTCGCTCCCGCTCCCAAGTAACCATGCTCCTGACTCCGATTTGTGCTTCCTTCTTCCAACTTGGGTGTTTGACGTATACTCTATTGCTAATGAAGTAAACGTCATAACCTTTGTTTTGAAGTTGCGACAACGAGAGTAAGTTCATCCTCAAACCAGGCACACGCAATTAGTGGCTCGAAGATTATTACCAGCTTCCGTTTGAAATACTATGGTACCTCTTCCAATAGAGGTAAATTTTTCCTTATTGCCCATGGTGATTTTAAAGTTCATCTGCTCTTCTTGGTAGTTTGAGAAATATTCTCATACTCCCGTCATGTGAGAAGAAGCCCCACTGTCAATGTACTAGATCTCAAGAGAAGCAGAGCTTGACACACAAACAAATTCTCTTCCAATTTGGATTCTAGAACAGAAACATTGTGATCCATTTGTTCTTCCATGCTTCCCTTCTTCTCTAGAGAACTGCGTGAGCCCTTCCTAGCTGCTGCAGCAACGTCTGATTTACGTTCAATCACTAGTTCTTTGTTCCTGTTACTCATCTCTCGCTCTGATACCATGTGAAAATTTCAATCCAAAAAATCTTTCTACAGTGATAGATTTATTTCTCCTACTTATTATTTCAATAAGTTATTTACAAAATTCTTCTAGTAAATTTTGAAATAAATACTACTGCAGCATTCACTTATGTATATGCAGAGAAAGGAACAGTAAGAAATATAAGCATAAGAAATAATCACATGTACACACTTATTTTTGGACAATTGTCCCCGGAAAAACCTAATGCGGGAAAACCAATGCAACAGATGAGGGTTTATATATTATTCTTTAGCAATGAATTGTTTACAAGAAATAGACTGGCATATTTCTTTAGAAAACACCTGAGATAGATTCTCTAGTTCCTTCTGGAGAATTCTTGACACCCGGAAGACCCACTATCTCCTTCTGCATCACTCTGCGTGCTTCTCTGCGTAGTCCCTGCGATGGACTGCGTCACTCTGCATGGGCTCTGCTTTGGTGCACTGCGCTACTGCTCTACGCTGCCTTTTGTGGCCCTCTTCGTCCCTCTCTCTTCCTTTTTTGTCACTGGAAACACCCTCTCCTTCTTCTGCCTCTGCAACTCTCCCTCTGAAATCGAATTCTATTCCTTCAGAATCGACTTCCTTCGGGTTACTGAGTGTATGCTCGGCTTGTTTTCCAAATGATCCTTGTTGTCGCACAGATTGTCAAGGCACCGCGACAACGGCTCAGATTGGGGGTTGTCACTCTTATCCCCAATCTCTCTATTTAAACTGTCTCCTTGCAAGCTAAGGGAGGTAGATCCTATTATAAATGAGGATGATAAATCCAGGAGACAGCTAAAACATCAAATACTTGATAGAATGAACGAGATTCCACAGATCTAAATTAGATTTCACATTTAAAACCAGTTCCTTATGGAGTCAAATAAAATCCCGTTATGCAATTATAAACAAGTAAGTGACGATTAATTGCTGCTTATTAAAACACGATTGATCACAATGATATTTTCTTGAGAATGCCACAACCATGAATAACAATAACATGAGAATGCCCAATTCGAAAATCAAAATGTTCCACGGTCAAGCTTTAGAATAAAATTTTAGGCTTATTTGACCATAGGGCTTAGAAATTTTTTTTAGAATTTGAAATTTTTATAATTTTTTTTTTTTTTTGGTATTTTCTATGTTTTTAGAATTTTTGGAATTTTTATTATTTATTATTTTTTTATCTAAATCAAAATTTAAACAAAGATGAAACTAAATTAAAATCTAAAGTTAATCTAAATCTAACATCCAAACTAACTAAAACTAAAATTAAAATTAAACTAAATTAAAACTAAGTTAAACTAAGGGTAAATTAAATATCTAAAAACTAAGGTTAAACTAAATCAAATTTAAAACAAACAATTAAAAAAAAAAAATTTAAAACAAAAATCTAACAAATAGTGCGACCTACGACTAAACTTGAATTAAAAAAAAGGAAACGAAATCTATTTAAAAAAAAAAAAAACCGACGCAAATATTTATCGAATTTCAAAAAAAAGATTTAAAATCTAAAATCTAACTTACACTATGTGAAGAAAAATCGAAATTAAACTTCATAAAGAATCTAACCAAGGTTTGAACGCATAAACGTGAATGGCATTTTAATGTGCGTTTGTCGTTTTGACTTTGTTTGAATTGCAGGTTGGATGGCAGGCTTCACAGGTGGGACGGAGCAGCGTGGGCGATGGCGGGAGCGGAAAAGACCACGTGAGGAGTAGAACACGGGTTTCAATTTATGTATGCATTTGTTGCTTGTATGTTCTGCAGGTTGCATTCGATGGGAAGCTCGCACAACAGCGATGAGGACGGCAGCCGAATAAAGAAGGGAGGCCGACAACGAAAATGGAGTGAAGGCTAGACGGAAGACTTGTTGTAGAGTCAACGGAATGGATGGGAAGAAATGCAGCTGATACGGCAGATTGAAGGGACGTCAAGACTGGAGCAGTTTGACAGAGTGGATGAGGTAGGGTCGATGGAATGACCAGAGAAAGGGAGGACGGAACAGCTTGGACGGTGGGAGCAGATCCTCAACAGTTCGGGCAGAGAGATATGTGCAAGTCGATGGACAGAGGATCGAGGCAACGTTTGCAATGGATAAACCCAGTACCTCCAACAAAATTTAAAACTCAGATTTTAAAAATTCTTTGAATCAATAATGCCCAGATTTGTCCACAGTGGGGGTTCTGAGGCCAGATCTGCCTTAGATCTAAAAAAAAATTTCCGATTGAACCTGTAACCTACAACAATCAGTCAAATCTGAAGATACACATCAAGAAACATTAAACCCTTATAGAAAAATTACAAATTTACAACTAGTTTACAATTTAAAACCCTCATGGTCAAATTTGAAATCCATTTTAGCACAATTTTTAGAGATTTAAAACTTTTTGGGAGAGGCACAAGCCTTAGAAAACCCTGCAAAACCCAAATATCGTAAGATAGACCTGGAATTTAACAAATAAAGAGCTTATCAGATTTATGTTTATTGAGAGTCGGCTGGTCCAACCGAAGACTTCCCCAGACGCTCAATCTTAAGAAAAATAATTCCCTGCACACTTAGATCCGGATCTTAGATCGATAGAGATTTAAGAAAACAACATGAAACCTTTTCAGAAAAATCAAAATGTTATTTTATAAACCCAGAAAACTGCACAAGATACCTGTATGCAGATTAATCCATGTAGGCCATCAACCATAAAATGCAAGAAACCAAGTAGCAGAGTTTAGAGACAATTCACCACATAAATTTGAGAAGGAACATCAAGATTTGTAACCCCAAAGTTTTTATGCTTTATTCATCAAGAAAAATTCACAAGAGCTTCCAAGACCAGTACACGATTCTGAGATCGGATGATTCAAGAATGAGAAAGACCTCTAAATTTATAGGACAAGATCTCTAACGGCTAGTTTGGATGATCCTCGTCAAAATAATCTCAACCGTCCAAAAGATTTAATTATCTTTTAATCCGGAGCGTTGAAATTAAAATTTTGGGGAAAAAACGAATTTATCATTTAATTCAATTTTAGTTAACTCAAAAATATTATTTTTGAGTTAATTACCCCAAAATTTTGACCTTGACTTAACCACCAAGGCCCAAGGGTCCAATATTTCTTAAAATTCTCAATATTCCCTTGGCTTGGGGCTTTCAAAATCATTTTCCAAGGACCCACAAATTTTGCCTTTAAATATTTAATCCTAACTTAGGACCCTAAATTAATTAAATTTCTGGTTTAAGATTTTATTAATTAATTGACCAAAAAATTTAATTAATTGACTGAGAGGGGATTATAATTATTTTTTCCAACCCTCTTTTACATGAGATAATACATTTACATACATAAAGGGGGAATACCCATTTGTATAGACCCTCAAATAAATACCCAATTCTGCGACTCAAAACATGATCTAGTAGACCAAGTAGTTGAAACTACTTTTACAAGGACTCGATAAAAAACACTAGGACTCACTTAGCATGCTGATGACAAGTTCCACCCTAGCTTTGGGGTGAGGCTAGAGGGAAAAACTCTGCTGATCACTTTCGTGAATCAGTGAGACAAAAAACCTCCTAGGATGGAAGTCATCAACAACATACTAGGCTCACCTAGGTTGTTACATAAATGGACGGTCTTACTTAGATCATTTACATCATAAAATGCAGAATGGGTTTACATCATTATAAAAAATGTCGATCGGTGATGAAATCTGGATCACACGAGCCTCGAACATGATAAGTCCCATTTTAAAAAAATGGGGGTGTACTGCTATGGGGTTGTTGACAAAGTGTGGTCAACAATCCTCAAGCTTTCTTTTATAATCTTCTTATTGACGAATCAACGACCCAAATTAGAAGTCTAATCAATGGCCAAGATTAAAACTTGACTTGATCTTCGTTCTCTAGAAGTTTCACACTTTGTTTTATTAATACCCATTAATTATTTAATTTCCATAAGTTGAGACTTAGGGTCTACATTAAAATAATTAATTATTTTAATAAAACACAAACCAAGTGGAATTTCCACAAATGGTTTCTGGGTTCTTTGGAATACTAATGTCAAAGCCTCCTTACAAATTTCGAGACTTAGAAACTTTCTGATGCTACAAAAAAAAAACAGTTCTCAGATATCTGCAGGGAATAATCGAGCTTGGATTGAGATACACCTGAGGCAATGACATCAAATTGAGTGGGTTCATTGATGCAGATTGGGTTGGAAGACCAGTAAATAGGAAAATTACCAGTGGGTATTGTTTCAATGTTGGATCAGGAATGACTTCCTGGTGCAACAAGAAACAGAAATTCGTGGCTCTGAGCTCAGTTGAGGCGGAATATATGGTAGCAATCACTGCTTCGTGTGAGGCCATATGGCTTAGAAAGTTGCTTGTGCATCTACTCAAGGAAAAGATGGAGGCGACCAACATTCTATGTGATAATCAAAGTTTCATCAAGCTCTCTGAAAATATTGTGTTTCATGATCGGTCGAAGCACATTGATATCAGGTGCCATTTCATCAGAGACTGTGTCTAGCGGAGAGTTGTACAGTTGCAGTACACTACGACAGGAGAAAAGGTGGCAGACATCCTCACTAAGGCTCTGGGAAAGACAAAGTTTGTTTACTTTAGAGAGAAGATGGGGATAATCAAGAATCAATTTCAGTAGCAGAAGTGGACAGATGCAGATTTAAGAGGGAGCTACAGTACATATGAGGCAGTGACTGTGGCAGAGTCATGGGTAGTAGTACAAAGGGCAGCAGCGTAGCAGACGAGGACCGCAGCAGTACAGAGGGCAGAAGCGCAGCAAAAGAGGGACAACAGCAGTATAGAGGGCAGTAGATGAGGGGCAGCAGCAGCCAAGGCATCAACAATGCAAAGGGTGCTTCAAAGATAGAGCAGTATGCAGCATGAAAATTGCTAGAACACTTTCCTTGCTAAGAGGGAGTGTTGATTTTTGTAGCATTAGAAAGTGATATAAGTCTCAAAATTTGTGAGGAGGCTTGGACACCAGTATTCTAAAGAACCCAAAAATCGTTCGTGGAAATTCCACTCAGTTTATGTTTTATTAAAATAATTAATTATTTTGATGAGGACCCTAAGTCTAAACTTAGGGAAATTAAATAATTAAAGGGCATTAATAAAACAGAGTGCGAATCTCCTAGAGAACGAATATCAAGTCAAGTTTTAATCTTAGCCATTGATTAGACTTCTAATCTGGGTTGTTGATTTGTCAATGAAAAGATTATAAAAGAAGGTTTGAGGGCCATTTGGAAAGCAAATCGGGCAAACATTCAGTAACCTGAGGGAAGTCGATTCTGAAGGAATAGAATTTGATTTCAGAGGGAGATTTGCAGGGTAGAGGTAGCAGAGGGCATTAGCAGTGTTGGGGCTCGAGGGCAGAAGGACGAAGAAGGGCAGAGAGGCAGCACTCAAGAGCAGTGCAGAGGCCTCATGCAGTAGTGACACAGTCTCACGCTAGCTCTGCGCAGAGAGGCACGCAGGAGTGATGCATGGAGGGCCAGTGAGTCCCTCAGGTATCAGAAATTCTCCAAAGGTCCGGAGAAGAATTATCTCAGGTGTATCTCAAGAAGTTTATCAATTATTTCTACCTGTATTTCCTTGTAGATAATTTACTGTTGAAGATTAATATATAAACCCTCATCTGCTGCACCGATTTTCCCACATTGAGTTTTTCCGGGGACAATTTTCCAAAAATAATTGTGTCATTATGATTGACTCTTGTGCTTTCATTTTATTGTTATGTTCTCTATATGTACTTGAGTGATTACTGCAGTAGTGTTTATTTCAAAATTTACTAGAAGAATTTTGTAAATAACTTATCATGAAATAAGTAGGAGAAACAAATCTATCACCGTAGTAGAATTTCAGGATTGAAATTTTTACAATTAATGGGGGGGACATGAAAAACGGGGTCAATAGGAGATTAGAAGAGCTAATATCTAATCTCACACCTTGATCAAAAGGTTTGGATTCTCTCAACCTAAGGAGAACTAAAAGGGAGGAAAAAAGGCGAGGCATTATTCTTGAAGTGCATAGTTGGAGAAGAGAGCGAGGAGCAAAGAAGAGGAGGCTATGATAGCAAGGTTGAGGAAGAAAAAACATACAACAAGGAAAGTCACCACAAATCCATGTTTCCAGCAAAGGTATCAGACATGCAAACCAAGGAATTTAGGCAAGGTTGGCAAGTCGAGATTCCAGGAGAGATCTACATTGTTTTTTAGGATGGATAAGAGAGATTCTCAACTAGTTTTTCTTGTAGAAGTCGGAGTTGTCTGAAGCTAATTTTTCTAGCAAAGTTTTCAATCAGTTGGCCCACATTTTAAGGATATCTATCAAGGTGTTTAGCACACAAACCGAGCCTGAAAAGGGGGAAAGTCTGCACCAAATTTGAGGCAAACTTTAGAGGAAGATTCTTTAGAACAAAGGTTGAATTCTGAAAAGAGAATTGACTGTGGTTCAAACTCCAAATCTGTCAGATGCCTGGAAATGTGGCTCGAATTTCCAGAACTAAAGTTGACGATGTGACACGAATTCCAAGGAATCTAGCATGATATTCAAGGGGAGATAAGTATTTTGATGTGTTCATGTTGTGTAATTATTTTCTCTGTGATAAGCTAATAAAATCCTCTTCTAGACTAGTTTTCCCGTTGTGGGTTTTTCCAGGGTCAAAGTTTGACCAAAAACTAAGTGTCCTAAGTGCATGTTGTCTATTTATTTTATCAGTTGAAAAGTGAAAAGTAGTATTTCTTAATGTTTCTCTTGTAATTTGCATTGAGATTTTATATGAAAGAAAATTGTGGGTTGGGCATTTACTTCTATGCAAAACACGGTGAAACTAGGGTGGGCTACAACAAAGCTAAACTACAGTGCAAACCTTAAAAATTTCTAGAAGTGGTATTATCAGTTGAATGTGTTGAATTGTTATGTTAATTGACAGAATGTTGGAGTATGGTTGTATTGTTGCCTTTGGGTGTTGTTGATTAGAGATATGCATTGGCGTGGCCAGTGAAAGAATGATGTTGAATTGAGAAGCTAGGGTTTGATCTTTTGAGCAGAGGAAGCTGTTGTTGTTGCTAATGACCTTGTGTCAGTGTTGCAGATAGACACAGTCAGGAGATTATTTTGATATTATATTGATATTGAGCACATGTGCATCCAGTCTGAAAATTTTGAAACGTGGTCCGTTATGATGAATTGAAAGTTGGATCCTTCAAGGCAAGAGATTGGAGTCTCCTTCAAATTGGAGCCTCAAAACACTTCAGGGCAGTAGGGTGGTGCTAGGGTGGGTTGGAGCCTATGCAGCGCGTTGAAGAGTCCTTCTAGTTGGAGTTGGTAAACCAAAGCATTGGAGCATCCTTCTACTTGGAGGTTGGAGCTAGTAAACTAGGGCATTGGAGGGTCCTTCCAATTGATGTTATAAACCAAGGCGTTGGAGCATCCTTCCAGTTGGAGCTAGTAAATCAGGGTGTTGGAGCATCCTTTCAGTTGGAGCTGATAAATCCTTTAAGTTGGAGCTTCCTATTGCTGTAATCCTTATACTGTTAGTTTTTTGTAGCATCGGACATGTTTGTAATATCCCGAATGGAAATAAACAGCAATATAAAGCACATAAACAAAGACATACAACAACTAGAGAAAAATCATAAGAAAAACAGACGATATGGAGAAAGCTGAGCCATTTTATTAATATTGAGAAATGGAAATGAGTACAAAGGTGATTAGAATGATGGCAGCTCGGCTTGCACTAGGCAAGCGTAGAAAGACTCTCAAAAGATGACTCAGAATGGTTGCTCCCTCAAGACTGCGTTATCTCCAGAGCTGCTGGTACTAGTACTGTGCTATTGCTACTGCTGGAATGAACTGAATCTTTGGGGCTGCTCCCCACCTCAGAAAATTCTGAAACTTTGGGAATGGCCTCTCCTCCCAAAACCCAGAAAAGCCCAGAAAGCTTTCCGGAAATGGCTGACCCCCAAAAAAGGCTCCCTTGAGGCACTACGCTATTCCCCAATGAGGAACGTTGGCCCTGAATGATCTGCTCCAAATAATGGCCCCTGACTCCTCCAAAATGCTGGAATAGGGAAGGGTTGGCCCCTTTCCCACTATCCCGAGCTGAATCCACTAACAAACCCTCAATCCGGAATCACCTCCTCCCAAGACTTCGTCCTCCCTCTCACTGACTGCGTTGTCTCTCTGAGTGAATGCTCCGACTGTGGTTGCTATAACTCTCTCCGGAAAAACAAGGATGGAACTCCTCACCCGAGTAGGCACTCGAAGTCCCCTGGGGCTGAGGTTGGGATCTTCGAATGGAGACACCCGATGTACTGGACAGTACATGCAGACTTTGCTAAACAGCAAGCGTGCCCAATGTCAAAAGACAAATCTCATAGATGGATAATTAGAATGAATCAAAATGAGGAGACCCTCCCTCTTTTTCTGCTTGGTGAGCCTTGCTCTCACCTAGGCCCCACCATCAACTGCATTGTCTCCTTGAGCCACGCTGTCCATCTCTCTCTGCGCTGGCTTGGTCCCACGCGATCTACGCTGCCCCTTTTCCCACGCTGCCACTTGACCACTAGGCCCGACGTTTTCCAACTAGTCATGTCTCTCAAGTGACTTTAGGAAATACTTTTTATCCTAAGTGTGAGTTAAGTGTCCCTCTTCACCTACTTTATTTATAATTTAACTTTATAAAGGTAAAATAGTCAAAATTAATAATATTACAATGTTCTAGCCTCGAGATTTGGCTGAGAGGTTACAACACATGCATTCTCCAAAACCCAGAAATCGTTTCTAGAAATTCCATCTAGAGACGACTTAATTAAAATAATTAATGAGTTTTTAATATTTCATAAGTTTAAACTTAGGAAATATGATTAATTAAATGGTATTAATTAATTCATGATGTGAATCTATTAAAATTGGCAACTAGGGCCAAACTCCACTTTGGAATTCTCATATGATGGAGATGATATTTTTGTTGGATTCCTCTTTCCAAGAGGTGCAATATTGATCTAAAGATCATCCTGTTTGGATGAGAAAAAGTTGGATTTTGAATTTATTCTCTCACACATGTACAATTGTCAAGGTCGGCCAGAAATGTAATGTAGGCTCATAAGCCCCAAAAGATGTGTCTCCACCCCTCATTGATGGATATAAAAAGGAGAGAGTCATTCCTCATTTGGACATCATTTCATCTCACATTATGTCTCCTCTCTCATTGGTTCGTACAGCCTCAAGGAGTCTCTCTCTCTTTGCACGTGTGGAAAGGAAGCTGAAGATTTCAGACTATTTCTAGGGCAGAAAACAGAGCATTGACCAGTGTTGACTTTGGGTCAACTTCCATGCTTTGACTTCGATTTACTGGGCATAAATCTAATCTTGCAAGGCTGCAGCTGGTGGCACGAATTCCGAGAATTCAGGGCAGTTTGACCGCAACATTGATCGCATAATTGACTTTTACGTTGACCAGCTTCGACCAAGTTTTTCAGGACTATTTTGGGCTGACTTTGACTGTCTTTGGAGGCCTAGTTGACTAGGTTTGGCCGATCTTCCTTGGAGGAGATTTATTGTTGGTTTGACCAGCGTTGACTTCTCTGGTTAGGGCATCTTGTTGACTATTGTTTGACTGAAGAAAATTTTGTATATTGTACTCTCTCTACTGAAATTTTTAAGAATAATAAGAAGATATGATCAAAGGGTTTTCCCCACATTGGGGTTTTCCCCTGGCATCCGCCAAATATTGTGTCCTCTTGTCTTGGCTTGTCTTCTGGTTATTTGTTTATGTTCTATCAGCGTTTACTGTAAATGTTAATGTGATTGATAATTTGGAATTGAAATTGGGCTAATAAAAAAAGATTGAAGTAAATTGCTCTAAGCATAGAACATACCATGGTTATCTAAAATTAACATGGAATCAAAGCTCAGGTGAAGACAAAGCCCAAGCAAGAGTGAGAATAGCAATCACTAAAATCTGTTGGACAAAAACTTCCTTCAAATGCACCGGTTGCCACTAAAACAAAATACAAGGAAGGGGAAAACAAAGCGAATAAGATCACCGAGGACTCAATTCACAAGCACTTGGTTGCTTATATCTTCGAGTTGGGCCCATCTAAAGAAATGTATGACAAGTTGGTTGGCATGTTCAGGGCTAGCAACACAAACCAAGTTCTCTTTCTGAAGAACAAGTTGAAGGACATCAAGATGGACAAAGGAGATTCCATCCAATCCTACTTTATGAGAATTACCAAAATAAAAAATGATCTCTTATCTTTTGGAAAGGTCATAGCTGACCAAGAGCTCACTCTCATTGCTCTTGGAGGTCTTCCTCGGGCATGGTATGTATTCAATAACACTATTCTGAACAATAACATAATTATTGATTTTGATGAATTGTTGACGAGATGCACTCAAGAGGAGACAAGGATGATGGAGAGAAAAACCTTCAAATGGAAATGAACCTACTTCTTTCTTCGCTCATACAAAGAAGAAGAATAATGTTGGTCCAAGAAATCAAGGTCAAGGAAGAGCGGGACCCAAAGGAAGGAAGGGTAGATGTTACAATTGTAACAGGTTTGGCCACTATGCTAGAGAGTGTCCCAATAAAAGGGACTCACCTCAATATGATGACTACAACAATAACAACTTCAAGGGAAATGGAAATCAAAGGAACAACAGGTTCAACAATGAAGGAAAGAGAAAGGCTCCCTCTACTTGAAATGGAAATGGAAATGGTCAACCATTCAAAAGTCAAGGAACTCCAGGTATGATGAACCTAATGTTCTTGATAACAAAAAAAATGAATTTATTCTTATATCTGCCCTCTCTGCTACATCTCCTCCTGACACCCTCGATAACTGGTTGATTGATAGTGGTGCCTCAAGGCACTTCACTAGATACAAAGAGGCCCTCTCACATTTGATTGAAAATGAAACTAATTTGGAGATCGTGCTTGGAGACAATGCCACCTATCTCGTGAAAGGGATAGGGACTGTGACTCTTCATCTAAATCAAGGTCAAGTCCTTCATCTACAAGACATGTTATATGTACTTGACTTAAAGAAGAATTTCATGTCTATCTCGGTGATGGAAGATAAAGGATTCAAGGTGGCATTCATTGATGGAAAGGTACGCATTTGGAAGAAGAACCTTAAAGAAACATTCACTCTTGGTTTCAGGGTTGATACACTTTATCAGGGTGGAGGAAGTCTGTTGGGAGCCATGACATGCAACACAACTCTACAATACGAATTATGGCACTAGAGGTTTTCTCACCTTCATTATAAGGCTCTTCTCGAAGCAAGGAAAGTGGTCACAGGTATGCACGATTTCAAAGTTGATCATGAAGGTGTATGTCAGGGTTGTGCCGAAGGGAAACATACAAGGGGACCATTCCCCTCAAGTGATACCAAGTCTACCGACATTCTGCAATTGATTTATTATAATCTATCTGGTATGTTTCGAGTAACATCCTTGAGAGGATACTTATATTATGTCAGTTTTATTTATGACTTCTCCTGCAAAACTTGGATATACTTTTTGACGAAAAATGACGAAATATTCAAATGGTTTCACACCTTCAAGGCCTTGGTTGAAAATCAAATAGGGAAGAAGATCAAAATTTTGAAGACCGATAATGGAACCGAATATGAATCAAATGAGGGAAGTTGGCATTAAGAGGGAGAACACTACTGCATATACTCCTGAACAAAATGAAGTTGTCAAAAGAAAAAATAGAACCATCATTGAAACTACTAGTGCCATGCTACATGACCAAGGTCTTCTAAAGTTCGTATGGGGAGAAGCTGCCAACACCGTCGTGTATGTTCAAAATAGATGCCCACATCAAGCATTGGGCTCCAAAACTCCTGAAGGAATCTTCACTGGTAAGAAACCTAATGTTTCTCATTTTAGAATTTTTGGAAGTCCCGTATATTTTCATGTGGCGAAAGAAAAGAAGAGCAAGTTGGATGCTTCTAGAAAGAAAGGAACATTTGTGGGCTACAATGAAACCTCGAAGGCATATAGAATCTATGTGCCTAGTCAAAGGGAAGTGGAGATATGTCATGATGTCACCTTCGACGAAGATTCAGCCCTTGGGAAGGTTAGAGATCTTCCCATCTCAAAGGAAGACAAAGAGGAAGATGCAGGAAAGCAGGAAGAATCGAACGATGAACAGATGCCCAATGTTGAAGGTCTGATGGATCCTATTGATCCACCTCCAAGAGAGTCCACTTCCACAAAGAGAAGACCGTCATGGCTTAGAGATACTATCGAAGATGCCAAGAGACATATTGCACCAAGGGGAACATTCCGTGAAAGTAAGAATCCAAACAAGTACCAAGGGTACTTAGTAGCCATGAGCACCATCGTCCAATTTGAGTGCGGAACGTTTGAAGAAGCTGTGAAGCACCAAGTTTGGAAGGATGCAATGAACGAAAAATATGAGTCAATCATGAAGAATGATGTCTGGGATGCAGTCCCTAGACCAAAGGAAAAGTCTGTTGTCACCTCGAAATGGCTCTACAAAATCAAACATGGAGCCGATGGAAGTGCTAAAAAGTTCAAGGCTAGATTTGTTTCCTGAAGATTCTCGCAAAAGGAAGGTATAGACTATGATAAAATATTTTCACTTGTTTCCCGATATACCACCATCTGTTCGATTATTGCCCTTACTGCCTTGCAAGGATGGAGTCTACATTAGATGGATGTCAAGACTGCCTTCTTACATGGTTCGCTTAAGGAAGAGGTCTATGTGGAACAACCATTGGGGTTCGAAGTTCGAGATAGAGATACACATGTATGCAGGTTGAAGAAAGCCATCTATGGGTTGAAGCAAGCCCCCAGGGCTTGGTATGAGGGGATTGATAGTTAATCTGATGAAGCTAGGTTTTACACGAAGTGAAGGTGATCCAAACCTTTACTTCAAGGTTGATAATGACAAGCCTCTTAATTTGGTACTCTATGTGGACGATCTCTTCCTGACAGGTGTGGACACTCTCATTCATCAATGTAAGAGTGAGTTGGCTTGTGAATTCGAGATGAAGGACCTAGGAGTGATGCACTACTCCGATGGAACTCAACTTTAAGAAGCTATGAAGTGTTGTTGGGCCTAATTTGGGAAATCCTACCGAGTATCGTCAACTCGTGGGGGCCCTGATGTTTTTAGTGAACTCTCGTCCGAACATATGATTTGCAGTGAACATGTTGAGTCAATATATAGTCGAGCATCATCACATTCATTGGATTGCTGCCAAGAATCTCTTGAGATATCTTCGGGGCACAATCAATCATGGATTGAGATACACTGTCGTAAATGTGAGGCTCCATGGATATACTGATGCTTACTGGACTGGTAGTGTGGTGGATCGTAAGAGCACATCTGGATGTTGCTTCACTCTAGGTTTTGTTTCGATCTCTTGGATGAGCAGGAAGCAAAAATCGGTTGCTTTAAGCATCGCCGAGGCCGAATACTTTGCAACAAGTACGGGTTGTTGTGAAGCTATTTGGTTGAGGAAGCTCTTCAGTGAGTTGTTTGGGCATGTGCTGCATACCACCGTGATCCATTGCGACAACCAAAGTGGGATTTGACTTTCAGAGAATCTCGTATTCCATGACTGCTCCAAGCATATTGATAGAAGGTACCACTTTATCCGGGATATGTTACAGTGAGGCACCGTAATGCTCCATCACATTGGGACTGATGAGCAGGTCGTAGATATTCTCACGAAGCCCCTAGGGAAGTTCAAATTCTTAACCTTCCATGATAAACTTGGAATCGTGGACAAACCCTCTTATGAGGGTCCTGCTTGAGTTGGACTTTGAGCTCTGGGAGCTCCAGAGGGCTTGGGGATAACTTCCTGGAGCTATAAGCAACCATAGGGCGAGGTTCGTCTTTCCTTCTTGGTGTGTTATTCCCCACAGTTATGATATTGAGCTGGTTCACCCTCTTTTGATCTATGCCCCACATACGTCCTACCCATGTAGTCCGGGACTCATGGGAAGTACCTCTCATCCAGCCAATGAGTTGGGAAATGAGGATAGAGACCATAGCATTACCGATGGACGCATCGTGTATTGTCGTACTCTCTATGTCTAGGATTGGTTGTGTCCAACAACTTGATCTGGGATCAAGTCTGATTGAGGATTTTACCTCGAAATTGACTTCGGGTCAGTGGAGAGTGGCAAGGTCTTGTGACTCACTCTCGATCAAATCTTCTCCATTATTTCTTCATGGTTCAACAGAGTAGAGTAGAGCAGATTACAGGGATGGCAGGATGACACAGGATAACAGGATGTTACAGGATGATACAGGACAACGAGATTGCACAGGTTGACAGATGGATTTACGGGTGGAGTTCTCCCTAGTTAAGAGGGAGTGTTAAAATTGGCAACTAGGGCCAAAATCCACTTTGGATTGCTCATATGATGGAGATGATATTTTTGTTGGATTCCTCTTTCCAGGAAGTGCAAGCTTGATCTAAAGATCATCTTGTTTGGATGAGCACAAATTGGATTTTGAATTTATTCTCTCACACATGTACAATTATCAAGGTCGGCCAGAAATGTAATGTAGGCTCATAATCCCCAAAAGATGAGTCTCCACCCCTCATTGACGGATATAAAAAGGAGAGTCATTCATCATTTAGCATCATCTCATCTCACATCATCTCTCCTCTCTCATTGGTTCGTACAACCTCAAGGAGTCTCTCTCTCTCTTCACACGCGTCGAAAGGAAGCTGAAATTTTCAGACTATTTCTAGGGCAGAAAACAGAGCGTTGACCAGCATTGGCTTTGGGTCAACTTCCATGCTTTGACTTTGATCTATTGGGCAGAAATCCGATCTTGCAAGGTTGCAATTGGTGGCACAAATTCTAAGAATTATGTGCAGTTTGACTGCAATGTTGACTGCAAAATTGACTGTTGCGTTGACCATGTTTGACCGAGCTTTTCAGGACTTTTTTGGGCTGACTTTGACTATCTTTGAAGGCCGAGTTAATTGGGTTTAACCGAGCTTCATTGGAGGAGATTTATTGTTGGTTTGACCAACATTGACTTTTCTGGTTAGGGCATCCTGTTGATTGTTGTTTGACTGAAGCAAATTTTGTATATTGTACTCTCTCTCTTTGCTGAACTTTTGAAGAATAATAAGAAGATTTGATCAAAGGGTTTTCCCCACATTGGGGTTTTTCCCTGGCATCCGTAAACTATTGTGACCTCTTGTCTTGGCTTGTCTTCTAGTTATTTGTTTATGTTCTATCAACATTTATTGTCAATGTTAATGTGAATGTTAATTTGGAATTGAAATTGGGCTATTAAGAAAAGATTGAAGTAAATTGCTCTAAGCATAGAACATACCATTGTTATCTAAAATTAACAGAATCTTATAGAAAAAGAAATGGATCGAGTTCTAGTTAATCTTAGCCATCGATTAAGTTTTAATCATGGTCTTTGATGTCTCAACGAGAGACTATAAGAAGAAACTCGATGGGGCTTGGAGAACACACTCGCAAAGATTGAATTCACTGGCAGACTAAGTAACCGGATACTCCTAAAATGCCCTCGAATCCCCGAATCCCCGTATCGGACACCTCTACGTATCAGATTCGGCCCCAATTCGAAGGATACGGCGTATCCGTACAGGGTACGGTTGGGATACGGTGTATCCGAAAAGGGACACGCCGTATCCCGACCGTACCCCGTCGGATATGCCGTGGCCCGTCCTGCCGGGTACGGCCGGGCCCGCGGCAAGCAAAATCGCTCTATTTTTTTTTATAAAGTGTGGCTTTTCTTCTCTATTTTCTCATCCATTTCATTTTTGTTTCATTTGTGAAGTGAGAAGGAGAGCTAGTGTGAGCAAGGAGCAAGTGTGTTCTTTCGAAGAGATTCGAGCATCCGGTAAGTGCATTGTCCCTCTATATTTTGCATTTAGTTTGTTGTTAGTGTTTGCATGTGCATATGTTTTATATATTTAGTTGTTTTTGTTTATTTTTTGCAGTATTCATGGCTCAATCAAAGGCAGCAAGACAGGGGCAAAGAAAGGGGAAGAATGTCTCCATTGGAGATGTCCTTCCTGTCCCTCTTTCATAAGGGTCTGCAAGTATTCCATCCATTGGAAGTGGGGCTGCAACAGTAGCTTCAAATGTGCAAGGAAAACAAATTTTTGACCCCAAATACCCATTGTGGAAATATGCAACAAGAGAGGAAGGGGCAACAAAAAAGGGAGGAGGAAATTGTACATGGAAATGCAATTTTTGCAATGGCCATTTCAATGGCACATATTTCCGTGTGAAAGCTCATTTGTTGGGTATTCCAGGTTGTGGCGTTAAATGTTGTACAGCAATTGAATTGCCAGATAAGAAGAAATTGGAGAAAGAGGCGAGTATTGGTGAGGCAAATGTGGCAGCAAAATCAAAAAAATCCAAGACTGATGACCCCCTTCCATTCTTGAGGAAAAGCAGCAGCAAGTTCCCTTTGAGACTTCTAGCAGGGGAGAATTAGCAAAGAGAAAGGCAACTGCAGTTGGTCCAATGGACAAGATTTTCCAAAAAGAGAAAAGGGAAGAGCTTGACCTCACCATTGCATTTTTTTCTATCAGAACTTCATATCCTTTAATGTTGCACGGTCACCTCTATTTATTGAGATGTGTCGAGCTCTTTGTCATGGGGCTCCATCAAGGTATGTGCCTCCTGGGTCAGAGAAGCTCAGAACCACATTGTTGACAAAGGCAAAGAAAGAGGTGGACAAAATGCTTGAGCTTATTAAATCAACATGGCCAACATCTGGGGTTAGCATTGTTTCTGATGGATGGACAGATCCAGCACGCCACCCACTCATTAACTTCATGGTGTCATCCACGAATGGTGCAGTTTTCTTGAAAGCAGTGGATGCATTTGGAGAGTACAAGGATGCACAATATATGGGTGAGTTATTTCTCAAAGTTATTGAAAGTGTAGGTGTGGATTGTTTTGTGCAAATCATTACAGATAATGCACATGTTTGCAAGGCTGCTGGCATGATTGTGGAAGCAAAATATCCACAAGTATTTTGGACACCTTGCATTGTCCATTCATTGAACTTGGCATTGAAATCTATTGCTTCTGATGTGCTTTGGATTGGAGCCACTATTGAGGATGCACGACATATCCGCAACTTTGTAACAAACCATACAAATGCCCTCACTATCTACAAGGAGTACAACAATCTATCATTGTTGAAGATTGCAGATACACGGTTTGCCTCTTTATTCATCATGTTGAAGAGGTTGAGGGAGGTCAAGACTGCTCTTGGGTCTATGGTTATTTCAGAGTTTTGGTCTTTTTGGAGAAAGACGGATCAAGCAGCCTCAAAGAAGGTGAAGGACATAGTGTTGGATGATATATGGTGGGAGAAGGTAGATCTAATTATTCAGATCAAGGAGCCTATCATTTCCTTGCTCAGATTTGCAGATACAGACCAACCCATCCTAGGAGAGGTTTATGAGGGATGGGATTCCATGATTGAGTCTGTGAGGACCATTATTTTACAGAGTCAGTGCCTAGAGTATGAGACATCACCTGAGGCCTTCTTCACCGTCATACAGGATATTCTTGTCAGCAGATGGGACAAGAATTGCACACCTTACATTGTTTGGCTCACTCCTTGAACCCAAAATACTATAGCCATGAGTGGCTGAATGGTGGACCTTCCCGCAGATTCCCTCCTCACATGGATGCTGAAATCTCACAGGGGAGGAAAGATGCATTGAGGAGGATTTTTCAGGATAGGGCATCCCTTGATGAGGTGGAGGATGCCTTTGCAGATTTTTCCACTGCCAGGGGGCGATTTGGAGGCTATGATTTGATTCGAGACACGGGGGCTAAGAAGCCCCATTCTTGGTGGGCAACTCATGGGGCAGCAAGCCCTCCTCTACAGCAGTTAGCCATGAGGCTCCTCTCTTAGGTGACTTCATCCTCTTGTTGCGAGAGGAATTGGAGCACATATGGGAATTTGTATAGTGTGAAGAGGAGCAGGCTTGAGCAGTCCAGGGCAGAGACAATGGTGTATGTGCACACCAACCTTCGTCTCATCTACAGGCAGAGGGAGGAGTGGTTGAAGGGAAAGACAAAGATGTGGGATGTCTTTCCTAATGATATGGGTCTGGACAACAGTGTTGAGTTGGCATTGGCCAACTTGGATCTCAATGCGCCAGTGCTAGAGCCTGTCAGATTTGATGATGGATTAGACGGGTCATCCTCCACACCAGCAGATGCAGAGATGATAGAGGAGGAGGATGTATCAGAGGCAGAGGAGAGCAGTGGTGAGCATGATGATCAGGATTTGGATAGTGATGTTGATTATGAGGATTGATGACTCTGACTCATTGAGGCTTCAGGCTTGTAGTCTTGTAGACTGTAGTTGATTTTGTATTTTCTATTTCTATTTGCCATTGGCACTGGGCAGTGTTCTTATGTAACACATTTTGATTCTGATGACTTAATGAAAAAACTACAGTATCTTACTATCTTCAATCTTGTCTTTCTGAGTAAATTTGACGATTGTATCATGTATGGTGTATCAATGTATCATTGTAATTTGTATTATAGTATCAATGATTCAATGATGGTGTATGACTCATGAGTATCTAATATCTATGTTTGAATCAATGAATTTTGTATGAATTTGTGCAAAAAATATCTAATTTTTAATATATATATATTTTTTAAAATATATATATATATATATATTTTTAATAAAATAATATATAACGTAACGTATCCCAGAAGTATCCTGTTCCGGGGTCACCGTACCCATATCCGATACTTCGAATCCCGGTATACCGGTATCCCCGTATCCCCGTATCAGGTGACTTAGCTGGCAGATCGATTTCCTGAGTAGCAACGCTAAGTTTCCGGAGAGAAAGTTAGTGAGATCGTTGTAGTGAGAGAGGGGCAAGGATAGTGAGGCTGGAGGAAGATTTTCCAGATCTGATGCGTGCACGGCAGAGAGGCAGTGAATGCCACAGAGAGGCAGCGCAGAGGCAAGACAATGCTTCAGAGGAGATCCGCACTTTTGCTGAGAAGCAATGTTGATTCAGTGCCAGAAGCTCGTGAGAGAGTCTAGAGGCCAGGAGGGACCAGTTTCCAAATAGCAGTTGATCGGTTAGCAAGAGGGAAGGTTGTTCCTAGCTGTGCAGATTAGTACTGTGTAGGTTGACGCAGTGACTGCGCAGAGGCAGCGCATAGCAGCTCCTCTTGAGCCAAGGTCAGTGCTGGATCACCAGTGAGAGTGATATTTTTCTCACTAGACTCTATTGTTAGATTTTTCTCTGTATGATTTGCTATATTTAAGCAACCACAAATTTGTAGTCATATTTACTACTACATAATATACAAACCCTCTGTTACAGTACCGGTTTCCTGCATTGGATTTTTCCGGGGACTCATTCCAAAACTAACAATGATATTTGTGTGTGTGCGCATCTATCTTTCCGGCGTTATTTTATTCCGCAATATTTTATTTTGTGAAGTATTAGTTTCGATATTTACCGTAGAACACAGTAAATAATTTGTTCAGTTATTTAACAAATAGAAGAAACTTAATCAATTGCTGAGTAGGATTCCAATTTGTTAAATTTTCAAATGGTGTCAGAGCGCAGATAGAAGCGGAGGAGCTCAGTTGCAGAAAGAAAGAGGGATATTTGAAGCACTTCCTGAGCACTCGCACGAAAACCAAGGAGGTTGCGCAGTGCATTGGCCAAGAGGGCAGATTTTTGAGGAAAAATTATTTCTCTAAATGAGTCGACAAAGAGTAAATTTTCTAGATCGAAGATTGTCAGAGGAAGAGGGAGCTGTAGCATTTTCTTTGTAGAGAAAATCTTCAGCTGGGACATAGTGATTCTACAGCAATTTGCTAGTGCAAAATAGCGTCAGAAGGAAGGAAGAGAACACACTCAGGGAATTCTTTCCGCATGGAATTTCTAGTCAAGAAATTCAATTTCTTACTACAGAGCAGCAGTAGTTGTGATCAGATTTACCCGCTCCAGCAGGGAGTGCGTAGAGCCTAGCAGTAGTTCTGCAGAGGAAAAGAGGGAGCGTTCGACATTTTAGCAGAGATGGCCACAGTAGGGCTAAGAGATCAGGATCGGTTGGACGGTTTGTCTAACTATGTGATTTGGAAGGAAAGAATCTATTGTCTTCTAGATGAATACGATCTCAAGGCATATATCAGTAACGTGGTAGTTGTACCCTCAGATCTTGGTTAACTCAAAGCCTACAAGAAGGAGATGGCGAAGGCAAAGAGGTTGATTCTTGATGGTGTTCGAGACCACGTGGTGTCTCACATAGCTGGCAAAGATATCGCCAAGCAGATGTGGGAAGCTCTTGCCACGTGTAATATTCCCTTTTTTGGTGTCACCTATGATAGGGATAGGGTGGACTTCCAGAGTTAGGAGCAGACCGGTCTCAGGTACAGGTTGGTGTCATCAGTGGGGCCAGGAGATTTTTGGAGGAGTTTTGAGGATTTTCCATGGTGTCCGGTGGCATCCGCTTGATATATTCCATCATCCGAGTAGTTTGGCTTTCGTTCCGATGCATTCCGACAACTTTCGGAAATTTGAGTTATTTCTGGACTTAAATCAGCTGATTACGCTCAAGGTGGCATTTCGGGAGGAATTCATGATGGAACACCTTAGTGCAATAGCTCATTGGAACCGGGACGAGGATACCTACATGGTGGGATGGTTGGAGACGGGTTTCAGTGACCGGAGGAGGCGTGGTAGCTGATTTACCCTTTTCTGCATTAAAAAGGAATATTTTAATAAGAGGGAAAAGTGCTCCATGAATAAAATAATAATAAAATAATGCTCTAGAAGGCCCCAAGAGTTCTATAAAAGAAAGGGAGGAGGCCATTTAGAGATATCTTTAGATCATATCATTTTCTTGTATGAAAGGTTTGAGATGTGGTTCTCTACTTCAGCCGTAGCCCCAGGACGGAAACCCTCGGGTGATTTGTGAGTTTTGGACGAAAACCCAACTCTCTTTGAGGAAACTTCATTCAAAAGTTTCGCAGAGCTTCAGGGATATTGGAGTGAGGATCATTCAGATCTTCAACAGGTGCTTCAATGGATTCAGTGGTAGTTGTTGCCGGAGGGAGAGTGCAGCAGTTCAGTTTTGGAGGCCATCGTCGTGTAGCAGTGCAACAGATTGTATTGTTGGCCAGTTTTCCATCTCAGCTCTTTTTGGGTTAGATCTATATGTAACCCTCATTATTATTTATAATAAAGCTGAGATTCTTCCTATTCTATGTGGTATTGGATTGCAGTATTTTATGTGTTTAATTTTACATGGAAATCTTTTGTTAAATGCATGTTAATTTTATGGCATATTTTGGGAATTAAGTAAATTTATGCAAATTTAGTAAAATATCCCACTTCGGGATATTACAGTGGTATCAGAGCTTCAATCTTGGATCAGCCTGCGGGTTTCCAATTTTCAGTTGCATCTATTTTGGTTAGAAGGGCCTATGCAGTCATTCGAGGAGGCTCATTTGTGGGAGCTGCATTGGTGGGATTTTAGAGCTGGAGTGTTGGGAGATTGATAGGAGAGCCATTTGAGGAGGTTGGTTGGGATTTTTGGAAGCAATGATTGACAATAGCAGCTGCAGTGCCAGAAAACGAAATTGGAAGACGTCCAAACTATAAAGGGTCAAATTTTGAAGTTTGGAATTAGAAGAAACCCTTTCTGGGTTTTTCTGGGTTTTGGGCAAGGATCACCTTCCCAAATTCCTAGAATTTTCTGAGCAGTTTTCAGTGGGTAAATCAGAGGCTAAAGTCAGGCAACAGTGTAGTCTTGGAGCAACAGTTGCAGAATTTCCAGAGTCGGCGCAAAGCTTGAGGAGAGATCATTTCCTTGCATTTGGGGTAACATTTTTCTCACCTGAAATTTTTTTTAGATTGCTTTGCTAGGATGAATTCATGTTTTTGTGAAAAAATGATTTTGCCAGAGCCCAATTTGTGCAAAAATATTAGAAAAAGCTTTAATGACTTAGAAAGAATTCAGTACCAGCTACAATTTGAAAAATCACTTGCACAAGGTGCTTGGAGCTGCACTGCTTCCTTGGATCAAAGAGAAAAACCAAACAACAAACCCTTTTCAAAGGGGATACATGCCATCCTACAGCTAGAGCAGATAAGGGATTTGCAAAAAGAGTTTGAGGTAGGGAATTGGCTCTTTGCACTTGATTTGATTTGAAGGACCTAAAAATGACCGCAAAAACTTTCCTTAATTTGGAGAAGCTAGAATCACATCTTCCTAAAGTGAGCCAATCAGATTTGAGGGTCCTAAATTGGGCACTCAAACCAACAATGCTTGCTTTAATTCATCCAAGATTCTTGGAGCATCCTTGTGAAGGAGTCAGATTTATAGTAGCTTCTTGTCTCAGTGAGATTATCAGAATAACTTCACCTATGCTTCCTTATAATGATGACATTATGCGGAAAGTTTTCCAACTAATAGAAGAGAATCTTCAGGATCTACATAACATCTGGGGTTCGCCATTGAAAAGAGGATGAAGATCTTAGAAATTATGGTTGGAGTCATGGGTAACAATGATGACATTTGCAGGATGCTACGGACCAGGTTGTTGAGCATTTGGAGGAGAGAGCAGTTGGTCCCACCTACTGCTTATGAGCTAGCCCGAGGGCTAGTTGAGTAGAACATTGAGCTTTTCCGGAGACAGTTGACCACGGAGGAGCTGCTCCAGTTTGGTGGATCTGGCAGCATAAATGAGTTGAGGAGGAAGGGACTTTGCTTCATCTGCAAAGAACCTTGGGGACCTGATCACTCATGCTTGAGTGATGCAGATGGTGCAGCAGAGGCAGAACAGAAGGGCGTTCCTTCTGTATGCCAGGATGAGGACTCTTCTTCAAGTGAGTCCATGGGATCAGATGCAAATGCTTCTGGGGAGCGAGAGCAGTCATGTGGAGTTGATGGCAGTAGGCCGAAGCTGCATTCTAGTGTCCAAGGTGAGCAGTCAGAGGACTCTACAGGAGATACTCTGGGTGATAAGTCACTTGTGACAATTCAGCCAGAGCAGCATATGATGGAGCCCGAGTCAGCAGAGGAGGATACTTTGCACATCATGCATGATAGTCCTTTAGGGAAGAACCAGATGGAGGCTCACATTGAATCTATGATGGATATCCAGCTAACTGTGGGGTCAGCCACTGAGGAGGAGCAGTCAAATGCACAGACACTGAGTACAGTGACATCAGTTGTAGATCCATATCCTCTAGAGATGTTGGAGGTCGATGGGATAGTTCTGCAGGGGGATAGGGGATAGCAGGAGCTTTACATTCCCGATGAGAGGGATGAGTTGTTGGAGATGGTGGAGCATCCACCTTTGGGTCGACACATTGATGAGGTACAGATAGATGTACATACAGTCGGCCGAGCTGCAGTACTTTCAGTGAGTAGCACTCTCCAGGAGTACATCAATGGCGCTTGCAGCATATCTTGCCCACTTTGGCCCATTATAGAGAGAGGTACTTTCTTCTACAGGCAACTTTCGTTGGCAGACAGGGCAGAGCAGTGTGAGTTGATTACGGGCTGGTGAAAACACTCCAGGCGTGTTCCATATACAGTTGTTGTTACATTAGATTCTTCTTCCAGGATGGATTGGCGGGAGATCATGAGTTGGTACCCTCTTGATGGTATGATTTTCTTCGTAGGGAGCACAACAGAGCAGGGGCCCTTAGATATAGCAGATGTTACAGATTCCAGCTGGCAGTGGGGCCCAGGTCATCATTTCTTCAGCACTCCATCCCGATTTCAGGAGAGCAGGATCAACATGGGATTGAGTCAGGATTTGGATTGGAGAGAGGTCATGAGTTGGTATGCAGTTGGTGGGGAAGCTTATACAGTTAGAGGTACAACACAGCAGGAGCTAGGGAGCATTGATGCTTGTTGGAGGGCTTCACTTCATGGGGCATCAGCTATAGCCAGAGGCAGTGTGCAGCCCGAGCCATGGGACTTTGGCGATGATTGGCCATGGTGGCGTTGGGATCCGGGAGGATTTTTTGTTGGTTGGTACACTGAGAGATCAGTTTGGGATCCCGGCATTGAGGGGTCTATTTTGAGTGGTTTGACTCAGGTGCATAGTAGCACCCAGAGGTTTGTATGGGATCCGGGCATTGGGTCTCAGTTCCGGCGGGCCAACAGAGTGGCCCACATATTTTTATTGCTTGAGGGCAAGCAATCTTGGGGCGGAAGGTCTGTAATATTCCCTTTTTTGGTGTGACCTATGACAGGGATAGGGTGGACTTCCAGAGTTAGGAGCAGACCAGTCACAGGTACAGGTTGGTGTCATCAGAGGGGCCAAGGGATTTTTGGAGGATTTTTGAGGAGTTTCCATGGTGTCCGGTGTCATCTGCTTGATATATTCCATCATCCGAGTAGTTTGGCTTTCGTTCCGGTGCATTCCGACAACTTTCGGAAATTTGAGTTATTTCTGGGCTTAAGTCAGCTGATTACGTTCAAGGTGGCATTCCGGGAGGAATTCATGATGGAACACCTTAGTGTAACAGCTCATTGGAACCGGGACGAGGACACCTACATGGTGGGATGGTTGGACACGGGTTTCAGTGACCGGAGGCATGGTAGCTGATTTACCCTTTTCTGCATTAAAAAGGAATATTTTAATAAGAGGGAAAAGTGCTCCATGAATAAAATAATAATTAAATAATGCTCTAGAAGGCCCCAAGAGTTCTATAAAAGAAAGGGAGGAGGCCATTGAGAGATATCTTTGGATCATATCATTTTCTTGTATGAGAGGTTTGAGACGTGGTTCTCTACTTCAGCCGTAGCCCCAGGACGGAAACCCTCAGGTGATTTGTGAGTATTGGACGAAAACCCAACTCTCTTTGAGGAGACTCCATTCAGAAGTTTCGTAGAGCTTCAGGGATATTAGAGTGAGGATCATTCAGATCTTCAACAGGTGCTTCAATGGATTCAGTGGTAGCTGTTGCCGGAGGGAGAGTGCAGCAGTTCAGTTTTGGAGGCCATCGTCGTGTAGCAGTGCAACAGATTGTATTGTTGGCCAGTTTTCCATCTTAGCTCTTTTTGGGTTAGATCTATATGTAACCCTCATTATTATTTATAATAAAAGCTGAGATTCTTCCTATTCTATGTGGTATTGGATTGCAGTATTTTATATGTTTAATTTTACATGGCAATCTTTTGTTAAATGCATGTTGATTTTATGGCATATTTTGGGAATTAAGTAAATTTATGAAAATTTAGTAAAATATCCCACTTTGGGATATTACACCACTTTGCACCAGGGATATTTCGAGCAGCGGAAGATCTACTTGGAGGAGAAGCTAAGGTGTACAAGGATGCATAAGGGGGAGCGCATAGACCCCTTCCTTAATAGACTTCAGGATGTCCAGGATTAGTTGTTTGCAGTAGGGTCAACGCCCCAACCTACAGAATTTGTGTGGATTGCCCTAAATAGTGTTTTCGAAGATTGGCAAGTCTTCATCCAAAGTATCCTGGGTAGAGAAAACTTGTCAGATTGGGACAAAATGTGGGCAGATCTGCAGTAGCAAGAGATGAGGCGAGACTTGGTGAAGAGCACCAGCAGTGGCAATAGCAGCAATGGAAGAAGGAAGTAAAGGAATAGGAGAATGCATCCCTCGCATCAAAGGGGCAGCAAGAGCAGCGCAGAAGGAAGGACATATCCAGGGTCAAGTGCTTCAGATGTGGTGAACTTGGTCACTACAACACCCAATGTCCTCTCAGAAAAAAGGAAAAAGAGAAGTAGGATCAACAGGTTAAATCCACTAAGATTGACAGGTTGTCCTTCAGACTAAAGGAAGATTTTGCCATGATCACCGACATACCTCCAAGAGTGAGGTGGGGTGATTTGGTTTTGTAGCCCCAGAGAGCTACATATGGGCAGGATCCTTGAGGAGTCCACCTCTTGGATTAATACCTTGCTATGGGAGCCCATAGCAGCAGTATGTAATATCCACAAAAAGGTAAAATGACAGTAATGCAAGCAACAATAGACTAAAGATTACAACAAGTAAAATCATGCTATTAATACATGAAAACTAGAGCCAAAAACATGATCTGAGCCATTTTATTAATGCCGGAAATGAGTGCAATAATGGTGTTGGAATGGGTGCTCCTGGACCTCATCAAGACAGGCCGGAATACATCTCAAATAAAACGGGGATGTCTCTTTGGAAATGGCTTTGCGTGGCTCTAATGTTGCATTGCTCTGCCTAGAATTGTTGTTGCTGGATGATTTCAGACTGTTGGTTGGGTTGTTTCCCCTGCTCAGAAAATTATGGGCTTTTAACCCCATAATCTACTCACAAAACCCACAAAAACCCACGAAGGAATTGGCCACATGTTGACCTCAGAATTTCAGCCCAATTTTCCCTAGCTCCTCTATCTACTCGCTGAGTTAGGAACTTTGTTTGACACCTCAAACCTGCCCAGAAAATTCTGCCAAATTAACCTTGGCTTCTGCTCAATAAACCCAGAAAAACCCAGAAAGGGTTTGTCCAAGTTTTGATCCCAGATATTGGCCCTCTTGGGCTTGGCTCACCCAACTATTGGGTGTGCAAATTTCTGAATTTACTAAAAAGAAACCCTACTATTAAATCTTGATTTACTTCTCCTACTTACATAAGTTATTAATCCGAAAAATTAAGCATTAACATCAAAGTAAATACAGTTAACAGCCTACGCATACAAATCAATACTAAATAACATGCTCATAGACAAAATGACACACAAGGATTTTCTTGACAAATGTCTCCGGAAAAACCCTATGCGGGAAAACCGGTGTTGCTAGCTTCTGGAGGGTTTTTATTATTATGCAGATTCTAAATACAACAAATTTGGGCACCAACTGGTTAACCCAACAGAGAAATATAAACGGCAGCAATACCTCTATCCTAGAGACAGAAAAATTTGATTGATTCACACCCTCAAATAGGATTTACAAGAATCAGCCCCTTTCCGGTCTCTAGAAACCCCAATGCTGCTTTGAAGCCCTCTGCGACAGTCTTCCTGGCCTATGTCAGCCTCTGTGCTGCTCAGAAAGGGCCTGTGTCACCCTAGAAGGGGTTACGCTGCCCCTGCGCCGCCCTAACTGGGCCTGCATCAGCCTTCCTTGGCTCCTACTGCCTCTACGCTACCCCTGCTAGGCTCTTGGTTGGACTGTGTAACTGCCTCCTCTGCGCTTCTCTGGTATGCTCCTTCTCTGCCCACGTTGTACTCTTGGCCTGGGAATAGATCATCCCCCTCACTAATATTACCCCTCGCTGCAGCTGAAACACTTCTGAAATTGTTAGCAAACCACACCCTAGAATCTTAGCTTAGCTTCAGTGCTCTACCAGTGTATGTGTTCTCCAACTGACCCCAAATCCTCTTCTTATACTTTTCTTGTTGAAACATCAAAGGTCGTGATCTAATCTTGAATCGATGGATAAGATTAGAAGATGCTTGATCCGCGTCACTTAAGTCATTCTCATCACATGTTTAATTTAATTACCTTTAATCTTTTAATTTTCCTAAGTTAGACTTAGGGACCTTAATTAAAAATATTAATTAATTAAATATCTCTTAAACCGGATGGAATTTCCCAGAATGCTTTTTGGGTCTTGGAGATCTTATGTACCCTAGTCCCTCCAAAACGTTTGGGAGCTAGAGCACATCTAATGCTACCCCAACACCCCAAAATCTCAACACTCCCTATTAGCGAGGAATGTGCTCTAGCAAAACACTTCACCCAGAAGGCTGCTCTGATCTCTGTTGTCGGTCTCTGCGCTGATGCTTAGCATGCTGCCCTTCACCACTGCGCTACTACTGCTCTTCTGTACTATTGCCCATGACTCTACCATCGTCACTACTACATCCATACTGCAGCTCCCTCTCAAGTTGTTGCATCGTGCTACCCATAGCACTGCCACTGCTAACTGCTGCACTGCAACTCAGATGCTGAGAGTAAGAAACTGAAGAACACTCATCCAATCTTTGACAGACGAGTCAGTTGTGTTGCATGTCATCACTGAAGCTCCATAGGCTGTTTCTCCGTGCTATCCTCCAGAGGCTACTGCGCTGCTGCAACTATGCATTGCGTAAGCAGACCTCCTCTACGTTGCTGCCCTCTACGTTGTTATTGCGCTGCGTTGTCCTCCTAAAACCTCTGCGCTGCTACAGCACTGCACTGCGTAGGCAAGCTTTCTCTTTGTTGATGCCTCTATGCTGCTGCTATATATGCACTGCACTGCTCCCTCTCCAGCATGTCAGCTTCTGCCTCTGCTTCATCCGTGATCTTCTGCACCCATTGCTCCACTTATCCTGCTACTGTCTTAAGGATCCTGTAGCTCGTATGTGATCCAAGAGTTGGGCTACTCAAGGATCCCGCCACCACTCTGTAGCTTTTCTACAGATCAATATTGCCCCACTTCCATGGTTCATGAGCACTCATGGCTACGTCATCATCAGAGCCATCGTCTGCTATAGCAGCCTTGGAACTAGAAGCTTCCTTGTCCTTCTTCTTTTGAGGACAATTGTTGGTGAAGTGTCCAAGTTCGCCACATTGGAAACATTTGATCTTTGACAGATCACGCTTCTTTTTCCCTTGCTGATTCTTTGATGCCAAGGCTGCATCTTCCTCTTCCTCCTTCCTCACCTTGCCCGCTTTGGTGTTGATTTGCCTCTTGGTCATTCATCGGATCTCCTCTTGTCGGAGGATAGCCCTCATATTGTCCCAGCTAGGAAGGTCCACTCTGCCCAAAAGAATTTGGACAAATGTTTCCCAATCCTCTGTGATAGCATTTAGAGTAGTCCTTACCATGACATCATCCTCCACCTTCACCCCCATGCCATTTAGCTGATTCTAGATCGACTGTAGTCTGAATAGGAAGTGATCGATTTCCTCTCCCTTGGTCATCATAAATAACCTCAGCTGGTTCTCCAGAAGCATCTTCCTCTAGACGGACTTCCCTTGATACAATGTGGTTAAAGCTTCCCACATCTCATGAGTCGTCGTCTTCTCGGCTGTGTCGTACCACGTGCTCTTTAACCCTGTCCATGATGAAGCGCTTGGCATGTGTCGCTACTTCATTATGCTCTGCTAGGAGTTTCACATCGGTTGGTGTAGCCAAGAATTTTTCTATATGCTCCCTCAAGTCGTATGCCTCTAGGACTACCAGGATTCTAGCCATCCAGATAGAAAAGTTGGACAGGCCATCCAACCTATCCTGATCACGCAGTCCATGTGGCGCCACCTGCTCAGAAATTTGTCAAAATAGATCCTCCTCTCTCTGCTAGAGACTCACATCTAGGGCCCTTGGCGAGATGGGCACCCTCTACTCCCTCTAATAATTGATTTCCTCCTTGGAAATCTGCCAAACACAACGAATCAGCTCTCTTCGATCACCCTACGATCGATCTTCAGATTTCTATGCCAATGAAATCTACTAAGAAGCTATTCTCCTCCCTCTCTTTGTCAACTTAGCTTAGGCTTGATTCTGCATCGGCAGAATCTTCACCCCACCAGCAACTGCTAAAGATTTGTAGCTCAGCTTCCAGTTCACGACACTCTGCACAACAATCAAATTCTAGACTGCGTCACCCTGGTTGGCCTCTGCGTGAGAAGACTGGCTCAACGCAGCGACTACGTAGCGCAGTTTACTCCTGCGTCCCTCTGGAAGACTCTGTGCTGTCTCTACGTCACCCAGCTGGGACTGCGTCAGCCCCTATGTGTCTCTTGCTGCCTCTGCGTCCTTTTGTTGCTGTACTGCCCTCTCCGATTTATCTGCTGCTTTCTGCAATACAGATTTCTTCAACCGTCTTGCTGGAGATCCAGCATGATCTGTAATCGCTTTGATACCATTGAAAATTTTTGAATTTACTAAACAGAAACCCTACTGTTAAACCTTGATTTACTTCTCCTACTTACATAAGCTATTAATATGAAAAATTCAGCATTAACATCGAAGTAAATACAGTTAATAGCTTACACATACAAATCAATACTAAATAACATGCTCATAGACTAAGTGACACACAAGGATTTTCTGGACATATGTCCCCTGAAAAACCCAATGCGGGAAAACCAGTGCTGCTAGCTTCTGGAGGGTTTTTATTATTATGCATATTCTAAGTACAACAAATCTGGGCACCAACTGGTTAACCCGATAAAGAAATATAAACGACAACAATACCTCTATCCTAGAAACAGAAAAATCTGACTGATTCACACCCTCAAACGGGATTTACGGAACTCAACCCCTTTCCGATCTCTAGAAACCCCAGCGTTGCTCTGAAATCCTCTGCGTCAGCCTTCCTGGCGTGCGTCAACCTTTATGCTACTCAAGAAGGGCCTGCGTCACCCTAGAAGGGCTTACACTGCCCCTGCGCTACCCTAACTGGGCCTGCGTCAACCTTCCTTGGCTCCTGTGGCCTCTGTGCTGCCCCTGTTGGGCTCTTGGCTGGACTGCGTAGCTGCTTCCTCTGCGCTGCTCTAGTATGCTCCTTCTCTACCCTCATTGTACTCTTGGCCTGGGACTAGACCATCGCCCCTCGCTGCAGCTAAAACACTTCTGAAATTCTTAGCAAACCAAGCCCTAGAATCTCAGCTTAGCTTCAGTGCTCTGTCAATGTGTGTGTTCTCCAACTGACCCCAAGCCCTCTTCTTATACTTTTCTTGTTGAAACATCAACGATCGTGATCTAATCTTGAATCGACAGCTAAGATTAGAAGATGCTTGATTCGCGTCACTTAAGTCATTCCCATCACATGTTTAATTTAATTACTTTTAATCTTTTAATTTTCCTAAGCTAGACTTAGGGTCCTTAATTAAAAAGATTAACTAATTCAATATCTTTTTAACTGGATGGAATTTCCCAAAACTCTTTTTGGTTCTTAGAGATCTTATGTACTCTAGTCCCTCCACAAGTTTGGGAGCTAGAGCACATCCGATGCTACCCCAACACTCCAAAATCTCAACACTAGGCAATTCGGTCCTCCTGGAAATTCTACTACATGGAGGCCACCAAAATGCCTAGAAAATCCTTGTTAGGAAGCTCTAAGCCTCCCCACCAAGTGTCCTCCAAAATATCCTCTCACAACTCACCTTCCGGAGCAACTTCCCAACTGAACTGCGCAATTTCTGCGTACTCTACATAGTCCCTGAAGTGAAAAAAGCTTCTCATGTAATCTCTATTGTGAAATGCCCCTCCAAAATGGTACGAATCCTCTCCTGAGCGAGCACTCGAAGTCCCCCGAGGTGGAGATCTCCGCCTGAAGATCTCTTGTGCTAAACAACACTGCAGACTTGGCACCCGGCACAAGCGTGCTATGTCAAGAAGACAATCAAATAAAAGTCGAATGAATTAGGAAGTGAGTTGCCTTCACTTCCTTTTATCACTTGAGCCCCCAACGTTCCCTTAGACCCACCGTGAACTGCATAGTCCCCTCATCCAACCACTCGTTGTGCTGCCCCATAGAGCCTCTCCCATGCTACCACATAGGGAGCTTCCTCCAAATCGAATGTTGGCCACATGGGCCCCACTAAGGCCGTAATTTTTCCTTGTGAACTATAGGAATAGGTTATAGCTTTTCCTTTAATTATTAATTGCGGGTCCTAACCCACCTTGTTTCTTCTTGACATTAGCAACATCAAAATTTATAAAAAAACAATATTCTAACTAGCAAAATTGCTAATTGGGGATATTACACAGTGGCAGGATGGACCAGCAGTTGGTGTATTCAGGTGCCAGAGTGACAGATGCAGTAGCTAGCAGCGGTCTGAGACTAAGCAACGCAAAGCAGAGTTTCCAGCAGTGCAGTAGGCATAGTGCAGAGTCAACAGCGGCGCAGAGGCTTCAGTGACACCACAAAGACTAGCAACAATCAGGACTCGAGTGACAGATGCATCAGTCTGAACACAGTTGGTATAGTATGATGGACATCTCTCAATTGCAGTAGCGGCAAATGAGAGACGGTTGGAGATGTTGCAATAACAACACCAACAGAGTCGCAGTGCAAATGCAGTAGTTAGCAGCAATTCAGCAAGGTCAGAAGAAGCACACATGCAGTACATATCAGAGTTGCGTAGTGGTTGGTGGGCAGAGCAATCAGACACCAGCAACGTGGTAGGAGATGGTGCAAAGGCGGTGTATTGCAGTTGCAGTACTAGAACACCTTCCTCGCTAAGAGGGAGTGTTAGGTTTCTATAGCATCAGATGTGTTCTAACCTCGATATTTGGCCAAGAGGTTAGGACACATGCATTCTCCAAAACTCAGAAATCGTTTCTGGGAATTCCATCTAGAGATGACTTAATTAAAATAATTAATCAGGTTTTAATATTTCCTGTGTCTAAACTTAGGAAATATGATTAATTAAAAGGTATTAATTAATTCATGATGTGAATCTTCTAGAAAAAGACACGAATCAAGTTCTAGTTAATCTTAGCCATCGATTAAGTTTTAATCATGGCCGTTTATGTCTCAACGAGAGATTATAAGAAGAAACACGATGGGGCCAGAACACAATTGTAGAGATCAAATTCACTGGCAGATCAATTTCCTGAGTAACAACGCTGAATTGTAGGAGAGAGAGCTAGTGAGATTGTTGCAGTGAGAGAGGGGCAGGGATAGTAGAGCCGGAGGAAGTTCTCCAGCGTTATTTTATTCCGCAGTATTTTATTTTGTGAAGTCTACAGCGTATTAGTTTCGATATTTACCGTAGAACACAGTAAATAATTTGTTCAGTTATTTAACAAATAGAAGAAACTTAATTAGTTGTTGCAATAGGATTCCAATTTGTGGAATTTTCACATAAAGGACATATATTAAGAAGCATTTGGTGTTTTTTTCTCTCAGAAGGGTTTCCACCCAAAAAATCTTGTCTACTATCTTGATGTCATGCATTGTTGAATGGTGTTGTTAAGAGTTCATGTGATGTGATGTTGATTTATGTTTTGATCTATCTAATGCTAATGTTAATTTAATGCTTTAAATATTATAAATTAACTAATTGAAGCAAAATATGGATTCACCCCTATAATGTCCCTTTCTAAATTATTTTGGAATGGGATTTATTTCGACATTTTGGGGGCCAATTTTGGTGAAGACGGGGGCCCATTTGATTTTTGTTAAAAGACTTAGGAGTTAGAGGCAAGTTAATTTTATTTTATTTTGTTTGGTTGGTGATAAGTGGGGACCACCCACATAATAAATAGGAACTCCCTAAGCACTAATTCGAAATGCATGAGAGGGAATGCGAAGGCTTGGTGAGGGACCTATGAAGGAAGAAAAGGTGGGAAGAAAGGCTCCATGAAAGTTATAAAAGGAAGGAAACTCACTTCATTTGGCATTCTTGGCTTATCGATTTTGACTATGTTGCTCGAGCTATTTAGCAGGGTCACTTGATGTTTAGCAAGAGTTTTCGAAGCGGAGACCTCACCCTTTCTTTTGGGGACTTCGAGTGCCACCCTAGAGAGGTTGTTCCATTATCATCCAATGGAGTTCATAGAGATATTTCCAGCATTTGTATTCATTTTGCCCCAGCAGTGCGTATTTCTGGAGGACGCGGTAGTGCATCTAGTGTGGCCATTACAAAATTATTCCAGAGGACTATTGTCGGGAGAAGTTTGGAGAAGAAAGCTCAATAGATTTGTCATCTATTGGGTAAGTTTGGGGGTTGGAAGTGGCAGCAATATTCAGGAGTTAATTTTCAGTCTCTGAGGCACACGTGGAGATAGAGTCTCAACCATTGGGGTTATTGCTTGCTAGGAGAAATAAGGTAAGTATTGGTGGAGTTGATTGCTACATTTTAGGAGTGCTTTTGGAGGATTTTGCTGGTGTTTGGGCAGATAGGGTGCTTTAGCAACTACTAGAGAGCGTAGGGCCTTTGGGAGTCGATTTTGGAAGTTCAATATTTGGCCAAACCATTTCTGGGTTTTGGCGGGGTTGGCTTGAGGAGACTAGAGATAATTTTGCAGAATTTTCTGAGCAACAAAGGTGGGGTTTTTAGCCATTTATTTGCAGGAGACAGTGCAGAATTGTTGGGACAATGCAGAGCAGCAGTTGGACAGTTTTTGGGTTATCATTGTTTCACCTGGGATTTGCTCCACTTGCCAAAAAGGCAAGCCCAGGTGCATTTCTTCCATATATTTGTACTCTTTCTCCATTCTATGATAAAATGGCTCAGCTGCTTCCATATTTCTTATTGTTCTGGGTGTTTACTGAATTTTTAAAAAAATTCTGTGGTGTAAATTTTTTATTTGCTTGCATATCATTGTTTTTCCTATTTTGGAACATTAAAGTGGTATCAGAGCTTAGATCTTGGCTCAGCCATGGGAGGACTCTCATATGAGTGAGGATAGATAGAATATTACTTACAGAAGGCGAAGGTACCAAAGCAAAGAGAGGGAGCTAGATATCACTCCAGCCATCGAGGAACGTGGGAAGGCGATGATAGTAGAGGATATGGGGGAGCCCAAGAGCAAGGAATAATTGGTCTTTGACAATCTCATGAAAGCCCTGAGTGATTTGGAAAAGGGGTAGAAGGAGTTGTTAGATGAGATCAAGATGCAGAACCGAGAGCGGGGCACTCACCGAGATTTTCTATTTGGAGAGACTTCCGAAGCCTCTCAACTGTATGACCACCCTTCACTTACTACGCAACCACCATCTTCCAGTGGGCTAACTAGAGCGAGGTTGCCTTTTTTCCTACCCTTAGCACCAGATGAACAAGGAGGAGCTGATGATCAGATGCCTATGAGAGATTATTTTAAAGAATGGTAGTCCATGGGAGAAGATTTCAAAACAACATTGACTTTATGAAATTACTGCCAGTTCAAGCAGAATGAGAAGGGAAGGAGCTATGGCGGCCAGGGCACGCAAAGCTCTGAATTGCAGCATACCATTGGGAGTATGTTCTTCCCCACTTATGATGGCACTACCAAGTGCACAACTTGTGCTTGAGTGGAGAAGCTGGACACATATTTCCATCTCAACAAGATACTATAGGTGGAGGCCATTAAATTGGCCACTTTGCATTTGGAGAGAGAGGCACACGACTGGCGGTTTCAAGGTTTTTCCACTCTGGGGCATGCCAACGTGACTTCCTATGAGGATTTCACGCAATAAGTAGTGGAGCATTTTGATCGGAGGGATCCGGAGGCTCACTTCAGGGAGCTGACCCAAATCAGACAGACAGGACATCCAAAGCATTATATTTCGGAGTTCCTGCGAGTTTCAGTTATGGTGCCTAATTTTTCGAATGCTAGGAGGGTGTACACATTTGTAGAGGGGTTGATGGAGCCATTGCGTGGACTAGTGAATTCACACAGTCCCTTTACTCTACTGGAGGATGTGACTTGTACGAGGGACTTGCAAGGGGCCATCCCCAAGACCTGGGCACGTTTTCCACCACGCACTCCCTACCCTCAGAAATGTGGCGATACTAGACCACCACCAGCGTAGAGAGTAGCCCAAGGGCGAGGAAATTTGGATGATGAGACTAGGAGAGACCTCGGGAGGAGGAAGATGTGTTTTACATGTCGGGTGTCGTGGGCACCAGGCCATCGGTGCACAGCGGGCAAGGCCCACTATATCGACATCTTCTCGGACAGTGATCAAGAGGATGAGGTGGAGTTGGAGTTTGATGTGGGAGATTGCGAGGGGTCATCAGAGAGAGCACCACCACCACCACCTCCACCAAGAGGGGCATATTTTACACCATCTAGGGGATTCCTTGCCTCTTTGTGTGGGGTACCCAAATTTCTGACCATGAGGATAAAAGGCATTGTGCAGGGGCAACGTGTCTCAGTCTTAGTTGACAGTGGGGCCACCCACAACTTTATTGATGCTCAGATGGTCTAGAGGAGAGGCATCACCACTGTAGAGTTTAAGGGGTTTTCAGTGCTAGTATCGAGGGATAGGACTATGCAGTGCAATCGATATGTTCCCGCTTTGATAGTGACAATGGGGAACTATTCGATGACAGATCATTTCTTTGTGGTGGACGTGTCAAATGCCAATGCGATGATGGGTGTCCAATGGATGTATTCCCTTGGTCGAGTTACAACTTACAACCAACTGGAGGCAACTCGTGATGGAGTTTACCAGACCAGATGGTAAGCTAGTAGTTTTTAGTGGTATGCACTCATATCCCCCATAGATAGTTTTAGCTCACTAGATAGAGGCAGACTTGAGGCATGGGGACATAGCGTGGGCAGTGGAGGTGAGGATTTCAGAGGCTGGGGGGCAGACCAAGCCACCACATCCAAATATACAAATTATGTTGGATAGATATTAAGTAGTCTTTGGAGATATACCACCCGGACAACCACCAGACAGGGGGTTTGAGCATACCATAGAGTTGGAGCTTGGTGTGCAGGAAGTCATCACCACCCCTTATAGGCATCCCAAAGCCTATAAGGATGAGATTGAGTGAGCCATTCAGTTGTTGTTGGCGTTGGGCCACGTTAGGCCGAGTTCCATCCCCTTTGCTTCTTCAGTTGTGTTGGTGAAGAAGAAGGACAAGACTCTGCGCATGTGCATTGATTATAGGGCACTCAACTAGAGGACGTTGAAGAATCGATATCCCATACCGCGTATTGCTGAGTTGATGGATGAGCTTAGAGGAGAGAAGTTCTTCTATACGATAGATTTTCAGTCCGGGTATCATCAGATCTGGGGGAGGGATTAGGACATTCCGAAGACAGCCTTTAGGTGTCATTATGGGCATTTCAAGTTCCTGGTCATGACTTTTGGGTTGACCAACGCCCCTACCACTTTCTAGTCATGCATGAACCATGTGTTCAAGAAGAAGTTGAGGTGAATCGTGTCGGTTTTCTTTGATGACATCCTGATCTACAGCAGAACATGGGAGGAGCACCTGCAGCACTTAGAGACGGTATTGTGCATTTTAGAGGAGCAACAATTCTACGCCAAGTTGTCCAAATGTGAATTTGGGCTAACAGAGATGCTTTACTTGGGACACATTATTGGTGTAGATGGGATCAAGGTGCATGAGGAAAAGATCAAGAGCATTCAGGATTGGCTGGTACCTAGAGATGTGACAATGCTGAGAGGGTTCTTGGGCATTTGCACTTATTATAGGAAGTTCGTTAAGGAAGTTCGTTAAGGGCTTCTTGTTGAGATTTTGGGGTAGCATCAGATGCTCTCTAGCTTTGAAATTTTGTGGAGAAGCTGGAGTACATGAGATCTCCAAGACCCAAAAAGCGTTTGGAGAAATTCCATCTGGTTTGATAGTTATTCAAATAATTAATCTTTTAAATTAAGGACCCTAATTCTAACTTAGGGAAATTAAAAGATTGAAGTGAATTAAATTAAACATGTGATAAAAATGTTCTAAGTGACTTGGATCAAGCAGCTTCTAATCTTAGCCATTGATTAGAGATTAGATCACAACCGTTACTTTACCAAGGAGAAAAGTATAAGAGAAGGGCTTGGGGTCAGTTGGAGACACACATATTAGCAGATAACTGATGCTAAGTCGATATTCTAGGGCGTGGTTTGCTAAGAATTTCGAAGTGAGTTTGCAGTGCGGTGAGGGGCAGTATTGGTGAGGGGTGATCTGATCCGAGGCCAAGAATACAACAGCGGTAGAGAGGCAGCATACCAGGCAATGCAAAGTCCAGCTAGAGCTACGCAGTCCAGCCAGAGCCACGCAGAGGCAGCAGGAACCCTTCAGGGATGACGCAAGCCCAGTCAAAGCAGCACAGGGGAAGCATAAGCCTAGAGAGGGTGACGCAGGCCCTTCCAGAGCAGCGCAGAGGCTGACGCGGGCCGGAAAGGCTGGCGCAGAGGTCTGAAGGATAGCGCCGGGGTTTTCGATGGGCCAGAAAGGGCTCGAGTTCTGTAAATCCCGTCTGAGGGTGTGAATCAGCCATATTTTCTGTCTCTGAGTGAAAGAGGTATTACTACCGTGATTTTCTTTGTAGTGCCAACCATGTCTGGTGCCCAGAAATTGTTGTATTCAGATTCTGCATAATAATAAAACCCTCTAGAGCTAACCGCACCGGTTTTCCCGCATTGAGTTTTTCCGGGGACATTCATCCGAAAAAACTATGCCATTATATTCAGTAAATGATCTATAAATGTCTAGGCTACAGTTGTATTTACTTTCTTGATTTACTCAATAATTCAGAAAATTAACTTGTAATTTAACTCAAGTAGGAAAAGTAAATCAAGACACTGCAATAGGATTTCTATGTTTAGAGATTTTCACATGGTTTCAGAGCATTGCAGATCAATTTGAATCACTAGCAAAGCGGCTGAAGAATTTTTTGCTGTAGAGAGGCAGTTGAAGCAGCAGAGATCCAGAGAGAGCAACGCAACACCAGGAGGACGCAGTCCCAGCAGAGGCCACGTATAGGCTGATGCGGAGGCAGTGCAGAGCCTTCCAGAGTGACGCAAGAACAGCCTGCGCTGCGCAGTCACTGCATTGAGCCAATCTCCTCACGCAGAGGCCATCCAAAAGCACGCAATCCAGTTTCAAGTTGCTGTGAAAATTTATCGTAGTCTGGAAACAGAGCTTCAGATCTTCAGAGGTTGCTGATGTGGTAGAGATTCTGTTGATGCAGAATCGTGCCTAGCTAAGTTGACAAAGAGAGGGAGGAGAACAACCGCTCAACACATTTTTGCTAAAGAAATCTGAGGATCGATCAGGAGGGTGATCGAAGAGTGTTGATTCAGAGGATTTGGAAGATTTCCGAGGAGGGAAATCAGTTGTCGAAGGGAGCAGTTATTATAGTGTAATATCCCCTTTCAGGGATATCTCTCAAACACAATCAACTCTAAACCAGAGATGGACTGGAGGGGCGTTTACCAGATATTTCACCTCTGGAAAGAGGGTGAGATTTGGAGGCTACCTGGCCCTCACCAGACTCTGTCTATAGAGTATGGGGAAAACACAACAGATGGTATACCAACGGAATGTCTCAAAGCAGTGATGCGGATCATACAACACTATATGAAATGCTAGGAACAATATATGCAACAGATACACATAAAATAGAGAGAATACTGAGCCATTTTATTATACTGAGAAATAGCAATGAGTACAAGAGGTGATCAGAGTGATGGCACCTCAACTTGCACCAGGAAAGTGTAGGAATACTCTCAGAATATCAAAGGAATGGCTGCTCTTTGATCTGCGTCCGAGCTGCTGGAAAACTGTTGTGTAGCTGCTACTGCTGGAACCAAAGGAGTAGTTGGGGCTGCTCCCCAACTCAGAATGAGCTGAAACTCTGGAATCCGCCTCTACTCACAATACCCAGAAAAGCCCTGAGAGCGTTTCTGGAATGGCCGACCCCTGAAAATACCCCCCTTGGGGATCTACGCTATCCTCCAAGGCTTTGCACTGAGACTAAATGGAATACTCCAAAGTATGACCTCCCGCTCAACCAAAAGTCTGCAATAGGCAAGGGCTGGCCCCTTGCTCAATCTCCTGACCAAAATCCTCCTGAAGAATGCCACACCGGAGCTCCCTCAATATGGACTGCGTCCTCCCTCTCAAGACTGTGCAGTCTATGGATGCACTACTCCTCCATGAATGCCAAACTCCAATCCTCCCGCAAAATACTGATGGGACAACCTCACACGAGCAAGCACTCGAAGTCTCCCGGGGCTGAGGGTGAAATATCCAAACGGAGACACTCAATGCACTAAACAGTGTTGCAGACAAGCTAAACAGCGAGCGTGCTCAAAGTCGTAGTGACCAGCCCAATATGCGTAAAATCCAATGAGGAAATAAGGAGGCTCTCCTCCTTTTTATAGTAATGGGCCTCTCTCAACCCTAGGCCCCACCATCTCCTACGTAGCCTCCATTTGACCCACGTTGTCAACTAAACTACGCTGTCATGGCCCACATGGTCTAAGTGGGTCCCCCTCTACGTGGTCTCTTGGCCCCCCTTGGCCCACTTCAGTCACAACGTTGAGTCTACTAGGGAGTGCACTTTATTTTAGTGAGCTATATTCTCTTATCACCCACTTTATTTTTACTTTAACTTTATAAAGGCAAATTTAATCAAAATTAATATTTCCAATTAGTTGTTGCTAATTGGGAATATTACATATAGAGGGTGCATTTTCGCCAAGGACGCCAAATCCGGGCCAATATTGAGGTAGCAACAACAACAGGGAGAGGAGTGTCTGTTTCGACAGATTATTTTTGAGCTAGATGGCGTCGTACAGACTGCGTGATCATGATAGGTTGGACGGCTTGTCCAACTTTGTTATCTGGAAGGCCAAAATCCTGATGGTCCTAAAGGCATACGCACCACGAGAGCATGCAGATAAAGTCTTGGCTACACCAATCAATGTTGCTCTTCTCGCGAAGCATAATGAAGCGAAGGCGCATGCTAAGTGCTTCATCATGGACGAGGTCAAGGATCATGTGGTCCCACACATAGCCGAGAAGAAGATGGCTAATGCCATGTGGATAGCATTAACCACAATGTATCAAGGGACATCCGTCCAGAAGAAGATGCTTCTAGAGAAATAGATGGGTTATTTGTGATGAATAAGGGAGAGGAAATTGATCCTTTACTCTTCAGTTTGCAGTCGATTTGGGATTAGCTGATCGCCATGGGGGTCAAGGTGGAGGATGATGTCATGGTGAGGACTGCTCTAAATGCAGTCACAGATGAATGGGAAATGTTTGTCGAAAGCATTTTGGGCAAACAGAACCTTCCAAGTTGGGATGACATGTGGGCTATCCTCTGACAAGAGGAAATTCGTTGGGTGACCAAGAGACAAGCCAACACCGGATCCAGCAAAATGAAGAAAGAGGAAGAAGAAGATGCAGCCCTTACATCCAAGAAGCAACAAGGGAAGAAGAAAAGGGATATATCCAAGATCCATTACTTCAGGTGTGGTGAACTTGGACACTTCACTACCACTTGTCCTCTAAGGAAGAAGGACAAGGAAGTTGAATCCAAGGTTGCGGAAGCTAAAGAAGACGATGGCTCTAATGATGATGTGGCCATGAGTGCTCATGTGCCTCGAGAGAAGAGGTGGGGCGATATTGATCTATAGATCCGCTACAGAGTGGAGGCAGGATCCTTGGGTAACACAACTCTTAGATCACATACGTGCTACGGGAGCCTTAGGACAGTAGCGGGGATGACTGGAGCAGTGGGTGCAGAGGATCACAGTGAAGCAGAGGGCAAAGATGGGACGTTGTAGAGGGAGCAGCACAGTGCAAAGGCAAAAGAAGCGCAGAGGGGATAATGGGACTTCAACCAAGCAAAGGGAGCAGTGCTTACGCAGTGCAGAGCTATGGTAGCACAGTGGCTTCAGGAGGACAGCGCAGAGCAACAACCAAGGGAGCTTCAGTGATGAGATGCAGCCCGACTGACTTGTTTGTCAGTGATTGTGCAGGGGTCCTTCAATTGCTTACTTCTCAACAATTGAGTTGCAGTGCAGCAGTTAGCAGTGGCAGTGCTATGGGCAGCGTGATGCAGTAATTTGAGAGTAAATTGCAGTATAGATGTGGCAATGACTGTGGCAGAGTCATGGGCAGCAGTACAGAGAGCAGAAGCAGCGCAATGATGGAGGGCAGCAGGCCAAGCATCAGCGCGGGGACCGATGCCAGAGATCAGGGCAATGCTTCAATGTGGAAGTATTGCTAGAGCACACTCCTCGCTAAGAGGGAGTGTTGAGATTTTGGGGTAGCATCGAATGTGCTCTACCTCCGAAATTTTCTAGAGGAGCTGGAGTACATGAGATCTTCAAGGACCCAGAAAGCATTTGGAGAAATTCCATCTGGTTTGATAGTTATTCAAATAATTAATCTTTTTAATTAAGGACCCTAAGTCTAACTTAGGAAAATTAAAAGATTAAAGTGAATTAAATTGAACATGTGATGAGAATGTTCTAAGTGACGTGGATCAAGAAACTTCTAATCTTATTCGTTGATTAGAGATTAGATCATGGTCGTTGGTTTGCCAATGATAAAATTATAAGACAAGGGCTCGAGGTCAATTAGAGAATACACACATTAGCGGAGCACTGAAGCTAAGTCGAAATTCTAGGGCATGGTTTGCTAAGAATTTTGAAGTGAGTTTATAGTGCGGTGAGGGGTAGTATTGGCAAGGGATGATCTAATCCGAGGCCAAGAATACAACAGTGACAGAGAGGCAGCATACCAGGCAACGCAGAGGCCAGCCAGAGCTACTTAGTTCAGCCAGAGCCAGGCAAAGGCAGCGCAGAGGCAGCAGGAACCTTTCGGGGGTGACACAGGCCTAGTCAGGGCGGCGTAAGCCCTAAGAGGGTGATGCAGGCCCTTACAAATCAACGCAGAGACTGACACAAGCTAGAAAGGCTATCGCAGAGGGCTGAAGGACAGAGTTGGGATTTTTGGTGGTCCAGAAAGGGCTTGGGTTCTATAAATCCCGTTTGAGGGTGTGAATTAGCCATATTTTCTGTTTCCGAGGGAAAGAGGTATTACTACCATGATTTTCTCTGTAGGGCCAACCATGTCCGGTGCCCATAAATTGTTGTATTCAGATTCTACAAAATAATAAAATCCTCTAGAGCTAGCTGCACCGGTTTTCCCGCATTGGTTTTCCGAGGACATTTATCCGAAAAATTTGTGTCACTTCATCATGTGTGCACTATATTCAGTAAATGATCTGTAAATGTGTAGGCTGCAGTTGTGCTTACTTTGTTGATTTACTGAATAATTCAGAAAATTAACTTGTAATTTAACTCAAGTAGGATTTCTATGTTTAGAAATTCTCACACTTCTCACAGTTCGTAGCACCCTTCACGGATCTAACCAAGAAGGGGACTTTTGCATGGACAGATGGAGCTCATGCAACTTTTGATCAGCTCAAGGAGGTAATGAGTAGTTGCCCAGTATTGGCACTCCAGGATTTCGTGCAGTCTTTCACATTGAAGCGTGATGCATCGGGTGAGGGGATTGGAGCAGTCTTGTCCCAAGATGGGCACCCCATTGCTTTCAAGAGCCGAAAGCTCTTACCGCATGAGAGGTCGTATTCCATATACGACAAGGAGATGTTGGCCATAATGCATGCATTGGCCAAGTTCCAACGGTATTTGGTGGGTAACCGGTTTCGGGTGAAGACGGTTCATAACATTCTTTGCCACTTCATGGGGCAGTAACGCCTCAATGACAGGCAACAAAGGTGGGTCAGCAAGGTTGTTAAATTTAGAATGACATTGAGTGTTCTATGCTTAATGCAAATTTACTTCAATTTTCCTTAGGCCTGATTCAAATTAGCAATCACATAAACATGAAAGTAAAATGCTGATAGAACACAATAATAGATCAACAAAAGACAAGCCAATAATATAGATCAGATTTTACAATTCTTCTTGTCCAGCAAAGATATAGGATAGTTTGTGTTACGAAAGTCAACAGGGTGCTTCAGCCAGCAAAGTCTTTCTTAGATCAGTCAACCCTCCAAGTGTCACACACACAACCCTCAAAGACAGCTCATCAAAAGTCAACGCTGGTCAACCAAAAGTCAATGCAGGACAGGCAACAAAAATTCAACACTGCAGATTAGGGCTTTGGTCAAACTGCTCCTTTTTCCTCGATTTTTGTGCCCAGTTGTATGGCCTTCAAAAATCAAAATTTTAGCCAAGATTGGAGGTCAAACGATCAAGGGTTGACCACGGTCAATGCTGGTCAACTCTCAACAAAACAACCCTAAACAAATCCGCAGATTTTCAACAGCTTCAGCTCCGCACCTATGAAGGAAAGAGGCCTCCAAAGGTTATCGAACCAATCAGATCACAATGAGAGAATGTGTGATGAGTGATGATCAAATGACATCCAAGTCTCTCTAATTTATATATATCAGTGAGAATGTGTGACACATCTATTAGGCTTCTGAGCCTACATTACAAATCTGGTCGACCTTGCACATGTGTGGAAATTAAAATCAAAATATATGTTCTGCTCATCCAAACAAGATGATCTTTAGATCAATCTTGCACCTCTCCGAAAGAGGAATCCAACAAAAATATAATCATCATCATATGAGCAGTGCAACATGGAGTTTGGACCTAGTTGCCCAAAATTAACACTCCCTCTCAACAAGGGAGAACTCCATCTGTCCACCAGTGCCATCCAGAGATCAGTACCATCGTGTACCATCATATAGCATCGTGCGTCATCCTGCCGTAACTTGCTTTGTTGGCTCTTCTTCTCAAATAGAACAAAAGGTGAGTCACAAATACATCATGCTCAGCTGACCCGAAGTCAGCTTAGAGGTTAAAACCTCTCTTGGACTCAAAAAGAGTCTCATACTAACCAAAAGTTAGTTTACTGAACCGAAGTCAGTTTAGAGAATAAAGCCTCAATAGACTCAAAAAGAGTAACATACTAACTTGAAGTTAGTTTACTGACACGAAGTTAGTTTAGACGTAAGAACCTCATCATACTTGATCTCAGATCAAGGTGTTGGACACGTGCCATCCTAGACATAAAGAGTACAACAATCTTCGATGCGTCCATCAGTCTTGATACTGGTCTCTATCCACATTTCCCACCTCATTGGCCAAATGAGAGGTACTTCCCATGAGTCCGAAACTCCATGGGTAGGACGCGTGCGAGGCATAGATCAAAGAGAGGTTAACCAACTCAATATCATAACGATGGGGCAGACGCACAACAAGGTTCAGAAAGCCTAGCCCCATGTGTGCTTATAGCTCTAAGGAGTTATCCCCAAGTCCCCTGGAGCTCCTAGAGCTCATAGTCCAACTCAAGCAAGACCCTCAGAATAGGGTCTTTCCACGATTCCAAGCTTGTCATGGAAGGTTAGGAACTTGACCTTCCCCAGGGGCTTCGTGAGAATATCCGCGACTTGCTCATCAGTTCCTATATGATCAAGCCTTACAACACCTCATTGTACCATATCCCGGATAAAGTGGTACCTAATATCAATATGCTTGGATCGATCGTGGAACACGGGATTGTCAAAAAGACGAATCCACTCTGGTTACCACAAAGGATAACGGTGGTATCTAGCACATGCCCAAACAGCTCACTGAATATCTTTCGCAACCAAACAAATTCACAACAAGCCATACTCACTGCAATGTATTCGGCCTCGATGGTGCTCAAAGTCACCAACTTCTACTTCCTACTCATCCAAGATATCAAAGCAAAACCCAAGGTGAAGCAACATCCAGATGTGCTCTTGCGATCCACCACACTGCCAGCCCAATCGGCATCGGTATATCGATGGCGTCTCAAAATCTCGATAGTGTATCTCAGCCCATGGTTGATTGTGCCCCGAAGATATCTTAAAAGATTCTTGGCACCAATCCAGTGAATGTGATGAGGCTCAACCATATGTTGACTTAAAGTGTTCACTGCAAAACATACATCTGGACGGGAGTTCACTAAGAACATCAAGGCCCCCACGAGTTGTTGATATTCAGTGGGAATTCCTAGCATGGGCCCAGCAGTGTTTCCACACAACTTCTTAAAGTTGAGTTCTATCGGAGTCGACACAGACTTACAATCCACCATACCAAATCTCTCCAGCAGCTTCACGATGTATTTTACTTGAGAAAGGAAAATCTCGCCTAGCCTCTGCCAGACCTCTAAGCCTAGGAAGTAATGCATAAGTCCTAGGTCTTTCATCTCAAACTCGAAAGCTAGCTCCCTCTTACACTGATGAATGAAAGGGTCAACACCTGTTAGGAAGAGATCATCCACATAAAGAACTAGAATGAGAGGCCTTTCTCTATCACCCTTAAAATAAAGGTTTGGATCAACATTACTTCGAGTGAAGCCCAGCTTCATCAAGTAGCTATCTATCCTCTCATACCAAGCCCTGGGGGCTTGCTTCAACCCATAGAGGGATTTCTTCAACCTGCATACATAGGCGTCTCTATCTTGGACTTCGAACCCCAGAGGTTGCTCCACATACACCTCTTCCTTTATAGAACCATGCAAAAAAGCGGTCTTCACATCCATCTGATGGAGACTCCATCCTTGCCTTGCAGCAAGGGCAATGATAGATTGGATGGTGGAATAGCGGGCCACAGGTGCAAATATATCATCATAATCTATGCCTTCTTTTTGAGAGAAGCCTCGGGAAACAAATCTTGCCTTGTACTTTTCAGCACTACCATCAAATCCATGCTTGATCTTATAGAGCCATTTCGAGGTGAAAACAAATTTGTCCTCCAGCCTTGGGACCACTTCCCAGACATCATTTTTCATAATGGACTCATATTCTTCGTGCATAGCATCCTTCCAAAGTTGATGCTTCACATCTTCTTCAAATTATCCAGGCTCAGATTGTACAATTGTACTCATGGCTACTAGATACCTTTGGTATCTATTCGGCTTCTTGCTTTCACGAAATGTCCCACTTGGGGAAATATGTCTCTTAGCATCTGCGAGAGTATCCTTGAGCCATGAGGGTCTTTTTTTATTTGAAGGAGGTGGATAAATAGGATCCATAGGTCCTTCAACATCGAGCATCGATTCATCCTTCGGCTCTTCCTGCTTCCCTGCTTCTTCATCTTCTTTGTCTTCCTTGGAGCTAGGAAGATTTCTTACTTTCTTGAGGGCAACATCTTCATCAAAGGTGACATCATGGCATATCTCCACTTCTCTTTGACCAGGCACATAAATTCTATATGCCTTTGAAGTTTCACTGTAGCCCACAAACATTCCCTTCTTTCCAGAAGCATCTAGCTTGCTTCTCTTTTCTTTCGGCACATGAAAGTAAACAAAACAACCAAAAACTCTAAAATGAGAAACATCAGGTTTCTTACCAGAGAAGACTTCTTCGAGAGTTTTGGAGTCCAAAGCGGAATGCGGGCATCTATTTTGAACGTACACAACAGTGTTCGCAGCTTTTCCCCATAAAAACTTCAGAAGACCTTGGTCACATAGCATGGCGCAAGCAACTTCCACAATGGTCTTGTTCTTTCTTTCAGCAACACCATTTTGCTCACGAGCATATGCAATTGTGGTCTCCCTCTTAATGCTAGCTTCTCTGCAAAAATCATTGAATTCATTTGACTCATACTCAGTCCCATTTTTGGTCCTCAGAACTTTGATTCTCTTCTCGGTTTGATTTTCCACCAAGGCCTTGAAGGTACAAAACAATTTGAATGCTTCGTCCTTCTTCTTCAAGAAATATATCCAGGTCTTGTGGGAGAAGTCATCTTTAAAAGTCATGTAATAGGAACATCCTCCCTAGGATGTCACGGGCAGCATACCAGATAAATCAAAATGTATCAACTGCAAGATATCAATTGTCTTTGTGACACTAGAGGGGAATGGTCCCCTTGTATGCTTCCCTTTGGCACAACCCTAACATATACCTTCATGATCATCTCTAAATTCGGGCATCCCTGTCACCACCTTCCTTTCTTCGGGAAGGGCTTTATAATGAAGGTGTGCAAACCTCCAGTGCCATAACTCTATTTAACGAGTTGTATCACATGACATAGCCCCCAATGGACTTCCTTCAACTTAGTAGAGTGTATCAACTCTAAAACCAATAGTAAGAGCTTCCTTGAAGTTCTTCTTCCAGATGTGTACCTTGCCATCAACGAATGCCACCTTGAACCCTTTGTCTTCCATCGCCGAAATAGACACAAGGTTCTTCTTCAAATCAGGTACGGACAACACAACTTGTAAATGGAGGACTTGACCTTGAGATAAATGAAGGGTCACAGTCCTTGTCCCTTTCACGGGATAGGTGGAATTATCTATAGGAATTTACAGGGTAAGTTCCGTAGATCAAGAACCAAAGGTCACCGCTCACAAATAGATCACAAATCAGTACACCAATATAATCACGTGGTTAAAACCCTCAAAGAGGGAAACAGTCCACGGCCTGAGCCAATGTGACCACTTCAGGAAATTTATTAATATAAAAAGAAAATTTACATATGTTTCTCTCATAAACGGTTACTGGACAAATGACCCTCCAAGCTCTTTAAATAGAGATCATGGACCAATCGGGTGTTAAGCCATGGATCAAACGTTGTTAATACCGAGGTGAGAGATAACCGTCGAATCACTACAAATCGTGACCGTTGGATTATAAGTTACAAATGTACATGGTAAAGAAACACACTTTACCTAACTCTACACTAGATTAAGTTATTCTTAACTATTTCCTATGTGTCAGAATATCCTAACATCCCCCCTTAAGAACAACTTGGGATAGGATTGAAGGATTTACAAAGGTGACACAAAAGGAGCCTATTTCCTATGTGTCGAAATATCCTAACATCCCCCCTTAAGAACAAATTGGGATAGGATTGAAGGATTTACAAAAGTGACACAATAGGAGAAAGAAGGAGGCATTAGAGCCTATCCCCCCTTAATGACCAACTTTCCTGAACTCCAAGCATGGATTGAAGTTTGGTAAACTTTGCATTTGTGAGAGCCTTCGTAAAGATATCGGCTACTTGATCATTGGTTGGACAGTATTGCACTTCAAGAACACGATCATGAATGAGCTTTCTGATGAAGTATATGTCGAGTTCAATGTGTTTCATACGTTGATGCTGAACTAGATCTTTACATAGTTGAATGGCACTCTGATTATCACACCAAAGTGTAGGTGGATGTTGCTGATGAAGACCAAATTCAGACAGAATCTGACGAAGCCACATGGCTTCCTTGCTGGCTTCAACTGCACCACGATACTCTGCTTCTGCTGAAGAAAGAGAGATGGCACTTTGTTTCTTACAAGACCAAGTAATAGGTCCTTAACCAAGAGTGAATACATATCCGCAGTAGACTTTCGATCATCAGGGTCACCAGCCCAATCAGAATCAGTGAAACCAATCAACAATGGAGATGCTCCTGCACTGTAATGAATCCCGAACTAAACTATACCTCGAATATAGCGAAGTATTCTTTTAGCTTCTTCCCAATGACTTTCATGAGGTTGGTGCATAAACCGAGCGACAAGACCAACGGCAAAGGAAAGGTCAGGACGAGTATGGGTTAGATACAAAAATTTACCAACAAGTTGACGGTATAAGGTAGCATCAACTTCAGGGGCAGTACAAGTGACTGAAAGCTTGACTCCAGACTGAAAGGGAGAAGGGGCTGGCTTACAGTCTTCCATGTGAAAATGGTGTAGAAGATCATAGGTATACTTGGACTGAGAGAGGGTAATGCCTTCCTTGGATTGCAAGACTTGAAGACCAAGGAAATAATGCAAGTGTCCTAAGTCTTTCATTTCAAACTTCTTTTTGAGGCTAGAATTCACATGGTTTATATGGTTTGGATCACTACCAATAAGTATAAGATCATCAACATAAAGAACAAGGATGGTGAAGGACTAACCCACTTTCTTGGTGTAAACAGTGTTGTTAGAATGACACCTAGAAAAGCCATTATCTAATAGAAATCTATCCATTTTGGCATACCAAGCCCGAGGAGCTTGTTTGAGACCATAGAGATACTTCCTAAGGTGACAAACAAGGCTAGAGTCTTTTTGGATAAAGCCAGGGGGTTGTTCCATGTAGATTTCTTCATGCAAATCTCTTTGTAAGAAGACGGATTTAACATCCATCTGATGGACTTCCCATTTAAAGGAGGCAGCAATGGAAAGAACAAGGCGGATAGAATTCATTTTGGCAACAGGGGAGAAGGTTTCAGTATAGTCAATGCCTTCAACTTGTGAAAATCCTTTAGCAACAAGACGAGCTTTATGTCTATCCACTTTTCCATCTGGTCCAAACTTGGTTTTGTAAACCCATATGCATCTGACAAGTTATTCTTAACTATTTCCTATGTGTCGGAATATCCTAACATTATCTCCAAGGATAATTTCTAGATTAGTATCCTTCTCAATCAAATCAGAGAAGGCTTCTTTATAACCAGTGAGGTGCCTTGAACCACCACTATCAATCAACCAGACATCCAGGGTGTCAGGAGGAGATGCAATAGAGAGGGAAGATACAAGAATGAATTCATTTCTCTTATTATCAACAACATTAGACTCATCGTACTTGAAATTTCTTGACCTCTTAAAAGGTTTCCCATTTCCACTACGATTAGAGGGAGCCTTCCTTTTTCCTTTGAACTTGTTGTTCCTTTGATTGCTATTCCCCCTGGAGTTGTTGTTGTCATCATCCCTGGGAGAGTCCTTCTATTAGGGCACTCTCTCACATAGTGACCAAACTTGTTACAAGTGTAACATCTTCGCTTCCTTCCTTTGGGCCCTACTCTTCCATGGTTTTGATTTCTCGGACCACCATTGTTCCTCTTCTTTGCATGAGCGGTGAAGGCAGTAGTGTCACCTCCATTTCCATTAGAGGGATGATCTCTCTCCATCATTCTTGTCTCCTCTTGAGTGCATCTCATCAATATTTCATTGAAATCAGGAATCACATTATTATTAAGAATAGTGGTATTGAATAAATACCAATCACGAGGGAGACCTCCAAGCGCAATGAGAACCATCTCTCAATTAGCTATTTCTTCTCCAATAGCTAGAAGATTGTTCCTGATTTCAGTGAGCCTCATAAAATAGGATTGAATAGATTCATCCTTGCCCTTCTTGATATTCTTCAATTGATTCTTGAAGAAAAGAACTTGATTAGCATTGCTAGCCCTAAACATGCTAACCAGCTTATCATACATCTCTTTAGATGTGCTTCACTCAGAAATGTAAGCAACCAAGTGCTTATGAATAAAATCCTGGATAATCATCTTTGCTTTGATTTCCCCTTTTCTATACTTCGTCTTCGTGGCAGCAGGAGCATTTGATGGAGGTTCTTGAATCTCCCCGTGCACATAGTCCATGACATCTTGATCTTCTAATGCCAAATCCAAGGACATATTCCATGCATGATAATCAGACTTATCATGCAATTTATCATCAGACTTGAAACCCTTATAGTTTGAGGAGGCCATTGATCCTTTATAGGATTTCTTCTTCGGTGATTGCTCTTCACACTAGCTTGGACTTTGTCTTCACCTCATCTCTAATAACATGTTAAATTTAGAATGACATGGAGTGTTCTATGATTAATGCAAATTTATGTCAATCTTCCTTAGGCCCAATTCAAATTAGCAATCACATAAACATGAAAGTAAAATTTTGATAGAACACAATAATAGATCAACAGAAGACAAGACAATAATATAGATCAGATTTTACAATTCTTCTTGTCCAGCAAAGATATAGGATAGTGTGCGTTACGACAGTCAATAGGATGCTTCAGCCAGCAAAGTCTTTCTTAGATCATCATCAGCCAACCCTCCAAGTGTCACACACACAGCCCTCAAAGACAACTCATCAAAAGTCAACGATGGTCAACCAAAATTCAATGCAGGATAGTCAACATAAAGTCAACGCTGCAAATTAGGGCTTCGGTCAAACTGCTCCTTTTTCCTTGATTTTTGTGCTCAGCTGTACAGCGTTCAAAAATCGAAAATTCAGCCAAGATTGGAGGTCAAACGATCAAGGTTTGACCACGGTCAACGTTGGTCAATTTTCAACAAAAAAACTCTAACAGATCTGCAGATTTTCAGCGGCTTCAGCTCCGCTCGTGTGAAGGAAAGAGGCCTCCAAAGGCTCGAACCAATCAGATCACAATGAGAGAATGTGTGATGAGTTGCTGATCAAATGACCTCCAAGTCTCTCCAATTTACATCCATCAGTGAGGGTGTGTGACACATCCATTAGGCTTGTGAGTCTACATTACAAATCTAGCCCACCTTGCACATGTGTGGAAAATAAAATCAAAATATATGTTCTACTCATCCAAACAAGATGATCTTTAGATCAATCTTGCACCTCTCCGAAAGAGGAATCCAAAAAAATATAATCATCATCATATGAGCAGTGCAACATGGAGTTTGGACCTAGTTGCCAAAAATTAACAAAGGTGCAGGCCTATGATGTTGATATTGAGTAGGTATGTGGGAAGCCCAATGTAGTCGCCGATGCACTATCCAGGAGACCTACGGGACTTTCACTCATGAGCATTTGCCATGACTAAAAAGCACAATTTTTAGTTGAGTACTCCAAGGATCGACAGGCATGTGAGATCCTGGGGGGAATTCATACAGATGAGCGCTATCGGGGGATGGATGAGATTATCTACTACTACAAGCACATATTTTTGGTTCTGGGCTCACAGTTGAGGGAGAAGATACTTCATGCAGCTCATGATTCTCCATTGTTAGGGCATCAGGGATTCAGGAAGACGTACATGGTTGTGAGAGAGTGCTTCACATGGAAGGGCCTCAAGGGGGATGTGTTGAGATATGTGCAGGAGTGTGAGGCCTGTCAGAGGAACAAGGGGGAGTTGACTCACCCAGCATGATTATTGCAGCCTCACCCCATACCTGAGGGGAAATGGGAGAGTATCTCTATGGACGTTATCACAGGACTTCCCACAGTGCAGGGGAAGGATTGTATTTAAGTGGTGGTCGACCAGTGAGTTGTTCTTTAGGGAGGTCTTCAACCTGCACGAACTCCCTAAGACTTTCAATGATAGAGAAAGCCAATTTATGGGGGGATTTTGGCAGGAGATTTTTAGGCTAGTGGGCACAGATCTCACAGCCAGCACTAGTTATCATCCACAGACCGACGGCCAGACAGAGAGGGTAAACAAATGGCTAGAGGGTTATCTCAGGAACTATGTGACTGAGCAAAAGAAGGCATGGAATCGTTGGCTGCACTTGGGAGAGTACTGCTACAATACCACACATCATATGTCCTATTATCGCCTCCTTGCTGCCTACACCTACCTACAAGTTAGTGGAAAAAGCCTTCAACCCCACAAGGTGTGGTTGGTGGCAAGGAATTCAGAGAAGGGGTTGTCACGTACTACCGACTCTCTCCATTTAACCACGCCCCATAGCTAAGTTAAAGATTTTGAGTTTTTAGGAGAATTGTTAGAGTGAAATTGGATTACTTTTAAAGATTTATGAGTATTCTATGAGCAGCTTTGAAATAATAATATCAAACCATTCAACCAGTTCCTTAAATAACATGCTCAAGAATAATGCTCAAAGAGATGAGAACACAATAGTCCTGAAATGGAAACAAAAGATGTCAACACAAGAAATTTTCAAAATAAAAATGATTATGGGATAACCAAATCACAACATTAAAACATATCTTGTCATAGTTAAAAACAACCAAAAATTAGATGCTAAATATGAAATTAAACTTTGTGAATATGAAAAGTAAGCATCACAATACCTGCATGAGATCAACAACCATCAAAAACAAGTAAAAAATAAATGTGATGAAAATTGCTCTTGGTTCATTTTAGTTAAACTTACTCTACAACAAATATTTCAAATCAACTCTTCAATCCCCAGACCTCACCCTCGCCCAAATTATGTGGATCTCACAGTGAAGAGTCAATAGGGGAGTAGAGGGTCCATAGAGGTCTATACAACCAACTTATGTTGGAGGTAATTTTTAATGAATTGCTTGTGTGAAACATTTTGCAGTATCGGCGGGGAGCATCAGCTAGAGAGTAGGCTTGTTCAAGCGTTGCTTGAGGACAAGCAATTTTTGCCGGATGAGGATGCCACTTGGGAGAGCGATCAGATTTTACAGCATCCATCACTTCAATTGCTTGAGGAAAAGCAACGTTTTTCCGGGGGAGACTGTAATATTCCTAATTAGCACCACTAATTGGAATATTTGATTTTTGTATAGTTTTGCCGTTTATAGTTAATTAATAAATAAAAGTGAGAAAGAGGGGTCAACTAACTTTAATAAAATAAAGTACTTCCTAGTAGGAGCAACGTTGTGACTTAAAGAGAAGCCTTGGGGGTCCACACCACGTATGAGGAAGGCCTCACGTAGGCTCTAGAAGCAACTGCGCAGGCTTAGGAGGAGCACGTGGAGAGAGGGGACCACGTTAGGGTTTTGAGGGGAGCTAGCACTATAAAAGGTGGGAGAGCCATTCCATTTGGCATTATTGATATTGTTGATGATATTGAGCTAGACTTCTGTCTACTTGAGCACGCTGGCTGTTTAGTCGGTCTGCAGCACTGTTTAGTGCGACTGAGTGTCTCCGGTTGGAGATCTCACCCTTGGCCCCGGGGGACTTCGAGTGCCTGCTCGGGCAAGGTTTTTCTTCAGTCTTTAGCAGGAGATTTGCAGGTGTTTTGTTTGGGAGTTTTGCCGAGGAGCTGAGCTTCATTGGGTGACTGCGCAGTCCTTGGAGGGAGGACGCAGTTTGAGTTGGAGCTGTTCAGTGGTAGAGATTTCTGCAGGAGATTCAGGCCTCTTCCAGTGTGGAGGTTCAGCGTTTATCATTTGGTGAGTTTCCTGAGGAGTTGTGGCCCCATTTCAGTCTATTTCAGTTGGTGTCTGCGCTGGTCCTGGAGGGACAGCGTTTTTCTAGGAGGGTTTCTGGGGTGATTTTCGGAGGTGGTCCATTTTGTATATGGTTTCTGGGTTTTGTCCGGGGTGGTGAGTTCAGGTGGTCTGTCGATTTTCAGCTCATTCTGGCAAGGGGATCAGCCCCTAGCTTCAGTTCATTCCCGCAGCAACAGTTTACGGCAGTTCCTTCCAGCAGCTGGGATGCAGTTTCTTGTAGCAACCATTTCCTGTTTTTCTGAGAGGGTTCTTCACTTGCCTTGAGCAAGGATAGGTGCATTTATTCTGATTATCCATTGTATCTCATTATATTCTCAGATTAATAAAATGGCTTAGCATTTCCGACATTTTTATGTGTATTTGCTTTATGTTCTATTTCCGGCATTTTCTATATTGTCGTATGCTTGTATTGTTGTCTATTTCCCTTTCGGGATATTACACTTACCCTTGACATACTCAATGTCAAAGTCATATGCTTGGATCTTATTGATCCACTTCTGCTGCCTCTCCTGTAGCTGCTTCTGATCCAAAAAGAACCTGAGGTTGTTGTGATCAGTCCTCACCCTGAACCTGTTCCCTACCAAATATTGCCGAAATTTGGCCAAGGCATGCATAATGGCCAACATCTCCTTGTTGTATATAGAATACAACCTCTCGTGCGGAAGGAGCTTTCGGCTCTCAAAGGCTAGAGGGTGTCCTCCCTACATCAATACTGTGCCAATCCCCTCTCCCGACGCATCGCACTCCAAGACAAATGGCTGCGTAAAATTCAGCAATGCAAGCACTGGGCAGCTACTCATCACCTCCTTGAGCCTGTCAAAAGCTCGCTGCGTTGTATCTGACCAACTGAATGCCCCCTTCTTCGTCAAATCTGTAAGGGGTGCAGCAAGTTGTGAGAAACTCTTGACGAACTTCCTGTAATAAGTGCATATGCCAATGAATCCTCGAAGTTCCTGTTGGGAAAAATACTGAGAGGGGGGGGTGAATCAGTATTTAAGACTTTATCAAATCTTTTTACTTCTTCACTCTCTAAAAACCCATATGCTACTTTGCTGAACCAAACTGGTGTATACACGCGGATATACTTCATAAAACTCGCGTATACACAGAGATCTAATTATGCCATTAATTCTTCACTTATATCATTCCATCATCCATTCATTAGATGTTCAATAAACAGTAAACATGTGCAGTAAGAACAGAATAAACCATCACACATGAACACCAGGATTTTAGGTGGAAACCCAAGTCGGGAGAAAACCACCGCTGCAGTTGCTCAACCTTCAATATTTTATTATAGAGAAAACATCTTACAACATATGTGCTGGCGCAGACTTGACCAGCACGCAGGCACCCACCTGCGCTCGTTTACCAGCCTCTCCTGGAAGGGAGCTCCAACCCCCTGACTCGTTTACCAGCCTCTCCTGGAAGGGAGCTACAACCCCCTGATCTCGTTTACCAGCCTCACCTGGAAGGGAGCTACGACCCCCTGACTGAAGGCTACAATCCTCAGCACCTCTATGGACCACGTTTCATCAATTTTCACGCTGGATCCAAAGCTTCCTTCAGAACATAACTTGCAGGCCACGTTTCATCATATTTTCAGACTGGACCCACTCCATACTTTTAAGCTCAAACATACATCACCAACAGATACTTGTCAATTCAGATAACCCAGACAGATAGCAGTAACATAGCAGAACAGATCAGACATCTCATACCACAAATTTCAGCAAATCCTAGTTTTGCATACGTTCTTTCCTTTCACTGATACCGCGTATATACGCGCCTTCGACCATACAAACCCGCGTATACTTCAGTACAAATTACAGAGCTAATTTTACTTCCCATACGCGCTTTCTCTTTAGCAAACCTGCGTATATACGCGCTTACTCTGCGGCGAACTAGCGTATAGTTCTTCAGACATTTAGGTCATTGCAATTCTTCAGAACAGATATATCACACAGATTTTACCCTTTACTTCAGACAGATGTTCGCCTCATCGCAGATCTAATTATTCCATAAACAGATCTAGCAAATACAAATACATTTCAGATCTAGATTCTCTTCTTCATCATTTTCTTCATAGGTGCTTCATGCATTCAGATCTATCATTCAACCTTTACCCTTTCCATACAGATATACTTCACAGAGAAGTATTCATTCAAGCTCAGACGCCTTGCACCACACTCATGATTTGCACAATGAATTTCTTCTCTTTATATAGGTTTACCCTTTTTCAATACCATGAGCCAAAACCACATTACTTTTGATGGTATTCCTGGACGGGGTCATTTAGACGAATCATTACCCAATACAATGGGTCAATACCATGGTGGTTACCCCTGGTTTTGCACTTTATGAGCGCTTTTGCCCATACGTGACTTGGCACGTACTTTACCGCGTGCATACGCGACTTCTCCTAGGCAAATCTGCGTATGCCTTGAGACATACTCTTTTCATCATAGATCTAGCACATATTGAATTCCTTTCTTCATTACCTTCTGTACTCTCTGTAGATACATCAGATTTACATCTTTAAACAGGCTCATCAAGACATATTCTATCAAGCATAACTTCATCAAGTAGGTTACCATCATCTTCATCAAGTGGGTTGTCATTCAAGGACAACACTCTATCAAGTGGGTTGTCATCAAGGACAACACTCAGCATCATATTGCCAACAAACATCATATCACATCAGATTTACATCATTTACCAAGTCCATCAAGTCAAGAATAACTTCATCGGGTGGATTTCCATCAAGGACAACACATGTCAACAATCTCATGTCTTCATCTTCATTCAGTGGGTTGCCATCAAGGACAACACTCTGCATCATATTGCCAACAATCTCCCCCTTTGGACTTGATGGCAACCACGATGGTGTTTGATCACCACAACAAATAGGTACATTAAGAATACAATGACACCATGTCACTCTCCCCATTCTTTGACACCATTATCTTCATTCAAACACCATGTCACTCTCCCCCTTTGACATCAAGGGCAAAGGGCGGATCAAAACCAACACACTCTCCCCCTTTTCTCTTCATGTAGAAGAAGGGCACTGTAGATCTGATGTGTACTGAAATTATCATGCTCCTCTTGAGTTCATGCTGAAAGTTCATCCATATGTTTCAATGAAGTACATAACTCTATGACCTTCCTACACCAAGGACTCATACTTACATCAAAGATCCAACCAAGTGGATTTACATATGAGACTCAAATACCCAACCAAGTGGGTTTACCCATTTCAATACAACTACCCAACCAAGTGGGTTTACAAATTTGACTCAGCTACCCAACCAAGTGGGTTTACAAATTTTGACTAGTCCTTACATGACTGAATATTACAATTTTACATCAAGGGTCTCAACAAGACCTTTTCATCAAATTACAAGTATGAATTTTTATGACCAAAACCAGAAACACCTTAAGAAAGAGAACATATTTCAGACCCATCATAATGCCAACAATGCATTATACTCAGCAAGGCTAATGCTCCCCCTGAATCTGTGCATCCAAACATCCTTTCCATATGACTAAGGCTCCCCCTTAGTTTCTGCATCCTGAACACTTTCAACCAATCATCAAGGCATCTTTAAAACAACAGAGATTGAAACAGTATTATAAGAACTGGAACACCACCAGAGATACCAGAGATACTAAACAACACTGTAGCCGTGTTGAAGAAAGCTGACCCCAAACAGAAATTTGTCAGCAATCAGACATACGCGGTTTTATGTGAATGAACTCGCGTATATACGCGACTATGTTTCATGAAATCCGCGTATCCAATACCATATTCTATATTTTAACCAGATCTGATCCTCTGTGAGGTAGAGACAGTGTTCAGCTTCTTTCTGAGATATTTGAATACTTTCCTGGAATACAGATAGATAGAACAGTGTAGTTGTGTCTTCAAGCGTCATCCAATGGTTGTAGCATAAGCACATTCGTAACCAAGCCTTCAGATTCCTTTGCAGCATCAATACATTCTTTCCAAGAGAGATTATCATACCAGAACAACATCTTCAAATATGTGTCAAGCAATCATTCATGTGGTCCAATATCATCAAGATCTTCAAGATTTGACATGATGTACCATATGTAGGGAAAAGGTCTCAACAATAGTAACAAGTTCTGCATGATCTATTCTTATCTCTGAATCATAAGACTTCCAATCTCATCCAACAGATAAACTTCAGCAAACAGAAAACAGGGCTCATTCAAAGTCTCAAAACCAGGTATCAAGCCATCATTATTTGAGCATGAGCATCACAATAACCAAAGAATAAGCAGTCATAGTGCCAACAATGCAATCATTAGTATTCAACCTGCTGCTCCTCCTTAACTTGTGCAACCTGAACATCTTCAACAGCAAGTCACTAGCAACAAATTCTGCATGATCTGTCCATATTCAACAGATACTCTTCATCAAGTAACACTCCGGGCTCATCCATGATCTTCAACATAAGAAACCATGTATCATTTCATTAGCATGAGTATAACCAAAATAATGCCAACAGTACAATCATTAGCAATCAGACTGATGCTCCCCCTGAACCTCTGCTCCTGATCTTCAGCTGTCATCCCAATTCTCTTATCATTAAAGCATACGCGATTGTCTGTTGTAACTCGCGTGTATACGCGACTTTTGTTCAACTAACCCGCGTATGGAAAGTGAAGCATAGAAATTTTCACATTCCTTCATCTCCCCCTGAACTTGTCCTTCCTGTACCTGTCTTCTTCATATCAGATGCACTGTCAGAAATACATATAACCAGAATAATCAAAACAACCATGAGAATCATCAACCGTTGCTCCCCCTGTGACGATAGATTACTAATCCCTATAATGTATCTCACATCATTCCTGCAGTCAATATGAGAAGTAAGCTTCAGAAGCGGATGACTGCAGTAGGGTCAATATTCCCTACGTTTCTGACTGGTCCTCCTTCTTTTTCCAAATTTGCTTGAACTTTCTAACTGTGTGCTGAAAATTGTCCACTTTCTCAGATCTGTTCAACCTGCATTCTTTTTCTACATGTCCATACTTGTTACAAGAATAACATCTCATGTGTCCAGAGAAATAAGCATAAGAATTATAATGAGTATTTCTAATCTTCCTCCTTTTGCAATCAGCTGCTTTATGTCCATACTTGTTACATGAAAAACAATATCCCTTGAAGAAAACAGAGTACCTTTCTATGTAGGAACTGTTTGTTTGAGGCTGAAATGATCTACTCCTGCAATTTGCTGCAGCATGCCCATAATTATGACATTTAAAGCATTCAACAGTATTGAATGATTTCCTTTGAGATTTCATCATTGTTGGTTGACCTTTTGTTTCTTTCAACACTTCAGGTTTTGCATTGACATCCTCTGAATCTTTAGCACTTCCTTGTGAACTAGATTCTCCTTTAACAATTTCATGAAAACCAAGACCAAGTTTGATAGCAGGAGACCTTTGATTACTCAAAATATTGTCCAAAATTTTAGAACTATCTTGAAACCTCAAAAGTTTAACTTTTTCTTCTAATTTACCTTTGAGAATGTTTACCTCAACCTCCAAGCCTTGGCATTGCTTCTTCATGCTTTCTTCTTTCCCTCTTCCGTCTTCTACTTGATGATTCATATTTAGAATCTCTTCTTTCAACCCTTTTTCTTGTTCTTCAATTGCTTGCAGAAGTTCTTCAATTGCTTGCATGATTCCTTTTTGACAGAGATGATTTTTGCTTCAAGTTCTTTATTTTTCTTATTTGATTTTTCCAGATCTTCTTTGAGAGAGATGATTTCAGCTTCAAGGCTTTCACTTCGATTGGTTACTTCATCCTGCAGTCTTTGATGTATTTCTATCTGTCTCTTCATTGTTTCTATCTGTCCATTCATTTTAGAGATCATCTCATTGTAGGTAGATTCCTTCTCATTAAATAATATTTGTTGATCTTTGATAACTTCTTCTAGGTCCACAGCATTACTTTCACTATCTACACCATTACTTGCACAAAGAAGATTATCACAAGGACCCCAATCACTACCTGATTCATCTTCTTCAATTTCTGCTATACATGTTTTCTGAGATATCTCCTTGCTTCGAGTAGCCTTCTTCTTTTGCTTCTTTGCCATGAGCACTTTCAGATCTTGGTCAGAATCTTCTTCATCTTCACTGGACACTTCATCATCATCTTCATTTGCAAAATAACTCTTCCTCTTTTCAAATTGTTTCCCTTTACCATGTTTTTCTCTATAAGGACATTTAGCAACATAGTGACCAACTTTTCCACAATCAAAACATTTGAAGGGAAGCTTACCTTTGAATCTTCCAGTACCTAGTTGGAGTTTTATCACGAAATTTGCTTCTTCTTCTTCGGATATATAGCTGGATTCTTTGACAACTTCCTTTTCTTTTCCTTTTGAAGATACCTTAAAAGCAGCTTCTTTGATTTGAGAAGGACCTCCTTGTCTCATTTCAAAAGTAGTCAAAATACCATGTAATTGAACAATAGTAAGAGTTTGCAGATCTTGCCTTTCTTCAATAGCTGAAACTTTAGAGTCAAATTTTGAAGTCAAAGATCTTAAGACTTTTTCCACCAGAGTAGTATCGGCTATGGTTTCACCCAAATTTCTCATTCAATTTACAATATCATCTAGACGTAAAAAGAAACTGGCAATACTTTCATCACTATGCATCCTTAAATTTTCATATTCAATTCTGAGAGTTTGGAGTTTTGCACTTTTTACCTTTGTATCTCCTTCATAGCTCAGAATGATTTTGTCCCATATTTCTTTTGCTGAATTTAGCCGCATCACTTTAGCAAATTCTGGTTCAGACATGCTTCCTAATAAGACATTCACTGCTTTGGCATTGATTTCATACTTCTTCCTTTCAGCCGCATCAGTAGGAATACTTGCCGGATATTGATAGCCTTCTTCCACGATTGCCCATACTTCTGCACCAAGACTTTGCAGATATGCTTTTGTTCGTACCTTCCAGAATATCAGATTGCTTCCATTGAATAAAGGTGGCTTTAGAGACATTACTCCTTCAAGACTTCGCATTGCGACGGATCTCCTTCAAGCGATTAAGCTTCTGCAGAAGAACTTGGCTCTGATACCAATTGTTGGGAAAAATACTGAGAGGGGGGGGTGAATCAGTATTTAGGACTTTATCAAATCTTTTTACTTCTTCACTCTCTAAAAACCCATACGCTACTTTGCTGAACCAAACTGGCGTATACACGCGGATATACTTCATAAAACTCGCGTATACACAGAGATCTGATTATGCCATTAATTCTTCACTTATATCATTCCATCATTCATTCATTAGATGTTCAATAAACAGTAAACATGTGCAGTAAGAACAGAATAAACCATCACACATAAGCATCACACATGAACACCAGAATTTTAGGTGGAAACCCAAGTCGGGAGAAAACCACCGCTGCAGTTGCTCAGCCTTCAATATTTTATTATAGAGAAAAACATCTTACAACATATGTGCTGGCGCAGACTTGACCAGCACGCAGGCACCCACCTGCGCTCGTTTACCAGCCTCTCCTGGAAGGGAGCTCCAACCCCCTAACTCGTTTACCAGCCTCTCCTGGAAGGGAGCTACGACCCCCTGCTCTCGTTTACCAGCCTCACCTGGAAGGGAGCTACAACCCCCTGACTGAAGGCTACAACCCTCAGCACCACCATGGACCACGTTTCATCAATTTTCACACCGGATCCAAAGCTTCCTTTAGAACACAACTTGCAGGCCACGTTTCATCATATTTTCAGACTGGACCCACTCCATACCTTTGAGCTCAATCATACATCATCAACGTATACTTATCAACACAGATAATCCGGGACAGATAGCAGTAACATAGCAAGTAAGATCGACATCCATACCACAAATTTCAGCAAAACCCTAGTTTTGTACACGCGCTTTCTCCTTTTCGATACCGCGTATATACGCGCTTTCGACCATACAAAAACCCGCGTATACTTCAAGACAAATTACGTAGCTAATTTTACTTTCCATACGCGTCGTTTCAAAGAAACTCACGTATATACGCGTTTACTCATGGGCGCATCTGGCGTATAGTTCTTCAGACATTTAGGTCATTGCAATTCTTCAGAACAGATATATCACACAGATTTTACCCTTTACTTCAGACAGATGTTCGCCTCATCTCAGATCTAATTATTCCATAAACAGATCTAGCAAATACAAATACATTTCAGATCTAGATTCCCTTCTTCATCATTTTCTTCATAGGTGCTTCATGCATTCAGATCTATCATTCAACCTTTACCCTTTCCATACAGATATACTTCACAGAGAAGTATTCATTCAAGCTCAGACGTCTTGCACCACACTCATGATTTGCACAATGAATTTCTTCTCTTTATATAGGTTTACCCTTTTTCAATACCATGAGCCAAAACCACATTACTTCCGATGGTATTCCTGGACGGGGTCATTTAGACGAATCATTACCCAATACAATGGGTCAATACCATGGTGGTTACCCCTGGTTTTGCACTTTATGAATGCTTTTTCCCATACGCGACTTGGCACGTTATTACCCGCGTGCATACGCGACTTCTCCTAGACAAAACCGCGTATTCCTTGAGACATACTCTTTTCATCATAGATCTAGCACATACTGAATTCCTTTCTTCATTACCTTCTGTACTCACTGTAGATACATCAGATTTACATCATTTAACCAGTTCATCAAGACATATTCTATCAAGCACAACTTCATCAAGTAGGTTGCCATCATCTTCATCAAGTGGGTTGCCATTCAAGGACAACACTCTATCAAGTGGGTTGTCATCAAGGACAACACTCAACATCATATTGCCAACAAACATCATATCACATCAGATTTACATCATTTACCAAGTCCATCAAGTCAAGAATAACTTCATCAGGTGGATTGCCATCAAGGACAACACATGCCAACAATCTCATGTCTTCATCTTCATTAAGTGGGTTGCCATCAAGGACAACACTCTGCATCATATTGCCAACAGTTCCGTCACGTTCCTCGGCTCCCGCCAATCCCTGATGGCCCTGATTTTCTCCTCATGGACTCTCACTCCGTCCACTCCAATAATGTGACCCAAATACAACATCTCCGTCATCCCAAACTCACACTTGGAGAGCTTAGCATAGAACTGTTGCTCTTCCAAGATATGTAGTACTGCCTCTATATGCTGGAGATGCTCCTCCCAAGTCCTGCTATATATGAGTATGTCATCGAAGAAGACCAATACAAACTTCCTCAAATGACTGCGGAAGATATGGTTCATGCAAGACTGAAAAGTAGCTGGTGCATTGGTTAGCCCAAAAGGCATAACCAAAAACTCAAAGTGCCCATAATGACACCTGAAGGCGGTCTTGGGAATGTCTTGTTCCCTCACGCGAATCTGATGGTACCCTGATCTCAAATCAATCTTCGAGAAGAACTTGGCTCCTCTCAGCTCATCCATCAACTCATCGATCCTGGGTATAGGATACCTGTTCTTCAGGGTCTTCTTGTTCAGGGCCTTGTAGTCAATACACATCCTCAAGGTGCTATCCTTCTTCTTCACCAACACCACGGAAGAAGTAAACGGACTCGTGCTCGGTCTGATGTGCCCAAGAGCCAGCAACTCCTGGATGGCCCGCTCAATCTCATCCCGATAGGCTTTGGGATGCCTATAGGGGGTAGTAATCACTGCCTGAATGCCTTGCTCAAGCTCTACGGTGTGCTCGAACCCTCGGTCTGGTGGCCGACCTGGTGGTATATCCCTAAACACTACCTCATACCTGTCAAGGATGGCCTGTATATCAGGATGAACTGCCTGACCGGTGGTCTCTACCTCTGATGCCTGCAACTCAACCGCACACTCTATATCTCCCTTCTGGAAATCTGCCTCCATCAGGTGTGCCGAAACAGTCTGAGGTGGGTAAGTGTGCATCCCGCGGATCTTCTCGTGCTTCCCGGTCTTCTTATCATCCCACTCCATCTCTAAGGCCTCCCAATCTGTGGTGACCTTCCCCAGAGTAATCAACCACTGAACACCCAATACCACATTGGTATCCGGTATGTTGACCACGAAAAAATGATCGGTCACAGTGTAGGTACCCATCGTCACTGCCAACTCTGGAACATACTGGGCACACTGCATCGTCTGGGCTCCTGAGACCAAAAATGAAAATCCGTCAAATCTCTCGGTCAGTATACCTCTCCGTTCGACCATCTGTGCATCAATGAAGTTGTGGGTTGCCCCACTGTCAACCAAAACTGACACTCACTGGCCACGTACTGTCCCTCGTACGTGCAACGTCAAATACTCGGGAACTCCTCGCAAGGCTGCAAGGGTCCCTCCTGTGGGTGCAAAAGCTGCACCTCCTGTCCCTGGAGGTGGAGGTGGAAACTGATCCTGGGCCGTCTGACTATCTCCTACCTCCTCATCATCCTCCTCATCTTCTTCCCCGCTATCATTGGATAAGACCTCAATGAAGTGTGCATTGCCAGCAGCACACCTATGCCCTGGTGCCCACGGCTCCTAACAAGTGAAGCACAGCCGCTTCTTCCTCAGCTCCCTCCTGGCATCATCATCTATCTATGCCCGTCCTGGATTCCCCTTTGGAGGTGGGATCCTCACATCCTTTCCCTTGGGCTGGAAACCCTGTCTCTGGGGATAAGGTGTACGAGTCCTGGGCAATGCATCCTGTAAATCCTGCGTCCTGCTAATAGCATCCTGGAGTGTAGCCGGTCTAGCAGATCTCACTAAACCCCGAAGTGGCTCTGCTAACCCCTCCACAAACATATAGATCATCCATGCTGCGGATAGATTTGGCACCATCACTGAAACCCTCAAGAAATCTGCAATGTATGTCTCTAGGCTCCCAGTCTGCTTGAGCCTCGTCACCTCAACAAAGTGCTGTTCTGGATCCCTCCGGTCAAATTGCTCCATCAATCTCCTGGTAAACTCGGCATACGTCGTCACTGTAGAGTGTCCGAGTGTGACCATCCCATGGAACCACCAGTCCTAGGCCTCACCATCCAAATGTAATGTCGCCACCTTGATGGCCTCCATCTTCGAAATCTGGTTAAGCTGGAAATAGATGTCCAACTTATCCACCCAAGACTTTGCCGAACTGTTTGATGACCCATCAAACGTAGGCAAATGGAATCTGCTAGATGTGTGGTGGCTATCTCCATCATGATAATGTCGGTGCCCTCTATGATGGTCGTGGGGTCTACTATCCCGCTGGAGCTGAAAAAAATCTCGGAATGAGAGAGCATCCCTGAACTCCTGCCCATATGCCTGATACTCTGCAAAATACTCGCCCATGTGTTCGGGCTCTGCCTCCTGCTAGGCCCCTGCCCCTGTGTCTGCTCCCAAGAAAGTGGGCATGGTAGAATGTGTAGGTGCATGTTAAGCCATTGGCTGAATAGTATCACGCTGAGCAGCACCATGCTCTGGCAAATGGTGTGATGTACCTGATCCCTCACCTACTTGGAATACCCGTGGGGTCTCACGCTGTCTAGCCTCTACAGCGGTGAATCTCTGACCCATCACCTCAATTTGTCGCGCTAAATCCTGCACCAATTTGAGGAGTGCCTCCCCAAACTGTTTGGCCTCAGCATCATCTGCCATCGGCTCTCTCTGCTCTTAATATAATACAGGCTCCTCCTGTTCTGCGTCTATCACAGGCTCCTCCTGCTCTGTGTCCACCACCCGAACACAATCTCCCTCTCCGTAGGTGTTCTCCAACCTACGCTCACGGTCTCTGTACTTCCTGCCTCTGTAACAAATATATGGCCTCTTTCCCGGTGTCATAGACAACTAGCTCCACAGGCTGAGCCAGAACTATGCTCTAATACCACTGTAATATCCTGTTTCGGAGATATCCCTAAAACACGGCAAATTCCAACCAGAGATGGATTGGGAGGGCGTTTACCAGATATGCCGCCTCTGGAAAGAGGACAAAATCTGGAGGCTACCTGGCCCTTTCCAGACTTTGTCTAAGAGTATGAAATAAACACACCAAGTGGTATAGAACTAGAATGCTCAAGAATATATAAAAATAACAGTGCAGCAGACATAGAATAGCATAGAAAGAATGTACGGCAACTCATCCAGAAATATAGAGAGGAAATGCTAAGCCATTTTATGCTAAGCCATTTTATTAAATTGAGAAATATAATGAAGTAAAATAGGTGATCAGAGTGATGGCACCTAAACTTGCTCAAGGCAAGTGAAGAAATACTCTCAGAATACACCAGAAATGGCTGCTCTCTGAACTGCGTCCCAGCTGTTGGAAAACTGCCGTGTAGCTGCTACCACTGAAATGAAATGATAACTAGGGGCTGCTCCCCTTGCCGGAATGAGCTGAAAATCTAGAATCCTCCTCTACTCACCAATCCCAACAAAACCCAGAAACCATATCAGAAATGGCCGACCTCCGAAAAACACCCCCTTGGGGAATTACGCTAGCCTCCAAGGCTCTGCGCAGAGGCTAAATAAGAATGACTGAAATACCACCTCAAACTCCACCAAAATCCTCCCAAAGGCAAAGGCTGATCCTCTGCTCAAAATCTCAGCTCAAATCTCCTGCAAAAACCCCAATCCGGAACACCTCCAGATGGACTGCATCCTCCCTCTCAGTGACTGCGCAGTCTCTATGAATGTTCGGCTCCACAACAAACCCAAACACCAAAACCTCCTGCAAAATGCTGAAGAAATAACCTTGCCCAAGTAGGCACTCAAAGTCCCCCGGGGCTAAGGGCGAGATCTCTGACCAGAGACACTCAATGCACTAAATAGTGCTGCAGACAGGCTAAACAGCCAGTGTGCTCAAGAAGTCGAAATGACCAACTCAACATCATCAACAATGAATGAATGAAATGAGAAGGCTCCTCCCTCTTTTATAACGTTGGCCTTCCTCCAACCCTAAGGCCCATCTCCTCAACGTAGCCTCTCTCTCTTGCCACGTGCTCATCCTCATCTGCGCAATAGCTTCTAGAGCATACATGGGCCCCCTCTCTACGTGGTGCTTGGCCCCCCTTGGCTCCCTTTAAGTCACAACGTTGTGCCACTAGGGAGAGTGTTTTATTCCACTAAGTTAGACCCTCTCCACTCACTTTTTATTTATTAATAAACTATAGACGGCAAAATTGAACAAAATCGAATATTCCAATTAGCTGCCGCTAATTAGGAATATTACACTCCACTAGTTTGCACGCTTTCTCTTTCTCTCTCCTCTAGGAAGTGCAAATTGCTCCACTGGGTCAAAGTTACTTCTCTTGTGGCCCCCACATTCCATTAGAGCTGTAATTTTATATTTCTCCTAAGTCCCATACGCCAAAATGTCTCCAATGCCTAGATTACAAAATTGTGCTATGGTTAGCACCGTCCCACGGATCCTGCTGACCTCCTCAAGTGAAAAATCAAAATTCAGAACATTACAACATATACCCTAAGATCTCGTCACATGCCCTCAAATCTGGCTGTACACTAATGTTCTAGGTGGCTTCGTTGACAACACAACAATTTGTTCAAAGCAGGTTGCAGAAATCACTTTGTAAGCTTTGACCAAAGGAATGAAAAGCTGATTTGAAGGAGAAATCCCTGTTTATGTATTTTATTTCTTCCACTATTTGATTGATGCAATGTTCAGAAATTTAATATTCTGTAGTTAAATAAAAAAAAATTTGAATTATGTGATGAGAGAACATGAGAACATTAGTCACCTAGGTTTAAAAATTTACATGCTCAATACTTACAAGATAATATCATCTGATGTTCTCGACCATCACCAACTCATGAATGAAGAATCATGGAAAATCAATTCCAGTCAAAACAAAGACATAACTTTTGTATCCTTTGACTAGAGAGCATTTGTAAAGGGGAAAGCAATGTAATAAACATAAACAAATAAATAAATAATAACTCATAAAATAAATGAAATGATGGATATTTTTAGAGGGAAGATTATTTATGCTGCTTTCACTTCCATGTAGAATGGCAAGTCGCAAGGTATGGATGGGTTCTTCCTTGTGACTTTTACAAAGCCTGTGGGATACGAATGGTGTTGATTTTTGTTGCTTAACATCTTTAGTATTCGCCTTAAGTACACTCTCACAGCTTCTTAATTAGGGACTGATCAAGATTTATTCCCAAGAATGCACCTAGGAGCTTTAATAAGGGTTGGCCAAAGCATTGGCTGTAATATCCCGAAAGAGAAATAACCAACAATACCAAGCATACAACAAGATACAAAATGCTATAAACTGAACATGAAGCAAATACACATGAAATAGAGAGAATACTGAGCCATTTTATTATACTGACAAATAGAAATGAGTATAAGAGGTGATCAGAGTGATGGCACCTCGACTTGCACCAGGCAAGTGTAGGAATACTCTCAGAATATCAATGGAATGGTTGCTCTCTGCTCTGCGTCCAAGCTGCTGGAAAACTGTCGTGCCGCTGCTACTGCTGGAACAAAATGAATATTTGGGGCTGCTCCCCTACTCAGAAATAGTTGAAACTCTAGAATCAACCTCTACTCACAATACCCAGAAAAGCCCAGAGAGCGTTTCTAGAATGGACGACCCTCGAAAATACCTCCCTTGAGGATCTACGCTATCCTCCCAAGGGCCACGCTGAGGCTGAATGAAATCCTCCAAAATATGGCCTCTCGCTCTGCCAAAAGTCTCCAATAGGCAAGGGCTGGCCCCTTGCTCAATCTCCTGACCCAAATCCTCCGAAATAATGCCACTCCGGAGCTCCCTCAAGATGGACTGCGTCCTCCCTCTCAAGACTGCGCAGTCTCTATGGCTCTGCTCCTCCCACGAAATGCGAACACCAATCCTCCTGACAAATACTGATGAGACTACCTCACCCGAGCAAGCACTTGAAGTCTCCCGGGGCTAAGGGTGGGATCTCCAAATGGAGACACCCGATGCACTAAACAGTGCTGCAGACAAGCTAAACAGCCAGCGTGCTCTAAGTTGAAATGACCAGCTCAATATGCATAAACTCGAATGAGGAAATGAGGAGGCTCTCCTCCTTTTTATAATGATGGGCCTCTCTCAACCCTAGGCCCCACCATCTCCTACATTGCCTCCATTTGGCCCACATTGCCAACTCAACTGCGTTGGCCATGCTCACGCAGTCCAAGTGGGTCCCCTCTTGACGTGGTCACTTGGCCCCCCTTGGCCCACCTTAGTCACATCGTTGATGTTACTAGGTGACTTTAGGGGGTGCACTTTATTCTAAGTGAGTTATATCCCCCTCTTACTCATTTTTATTTATATTTTAACTATAGAAGACAAAATTGATCAAAATTAATATTTCCAATTAGCTATCGCTAATTGGGAATATTACAGTCTCCCCTGGAAAAATGTTGCTTGACCCCAAGCAACTGTAGTGATGTATGCTGCAAGATCTTCTCACTATCCCAAGTGGCATCCTCATCCGGCAAATTCTTCCACCTCACCAAGAACTCCTGGACTATCTTGCTCCGCAGCTGTCTCTCTCTGACATCAATAATGGCCTCCGGCTGTAGCACCAAATGCCCCTCATCATCTGTAGGCGGATGTAATATTCCCAATTAGCTTTGCTAATTGGAATATTTCAATTTTGTTTAATTTTGCTGCTTTAGTTAGAAATAATAAATAAAGTGAGAAATAAGAGGGGTCACCTCACTTTAGTCACCTCACTTTATAAGTAAAGTGTTCTTTTCCTAGTTGATTGACGTTGTAACTTAGAGAGGGGGCCTTGGGGGTCCACATGAGTATGATGGGGAGGCATCAGGCTAACCCAAGGTTAACTGCGCAGGCCAAGGAGAGTGAAGGACGCAGTTAAGGTTTTGGAGGGAGTTTAGCACTATAAAAGGTGGGGTTCTCACCTCATTTGGGCATGCATGATTTGATATTGATATTGAGAGCTAGACTTCTGTCTGCTTCAGCACGCCGGTTGTTTAGTCGGTCTGCAGCACTGTTTAGTGCAACCGAGTGTCTCCGGTCGGAGACCTCACCCTTAGCCTCGGGGGACTTCGAGTGCCTGCCCTGGTAAGGTTATTTCTGGTTTCACCCTTAGCTTCGGGGGACTTCGAGTGCCTGCCCTAGTAAGGTTATTTTCTGAGTAACATCCTTCAGTTTCAGTGGGAATTGGTAGCATTTTCAGGTGGAGATTTGGAGAGGAAGAAGCCCTTCTTGTGGCTGCGCAGATCTGAAAAGGAGGGACGTTGTTCCAGGGGAAAAGAGGACGCAGATCAGCCTTAGAGAGAGGACGCTGTTCCAGGAAGGACGCAGTGCAGATCTGAGAAGGAGGGACGCTGTTCCAGGAGAAGAAAGTACGCAGATCAGGCTTAGAGAGGGGACGCTGTTCTAGGAGACAGAAGAACGCAGATCCCGAGAGCACATTGATAGATCAGAGACTTGGAAATCTGAATCTACGAAAGAAATATTTGCGAATCTAGTTACATGAGGTGCGAGATACGGAGATATAGCATTCTCCGGCAGGAGTGCGGATACGAAGAGATATTAGCGAGATCCGGCCTAGATCTGAAAGAGATAACATCGAGATCCGACCTTGGAGGTTGCGAGATGCGAAGAGATATTATCGGATCGGCATGCGTCGAAGGAACAACGAGTAGATGCGATCTGGGAGGACGCAGTCTTGGAGGGATAGAAGCAGGATCGGGTGGAGGCTTCGGATCCGGTAGATACGAGCATTGGGAAGCAGCTGGCGTTTTCCAGCATTCAGGAGTTGATCCATTCATCTGGAGGTTTTGGTGACTAGTACTCCATCTGTTTCTGCGCTGTCACTAGCAGAGACAGCGTTTTCATTGGTGAGGGTTTGGAGAACCGATAGCAGCCATCTTCTAGTCTTCAGCTCACAGTTCCATTGCATTCCAGCAGTAGCTCTTCATAGCAGCTCTCCAGCCAGCTAGGACGCTGTCCATATTTGCAGCCATCATTTGTTCTGAGAGGGTATCCACTTGCCTAGGGCAAGGATAGGTGCACTCATTCTGATTATCTTGTACTCCTCTCTATGTACTTTCAGATTAATAAAATGGCTCAGTTTTCTGGCATTCTATGTGTACTTGTTCCATGATCTGGTTCCAGCATTGTATTTTCTATATCTGTTTGGCATATTTCTGTGTATTACCGGTTATTTCCCTTTGGGATGTCAGTGAGTGCTTCGAGCAGTCTCGAGAGTCGAGACTTCCTTGGACGATGGTGGTATGTCCATCCACTGTTGAGTGACCTCACTAGTGGGAATTAGGTGGGCAAGACATTCTTAGGAGATGCATTGTAATTGAAGCTGCTTGCTTGGTCCCCGTCTGAATGTTCACAGTGGGCCTTGGAGCCACCTTAACACTTTATACGCCCTCACCTACGAGTTCGAGCTTTTGGTGTAGTGGTTGGATCGCGTGGTATCGAGCACCGTCGGCTCGGCTGTGGTGCTTCTTCGGTCTATGACGCCGGGGATAACCATTACATCTATCGGAAGAGGCAACGAGAGAAGGCGAGAGTAGGTGGAAGTGCCCTTTCGGAAGTGATTCGATTACGCAAACCAAAGTAAGCAGATTGAGAGACGAGAAGCGACTGTGAGGTACGAGCGACGGGATCCGATGGCAGACACAGCTGAGAAGTTCAGCCTGTGAGGGACACAGAGCAGCGGGATCCGATGGCAGACACAGCTGAAAAGCTGGATGCAATCATCCATCACATGCAGGATATGTCACAGAGGCTTGCAGCCGTAGAGGTAGCACAGAGAGAACCCCCTAGGGTTTTCCAGGTCGGAGAAGGATCGGGTATGTCTCACCACATACCAGTGCGGGATGCTATCCCCATTGTGACGACTCAGGCACCCGCACGATCCACTATGCCCACATTCTCGCCAGAGGACACAGGGATAGGAGTACGGGGAAGTGCGCCGAGGGACAATCCAGCCCCCACGCGACCCACCATGCCTACCTTCCTGGTAGAGGACGAGGGGTCGACAGCACCAAGAGAGGTGAGTCCAACTCAATATGCAGCCGTTTTTGCAGAGTGGCAGGGCTTAGGACAGGCATTCATGGATACTCTCCCCTATGAGCGCTATCTCCAGTACCGATGTGGCATCAAACCCCCTGAGCATGAGCAGCACCAACACAAGGGGCGTGGATCCCACCGTGACGGCCACCGTGCGGCTAGTAAATTCCATTTGCCTATGTTTGATGGTTCATCAAAGACTACGGCAAAGTCCTGGGTGGAGAAGCTGGACATCTATTTTCAGCTTAACCAGATGTCGGAGATGGAGGCCATTAAGATGGCTACATTGCATTTAGAGGGTGAGGCCCAGGACTGGTGGTTCCATGGGATGGCAACATTGGGACATTCCACAGTGACGACATATGCTGAGTTCACCAGGAGAGTGGTGGAGCGTTTTGACAGGAGGGATCCGGAGCAGCATTTTGTTGAGCTGACCAAGCTCAGACAGACTGGGAGTGCAGAGGCATACATCTCAGACTTCTTGAGGGTTTCAGTGATGGTGCCTGATTTATCGACAGCTCGGATGGTCTATATGTTTGTGGAGGGGCTGTCAGAGCCACTTCGCGGCCTAGTTCGGTCGAACAAACCGGCTACACTAGAGGATGCTATCAGTAGGGCTCGTGACTTACAGGATGTCTTGCCCAGGACTCGGCCACCTTATCCCCAGAGACAGGCTTTCCAGCCTAAGGGTAAAGACACGAGGATTCCGCCTCCCAAGGCGAATCCGGGACGAGGACAGTTTGATGATGAGGCCAGGAGAGAGCTGAGGCGGAAGCGATTATGCTTCACTTGCCAGGAGCCATGGGCACTGGGACACAAATGTGCGGCAGGGAAGGCACATTTCATAGAGGTCTTCTCCGAGAGCAGCGGAGAAGAGGATGAGGGGGATGATGAGGAGGCAGGAGGATGTTATGCAGCGCAGAGTACCTTACCACCTCCACCACCCGATGCAGGTGGGGCATCATTCGCACCTACTGGGGGAGCTCTAGCAGCATTGCGAGGAGTCCCCAAGTATCTGACATTGCGCATACGGGGGACAGTGCGCGGACATCGGGTTTCGGTCTTAGTCGATAATGGGGCCACCCACAACTTCATTGATGCCCAGATGGTTGAGCGGAGAGGCATACCGACGGAGGGCTTTGATGGGTTCTCTGTTTTGGTACCAGGAGATCAGACCATGGCATGTGCTCGATATGTACCAGAGTTATCAGTGACGATGGGCACCTATACATTGATCGATCACTTCTTTGGGGTGGACATTTCGGACACCAATGTGATATTGGGGGTTCAGTGGCTTATTACTCTGGGGAAGGTCACAACGGATTGGAAGGCCTTAGAGATGGAGTGGGATGATCCCAAGACGGGGAAGCATGAGAAGATACGAGGGCAGAACACATATCCACCCCAGACAGTATCGGCACACAGCATGGAGGCGACATTCCGCAAGGGAGATATAGAGTGGGCAGTAGAGTTGCGGGCTTCAGAGGCAGTAGATACAGGGCGGACAGTGCATCCTGATCTACAGTCTATTCTCGACAGATATGCAGTAGTTTTTGGGGACATTCCGCCAGGACAGCCACCGGATCGGGGGTTCGAGCACACGATCGAGCTTGAGCAGGGGATATAGGCTGTGATCACCACACCATATAGGCATCCCAAGGCATATCGGGATGAGATAGAGCGGGCCATTCAGGAGTTGCTGGCCCTTGGTCACATTCGACCCAGCACCAGTCCTTTTGCTTCTCAGTAGTGCTGGTGAAGAAGAAGGACGGCACATTACGCATGTGCATTGATTACAGGGCTCTGAACAAGAAGACCCTGAAGAACAGGTACCCCATTCCCAGGATCGACGAGCTGATGGATGAGTTGAGAGGAGCACGATTCTTCTCAAAAATTGATTTGAGATCCGGGTACCATCAGATACGCATGAGGGAACAGGACATTCCCAAGACTGCTTTCAGGTGTCATTATGGGCACTTTGAGTTTCTGGTCATGCCATTTGGGCTGACCAATGCACCTGCCACTTTTCAGTCTTGCATGAACCATATCTTCAGGGATCATCTGAGGAAGTTCGTGCTGGTTTTCTTTGATGATATTCTCATATACAGCAGGACCTGGGAGGAGCACCTCCAGCACATTGAGACGGTCTTGCACATTCTGGAGGAGCAGCAGTTCTTTGCCAAGCTCTCCAAGTGTGAGTTTGGATTGACGGAGATGCTGTATCTGGGACACATTATAGGAGTGGACGGGGTGAGAGTCCACGAGGAGAAGATCAGGGCTATCAGGGACTGGCCAGAGCCACGGAATGTAACAGAACTTCGAGGGTTTATTGGTATCTGCACCTACTACAGGAAGTTCGTCAAGGGCTTCTCTAAGCTTGCTGCACCCCTCACGGAGCTGACGAGGAAGGGGGCATTCAGTTGGTCGGATACAGCACAGCGAGCTTTTGACAAGCTCAAGGAGGTGATGAGAAGTTGTCCCGTGTTAGCATTGCCAGATTTTACGCAGCCCTTTGTCCTAGAGTGCGATGCATCGGGAGAGGGGATTGGTGCAGTCTTGATGCAGGAGGGTCATCCGATTGCCTTCGAGAGCCGGAAGCTCCTTCCACACGAGAGGCTATATCCCATATATGACAAGGAGATGCTGGCCATCATGCATGCATTGGCCAAATTCCGACAGTACCTGGTAGGTGGCAGATTTAGGGTGAGGATAGATCATAACAGCCTGAGGTACTTTCTGGAGCAGAAGCAGTTGCAGGAGAGGCAGCAGAAGTGGATCAGCAAGATCCAGGCTTACGACTTTGACATAGAGTATGTCAAGGGGAAGAATAACGTGGTAGCTGATGTCCTTTCCCGAAGACCGGCCACGTTATCTCTCATGAGCCTGGACGCTGACTGGAAGGCTCGACTACTGGTTGAGTACTCCAAAGATAGATTTGCATGCGAGGTTCTGGATGGGCAGATAGCGGATAGCAGATACAGGGTGGCCGATGAGGTCATCTACTACAGGGACAGGATCTTCTTGACTGAGGGATCTCAGCTCAAGGAGAAGATACTCCATGCATCACATGATTCACCATTGGCGGGCCATCAGGGGTTCACCAAGACGTACAGGGCCATCCGGGAGAGATTTGCATGGAAGGGCCTTAAGGAGGACGTACTCCAGCATGTCAGGGAGTGCGAGGTTTGCCAGCGGAACAAGGGAGAGATGAGTCATCCTGCGGGGTTGTTGCAGCCACTTCCCATTCCAGAGGGGAAGTGGGAGAGTATTTCGATGGACTTCATCACGGGGTTGCCCACAGTGCAGGGCAAGGACTGCATCTTCGTAGTGGTTGACAGGCTGACGAAGTATGCTCACTTTTTCGCCATTTCTGCACACCACACAGCGGCACAGGTGGCCGAGTTGTTTTTCAGGGAGATTTTCAGGTTGCATGGTCTACCCAAGACCATTGTCAGTGACAGGGACAGCCGTTTTATGGGTGGATTCTGGCAGGAGCTCTTTCGACTAGTGGGGACAGAATTGACACCGAGCACTAGTTATCATCCACAGACGGACGGGCAGACGGAGATAGTTAACAAGTGGCTGGAGGGCTACTTGCGTAACTACGTCAGTGGGCAGCAGAGAGCATGGCTGAAATGGCTACATTTGGGCGAGCACTGCTACAACACAACCCACCATATGTCCATCGGTATGACACCTTTCTATGCTTTGTATGGATATCATTCCCTATCTTTTGTGGATATGATGTTTGGTGTTAGCAGGGCTCCGCGAGCCAAGTTATGGATCCAAGAGAGCCAAGACATCCTCCGGGCTCTCAAGGACAACATAGCCACAGGGCAGAATCAGCAGAAGTTGTATGCTGATAAGGGTCGGATGGAGAGACACTTTGAGGTAGGGGACCTGGTCTACCTACGGCTACAGCCATACCGACAGTCTTCGCTCAAGCAGAAGGGGGCGGAGAAGCTAAAGCCTCGTTTTTATGGACCATACAGGGTGATACGCAGGATCAGGCAGGTTGCGTATGAGTTGGAGCTGCCCCAAGGCAGCCGGATTCATAACATCTTTCATGTATCATGCCTGAAAAAGGCACTGGGCCAGCATGTGAGGGTCACCGAGGAGCTACCGCCTACAGATGATGAGGGGCATTTGGTGTTACCGCCGGAGGCTATTATTGACACTAGGGAGAGACAGCTGCGGAGCAGGAAGATCAGAGAATTCCTGGTGAGATGGAAGAATTTGCCGGATGAGGATGCCACTTGGGAGGATGAGAGGATCTTACAGCATCCATCACTTCAGTTGCTTGAGGACAAGCAACGTTTTGCCGGGGGAGACTGTAATATTCCCAATTAGCTTTGCTAATTGAAATATTTCAATTTTGTTTAATTTTGCTGCTTTAGTTAGAAATAATAAATAAAGTGAGAAATAAGAGGGGTCACCTCACTTTAGTCACCTCACTTTATAAGTAAAGTGTTCTTTTCCTAGTTGATTGACGTTGTAACTTAGAGAGGGGGCCTTGGGGGTCCACATGAGTATGATGGGGAGGCATCAGGCTAACCCAAGGTTAACTGCGCAGGCCAAGGAGAGTGAAGGACGCAGTTAAGGTTTTGGAGGGAGTTTAGCATTATAAAAGGTGGGGTTCTCACCTCATTTGGGCATGCATGATTTGATATTGATATTGAGAGCTAGACTTCTGTCTGCTTCAGCACGCCGGTTGTTTAGTCGGTCTGCAGCACTGTTTAGTGCAACCGAGTGTCTCCGGTCGGAGACCTCACCCTTAGCCTCGGGGGACTTCGAGTGCCTGCCCTGGTAAGGTTATTTCTGGTTTCACCCTTAGCTTCGGGGGACTTCGAGTGCCTGCCCTAGTAAGGTTATTTTCTGAGTAACATCCTTCAGTTTCAGTGGGAATTGGTAGCATTTTCGGGTGGAGATTTGGAGAGGAAGAAGCCCTTCTTGTGGCTGCGTCTGAAAAGGAGGGACGTTGTTCCAGGGGAAAAGAGGACGCAGATCAGCCTTAGAAAGAGGACGCTGTTCCAGGAAGGACGCAGTTCAGATCTGAGAAGGAGGGACGTTGTTCCAGGAGAAGAAAGTACGCAGATCAGGCTTAGAGAGAGGACGCTGTTCTAGGAGACAGAAGAACGCAGATCTGAAGGCACATTGATAGATCCAGACTTGGAGAGTACAGATCTGAAAGGGTATTTGCAGATCTAGTTCTGTAGGGTGCAGATCTGGAGATATAGCATTAGATCCAGCTTGGGAGATTTCAGATCTGAAGAGATATTGGCAGATCCAGCCTAGATCTGAAGAGATAACATCAGATCCAGCCTTGGAGGTTGCAGATCTGAAGAGATATTATCAGATCCAGCATAGATCCGAAGGGATAACAATAGATCTGATCTAGGAGGACGCAGATCTGGAGGGATAGGATGCAGATCTGGATTGGAGGCTTCAGATCCAGTAGATACGCGAGCATTCGGGGAAAGCAGCAACGTTTTCCGACGCATTAGGGAGAGTATTTGAACCATTCATCTGGAGGTTTTTGTGACTAGCACTCCATCTGTTTCTGCGCTGTCACTAGCAGAGACAGCGTTTTCATTGATGAGGGTTTGGAGAACCGATATCAGCCATCTTCTAGTCTTCAGCTCACAGTTTCATTGCATTCCAGCAGCAGCTCTTCATAGCAGCTCTCCAGTCAGCTAGGACGCTGTCCATATTTGCAGCCATCATTTGTTCTGAGAGGGTCTCCACTTGCCTAGGGCAAGGATAGGTGCACTCATTCTGATTTTCTTGTACTCCTCTCTATGTACTTTCAGATTAATAAAATGGCTCAGTTTTCTGGCATTCTATGTGTACTTGTTCCATGATCTGGTTCCAGCATTGTAGTTTCTATATCTGTCTGGCATATTTCTGTGTATTACTGGTTATTTCCCTTTGGGGATATTACAGCGGAAGCTCCTCTGTCACTGTCACCTGCTGTCCCAAAGCCTTCTTCAGGCATGATACGTGAAAAATGTTATGAATCTTGTTGCCTTGGGGCAGCTCCAACTCATAGGCAACTTGTCCAACCCTGCGTATCACCCTGTAAGGTCCATAAAAGCGGGGCTTGAGCTTTTCAGCCCCCTTCTGCTTCAAAGTCGACTGTCGATATGGCTGCAAGTGTAGGTAGACCAAGTCCCCTACCTCAAACTATCTCTCCACCCGACCCCTGTCAGCATACAGCTTCTGTTGGTTCTGTGCTATAGCCCTGTTATCCTTGAGAGCTCGGTGTCCTAACTCTCTTGGATCCAATCCTTGGCTCTCGGAGCCTTGCTGGCACCAAACATCACATCAATAAAAGATAAAGCATGATAACCATATAAAGCATAGAACGGAGACATACCGATGGACATGTGATGTGTGTTGTTGTTGCAGTACTCTCCTAGGTGCAGCCACTTCAGCCATGCTCTCTGCTGCCCACTAACATAGTTACACAAGTAGCCCTCCAGCCACTTGTTAACTATCTCTGTTTACCCATCTGTCTGTGGGTGATAGCTAGTGCTCGGTGTCAAATCTGTCCCCACCAGCCGGAAAAGCTCCTGCCAAAATCCGCCCATGAAACGGCTGTCCCTGTCACTGACAATGGTCTTGGGAAGACCATGTAATCTGAAGATATCCCTGAAGAACAGCTCTGCCACCTGTGCTGCTGTATAGTGCGCGGATATGGCGAAAAAGTGTGCATATTTGTCAGTCGATCAACGACGACAAATATACAGTCCTTGCCCTGCACCATGGGCAACCCTGTGATGAAGTCCATCGGAATACTCTCCCATTTCCCCTCTGGAATGGAAAGAGGCTGCAACAAACCTGCTGGATGGTTCATCTCCCCCTTGTTGCGCTGACAAACTTCGCACTCCCTGACATGCTGGAGTACGTCCTCCTTGAGGCCCTTCCATGAGAACCTCTCTCTGATGGCCCTGTAGGTTTTGGTAAACCCCTGGTGACCAGCCAATGGTGAATCATGAGAAGCCTGTAGTATCTTCTTCTTGAGCTGAGAGCCCTCAGTCAAGAAGATCCTATCCCTGTAGTAGATGATCTCATCCATCACCCTGTATCTATCATCTGTCACCTATCCATCTAGAACCTCGCAAGCAAACCTGTCCTTGGAGTACTCCACCAAAAGTCGAGCCCTCCAATCTGTGTCCAAACTCATCAGAGACAACGCGGCTGGTCTGCGTGAAAGTGCATCAGCCACCACGTTGTTCTTCCCTTTGACATACTCGATGTCAAAGTCGTAGGCCTAGATCTTGCTGACCCACTTCTGCTGCCTCTCCTATAGCTGCTTCTGCTCTAAGAAGAATCGGAGGCTGTTGTGGTCAGTCCTCACCCTGAACCTGTTACCTACCAGGTACTGCCGAAATTTTGCCAAGGCATGCATGATGGCTAGCATCTCCTTGTCATATATGGCATATAACCGCTCATGTGGAAGGAGCTTCTGGCTCTCAAAAGCTATCGGGTGACCTCCTTGCATCAATACTGCACCGATCCCCTCTCCCGATGCATCACACTCCAGAACAAATGGCTGTGTGAAATCTGGCAATGCAAGTACTGGGCAGCTGCTCATCACCTCCTTGAGCTTGTCAAAGGCCCGTTGTGCTATATCTGTCCAACTGAATGCCCCCTTCTTCGTCAAATCTATCAGGGGTGCAGCAAGCTGAGAGAAACTCTTGACGAACTTCCTTTAGTAGGTGCAGATACCTACAAACCCTTGAAGTTCTGTCACGTTTCTCGGCTCTGGCCAATCTCTAATGGCCCTGATCTTCTCCTCGTGGACCCTCACTTCGTCCACCCCTATAATGTGTCCCAGATATAGCATCTCTGTCAACCCAAACTCGCACTTAGAGAGCTTAGCATAAAACTGCTGCTCCTCCAAAATACGCAACACTGCCTCTATGTGCTGGAGATGCTCCTCCCATGTCCTGCTATATATCAATATATCATCAAAGAAGACCAGCGCAAACTTCCTTAGGTGACTGCGGAAGATGTGTTCATGCACGACTGGAAGGTGGCCGGTGCGTTGGTTAGCCCGAAGGGCATCACCAAGAACTCAAAATGGCCATAATGGCACCTGAAAGCGGTCTTGGGAATTTCCTATTCCCTCATGCAAATTTGGTGGTACCCAGATATCAAATCAATCTTTAAGAATAACTATGCCGCTCTCAACTCATCCATCAGCTCGTCAATCCGTGGTATAGGGTACCTTTTCTTCATTGTTTTCTTATTCAAGGCCCTATAATCTATGCACATCCGCAATGTACTGTCCTTCTTCTTCACCAACACTACCGAAGAAGCGAAAGGACTGGTGTTGGGCCGTATGTGTCCAAGGGCCAACAGCTCATGGATGGCCCGCTCAATCTCGTCCCGATAGGCCTTGGGGTGCCTATAGGGTGTGGTAATAACAACCTGAATGCCCTGCTCTAGCTCAATGGTATGCTCAAATCCCCGATCCGATGGCTGACCTGGTGGTATCTCCCCAAACACCGTGGCATACCTGTCAAGAATGGACTGAATCTCTAGGTGAACCACTTGCCTCGTAGTCCCTGCCTCTGATGCACGCAACTCTACTGCCCACTCTATGTCTCCCTTCCAGAAGTCTGCCTCCATCCGGTGAGCTGAAACGGTCTGGGGTGGGTAAGTGTGCATGCCTCGTATCTTCTCATGCTTCCCGGTCTTTTTATCATCCCATTCCATCTCCAAGGCCTCCCAATCTGTGGTGACCTTCCCTAGAGTGATCAGCCATTGTACACTCAATACCACATTGGTATCCGGTATGTTAACCACGAAAAAGTAGTCAGTCACTGTGTAGGTGCCCATCGTCACAGCTAGCTCTGGAACATATCTGGCACACTGCATCGTCTGATCTCCTGGGACCAACACTGAAATCCATTGAAGCTCTCTATCGGTATGCCTCTCCGCTCAACCATCTGTGCATTGATGAAGTTGTGGGTTGCCCCACTGTCCACTAGTACTGAAACTCGCTGCCCTCATACTGTCCCTCGGACACGCAGTGTCAGATACTTGGGTACTCCCCGCAATGCTGCAAGGGTACCCCCTGTGGGTGCAAAGGCTGCACCTCCTGCTCCTGGTGGTGGAGGTGGCAAATGGTCCTGCGCTGCATGGCTGCCTCCTGCCTCCACGTCATCATACTCATCCTCTTCTTCGCTGCTCTCAGAGAAGACCTCAATAAAGTGTGCTTTGCCAGATCAACATCTGTGTCCTGGTGCCCACGGCTCCTGACATGTAAAACACAGCCTCTTCTTCTTCAACTCCCTCCTGGCATCATCATCCAACTGTCCCCTACCCGGATTCCCCTTTGGAGGCAGAATCCTCACATCCTTCCCCTTAGGCTGGAAAGCCTGTCTCTAGGGGTAAGGCGTCCTAGTCCTGGGTAAGGCATCCTGCAAATCCCGTGTCTTGCCAACTGCGTCATGGAATGTGGTTGGTCTAGTGGATCTGACCAAACCCCAAAGCGGCTCTGCTAACCCCTCAATGAACATGTAGATCATCCGTGCCGCGGATAGATCTAGCACCATCACCGAAAGTCTTAGGAAGTCTGAAATATATGTATTCGGGCTCCCAGTCTGCTTGAGCCTCGTCAACTCAACAAAGTGCTCCTCCGGATCCCTCCAATCAAACCTCTCTATCAATCTCCGGGTGAACTCGGCATATGTAGTCACTATTGAATGCCCGAGTGTAACCATCCCATGGAACCACCAATTTTGGGCCTCGCCATCCAGATGTAGTGCTGCCACCTTGATGGCCTCCGTCTCTGCCATCTGGTTGAGCTGGAAGTATATGTCCAGCTTCTCCACCCAAGCCTTTGCCGAACTGTTTGATGAACCATCAAATGTGGGCAAATGGAACCTGCTCACTGTACGTTGAGTGTCTCCCTCATGATAATGCCGGTGCCCTTTGTGATGGTCGCAGGGTTTGCTGTCCCGCTGGAGCTGAACAAAATCTCTGAATGGAAGGGCATCCCTGAACTCCTGCCCATATGTCTGATACTCAGCAAAATAATCACCCATGTGGCCATGCTCTGGCTCCTGCTGTGCTCCTACCCCAGTGTCTGCACCCAGAAAATTGGGCATAGTGGAACGTGTGGGGGCGTGCGATGTCATGTGCTGAGTGGCATCGTGCTCCTGCAAATGGTGGGATGTGCCGAATCCCTCACCAATCTGAAAACCCCTTGGGGTTTCACGCTGTCTAGCCTCTACAGCAGTGAATCTCTGCCCAATCACCTCAATCTGCCTCGACAGATCCTGTACGGACTTGAGGAGCATTTCCCCAAACCTCTTTGCATCACTATCATCTGCCATAGGCTTCTCCTTCTCTGCGCCCACTACTGGACCCTGTTCTGTGTCCACTACTGGATCCTGTTCTGTGTCCACTACTGGTACGCAGTCACCCTCTCCGTAGGTGATTTGCAACCTACGTTCTCTGTCATGGTACTTCCTACCCCTGTAGCAAATGTACGACTTCTCTCCCGGTGTCATAGACAACTTGCTCCATAGGCTAAGCCAGGTCTATGAGCTTTGATACCACTGTAATATCCCGAAAGGGAAATAACCAAGAATACCAAGCATACAACAAGATACAAAATGCTGTAAACTGAACATGAAGCAAATACACATGAAATAGAGAGAATACTGAGCCATTTTATTATACTAAGAAAAATAAATGAGTACAAGAGGTGATCAGAGTGATGGCACCTCGACTTGCACCAGGCAAGTGTAGGAATACTCTCAGAATATCAATGGAATGGATGCTCTCTGCTCTGCGTCCAAGCTGCTGGAAAACTGCCATGTCACTGCTACTGCTGAAACAAAATGAGTATTTGGGGCTGCTCCCCTACTCAGAAAGATTTGAAACTCTGGAATCCGCCTCTACTCACAATACCCAGTAAAACCCAGAGAGCGTTTCTGGAATGGACGACCCCCGAAAAATACCTCCCTTGAGGATCTACGCTATCCTCCCAAGGGCCACGCTGAGGCTGAATGAAATCCTCCAAAATATGGCCTCCCGCTCTGCCAAAAGTCTCCAATAGGCAAGGGTTGGCCCCTTGCTCAATCTCCTGACCCAAATCCTCCGAAATAATGCCACTCCGGAACTCCCTCAAGATGGACTGCGTCCTCCATCTCAAGACTGCGCAGTCTCTATGGCTCTGCTCCTCCCACGAAATGCCAAAACCAATCCTCCTGCAAAATACTTATGAGACTACCTCACCTGAGCAAGCACTCGAAGTCTCCCTGGGCTGAGGGTGGGATCTCCGAACGGAGACACCCAATGCACTAAACAGTGTTGCAGACAAGCTAAACAAGTAGCGTGCTCTAAGTTGAAGTGACCAGCTCAATATGCATAAACTCGAATGAGGAAATGAGGAGGCTCTCCTCCTTTTTATAATGATGGGCCTCTCTCAACCCTAGGCCCCACCATCTCCTATGTTGCCTCCATTTGGCCCATGTTGCCAACTCAATTGCACTGGCCATGCTCACGCAGTCCAAGTGGGTCCCCCCTTTACGTGGTCACTTGGCCCCCATTGGCTCACCTTAGTCACAACGTTGATGTTACTAGGTGACTTTAGGGAGTGCACTTTATTCTAAGTGAGTTATATCCTCCTCTTACTCACTTTTATTTATATTTTAACTATAGAAGGCAAAATTGATCAAAATTAATATTGGCCTTGAGGATCCATTCAGTTGCTCAATATATGGTGCACAAAGAGCAAACTACTTTGTTCAAGGGAGATTCATTCTTGACGCCATGGTTTCAGCAAGGATGGTTATGGACTGACACTGAGAGACTGGCCAGCAGTCCCTTGTTTTAAGGATTGACTTTGACAAAAATTATGACTGGGTGGGCTGGTCTTAGGAGATGCTGACTTGTCTGGGTTTTTCACCAATGCTTCAGCCTTTGTCTCAGCCAATAATGCTTTGTCAACAATGTGGTTCGATTTGATTGTAAACTATAGTATGATTATTTTTGCAATCTATAGGCCATGTAGAGCCTCGATGTTAATGTATTTTGGTTCAATTATGTATTGCACTTATCACCATTTCATCATGTCACCCTCACAATGCTATATACATGAGAAAATTTTGCATATTTGGTATCCAATAGTTTTGATTTACATGGATGTACAAGAAGATTTTTTTAATCAAAATTTGAATATTTTTATGTATTTTTTGGATCGACCAGTTCCAGCTTTTTTTACTGATTCTGGTTCTGTTCGAGTTTTTCAGTTCAAGCAGTTTAGTCCTAATAAAATTGCTAGAAACAAATGTTCATGTGCTTTGAGGATAAAGCGTGTACAAAACACTTGAAACCCATCTTATTTTGGTCTTAAAGAGAGACATGTCAGTCAATTTTTGGTGCTTAAGTTTGTGGTTATGTGAAGCATAATGATAAAGAATACATGCAAGCAATAACCTAGGGTTCAGAATCCAGGCAGATGTACCTTACCATCTACTGCAATATCCTGCAAACAAAAACCAATGAAATGTGAATAATGTTGAATTGCTTTTGGGAATATGAATAAAAAAACCTTTGTAAGTATTTTATGTGAAGACCTAGAGTTGATGTGCTAAATTATTTTAAGAATCGCACATTCTATATAAGAACTCAAGAATATAATCATAACAACATAAAGTGTGCACTATACGAATAAATAACATTACATACTTGTGCGGCAGCAAGAAGAACAAATATGAAAAACAACGTTGAGATAGCTTTCACATTTGCAATCTCCAACTGCACATATATCAGAAGGGAATATCAAGTTGTTGATTTTATATATCACCTTCTCAAACACAACTTGAGAGTGCATGACTAGAGATGGATGTAAGAGGCTAGGAAACCAATCCATAAGTGAATTTTAGATAGCCTCAAACAAGCTAGTGCTTTTATCTAAGGTTGTGTTTGAAATTAATAATGTCAAGGTAGGGTAAATTTTACCAAAAAAGATCCCACTAAACATAGGGCTTACCCACTCACTAGCAGCTTCAGCAAATAACACCATGAGAAGACCTGAAGTCATTTGTATGGGTAATATCCTGTAACGAACCCAAACAATATTCTCATTATTATAGATTGAACTTACATGCACAATTGTCAATAAAATACCGAGAAGTGAGACGATGAAATCAAAAATAAATTATTTGACCTTCAGTATGTAACTAGAACTACAATATTATGTATTGCTTAGGACTTTAGATAAATGCTATGAACAAGCAAACACAAGATAGACAGAACGATCATTGTCAAGAAAATTATTTCATTTTAGAATTTAACCATACTATGTGGATGATCAAAAAGTTTCCTAGAGCTTTACCCTCAACCTCATAATTTGTTCACTATCACTTAACCAATCTTTGTGGCAAGACTCTACACCCTTGTTTTCATCAATATGTATGGTGTCTTTTGGACCTGTTACCCCGCAGGCCTCATATCAGCAGGGGTACATAAAAGAATTCGCAGCATTTATCATAACGATTGTAATCTGAAGGTCACAAGTCGAAAGCAATGTAAAAACCATGTCAGGTCCTGTATTGGGTATCCTGGACTTGTTTCGTGTCTTTTGAGTATGTATCTAATTGTCTTGGTCAGACCATGGGTGGTCCCTTGAAACTCCACTTCAAGTTACTCTCGTCTTATCCAGATTCGAGGGGCTTAGGTAGACTCTCTTGTGGACTTATGGTTTTATGGGAACCTGCATTTGTAGAGGTGATCAGCGGTGTATGTGTTGAAATATGTAGCTGCAGTCGGTATTTAAAGTCCACAAGTCAAAATAAAAATTATTATTATGATGTTGCTCATGCAGGCTGCAAAACTGGCAGGTTGGCCACGCCACTTGAAAGGGTTTGACCCTTGGTCAAAAACCCACCTGATTGGACACATATATATTGACAAGAAGACCTCCTCATTTGGCATCCATCCATCACAAGCAATTCGACTTGTTCTAAGATCTGTTCACACGTGCGAAGGAGAAGGAAGAGAAAGTTGACCAGCCTCCTATCCACTTTGACTAGCATTGACTTTGGCTTTTAATTGTTGTTTGACTGAGTCTTTGACTGAGGAAGAAGGCCAAATATTCGGGGAATCTCTGACTAGATGTTGACCGATTTTCTGCGCAGAATTACAGCATTGACTCTTTTGTTTTGACTGAGTTTGACAGCAGGTCAAAATAGGCCAATTTGACCAAAATTTCTGAGCAGCAGGACTGAATTTTGGCCCACTTTGACCATAGTTTACCAAGAGCTGCAGGACCAAAATTCGGCCTCTTTGACCAGATTTGACTTGTGAGCAGAACTTTGACTTGCGACAGGATTGCAAACTTGTGAAAGAAAATGCTCCAATCATGCAGACAAAGAAGCCAGGTATGACATGGGAGAAGAGAAAGAAGGAAAATTGCAATCTAGCATTGATTGTTGAAGATAAAGAAGATGAATGGCACATAGACAAAGGATTCTCAACACATGAATGCCTAAAAGAAAAAAGCAGCAGTGTTGCATTTGGAGATAACTCCTTTGTCAAGATACTTGGAAAAGGTGTAGCAAGTCTTGGAAGCAAACATATGAAAGCACAAAATGTTTTGCTAGTTAAGGATTTGAAGCACAATATTCTCAATGTTGGCAAGATGTGTGATCAAGGGTATAATCTCTTGTTTGGCTCTTGGAAGTACAAGACCAGAGAAGAAGACTTAGGAAGATTGATTGCAACAGCTACAAGAATACCAAACAACATATACGTTCTAGATGAAGCAGAGCGAAAGAAAATTGCAACCAAGCAAAGGAACCAAAAGCACAACAAAGAAGGAAAGGAAAAGAAGACAAAAGTAGTGTTGAGTGCCATATGTTCAGGGGGAGCAGCCCCAAAGACATAAGTCACCATTTTCCATTGATGTCATAAGGGGAGAGAAAAGGAAGTGCTACATGGAGACGAAGGAAGTGAAGTATGGAGACAAGAGGAGCATGATGACAAGCGGAGCATAAGTGTTGACATCAATGAGAAAGGGGGATATTGTTGGAAGAAATGTCATTGATGTCAAAGGGTGAATGGGCTAGCATTTATTTGGTGATTTCCATGCACAAATTAGTGAATTCGGAAGCAGGGACTTTCTAGATTATTAGCCCTTGTCAAACCATTTTTCTTGATAGGTGTTACGCCTTGTGGGACCTCCTAGTTGAAGAGATATTTAAAGTTGAAGTTTGATGCCCAAAATGGATGGGTTTTGCACTAGATCTTGCCTCATTATATTCATGGCTTTAATATTTTATTTCTGCCCCTAGAAGGAGGTCAAACTGAAATTCAAATTGGCCTAAGCCACTTTGTTAAAGTCATCCCTAGCTGGTTCAAGTCAGCTCCAGTGAATAGACATGCCTTTTCAATATGAAAATCTCTTTCTGGTAAAGGTCAGCCCTAACATAGGCCCCCCTTCAAATCACTATAAATATGTAATATCCCTAGGGAAATTTTACAGTGATAAACAAAGCATGGATAGCAAAAATACCCACAAAAATCACACACAAATCAGACACCATGAAATGAGCCAAAAATGCATTGTTCTGAGCCATTTTATTATGAAAGCATGGGGTTACAATGATGGTTTGGAAAGTGTGCACCTGGGTTTGCTCAAGGCAAGCTAGCAAAGCACAAGCGATGAAACAAGTGCCCCAGCGACTACGTAGCTATCTCCTCTATGGCTCTACGCTGATCCCCCAAAAACTAAACTATTAGCTATGAAGAATGGCTGATTTGACCCCTGTCCAGTGCTCAGAAAATTTTGGGAAATTAATCACTGTCTCTCCTCCAATAACACGTCAAAACCCGGAAATGGTTTGGCCAAATGTTGACCCCGGAATTTCAGCCCAATTTCCCCTCAAGCCACTAATTTCTGGGTATTACGTCCCACCTGTAAATTCCACTGTTGAAGACTCCCAAAATGGCTGCAATACTTAGCTAGTGCCTCTTCGGAATGCCCCCACAGGCTATATCCCTCAATCCTCCTTCCTCCAAGCTCCCACGTGTGCCACGAAAAGACAACTACACAGTCCTTGGTATGAGATGTGTTGGCTCTGCAAGCTCCTGTAATATTCCTAATTAGCTATGGCTAATTGGAATATTCGATTTTGCTCAATTTTTCCGTCTATAGTTTATTCATAAATAAAAAGGTGAGTAGAGAAGACATAACTCACTTTAGAAATAAAAGTTCACTCCCTAGTAGCACAACGTTGTAACTTAAGTGAGCCAAGGGGGCCAAGAGACCACGCAGAGAGGGGGCCCACGTAGACACATGGAGGGACTGTGCAGGCCAAGAGGGAGCACGTGGCAACGTTGGAGGAGGTGAGCCTTAGGGTTGAGAGGGCTAACGCTATATAGAGGGGAGAGCCTCCTCATTTTGATCATTCGTTGTTGATGATATTGAGCTAGTCGTTTTGACTTCTTGAGCACGCTGGCTGTTTAGCCTGTCTGCAGCACTGTTTAGTGTGTTGAGTGTCTCCGATCGGAGATCTCGCCCTTAGCCTCGGGGGACTTCGAGTGCCTGCTCGGGCAAGGTAGTTTCTTCAGCATTTTGTGGGAGGATTGATGTTTGGGTTATCTTGTGGAGCTGGGCATTCAAAGACTGCGCAGTCTTGAGAGGGAGGATGCAGTCCATTCTAGGGGAGCTTCGGATTGAGTTTCTTGCAGGGGTTTTGAGCTTGGAGATTGAGCAAAGGATCAGTCTTTTCCTTTGGGAGGATTTTGGTGGAGTTTGAGGCTGCATTTCAGTGGTTCCTATTCAGCCTCTACGCAGAGCCTTGGAGGACAGCGTAATTCCCCAAGGGGGGTGATTTTCGGGGGTCAGCCATTTCAGATATGATTTCTGGGTTTTGCTGTGGTGGATGAGTAGAGGTGGATTCCAGATTTTCAGCTCATTCCGGCAAGGGGATCAGCCCCAAGTCATCAATTCATTTCAGCAGTAGCAGCTACACGGCAGTTTTCCAGCAACTGGGACGCAGTTCAGAGAGCAGCCATTTCTTGGATATTCTGAGAGTATTTCTTCACTTGCCTTGAGCAAGTTTAGGTGCCATGACTCGGATCACTTATTGTACTTCATTATATTCTCAGTATAATAAAATGGCTTAGCATTCTCTCTCTATATTTTCGGATGATTTGACGTACATTCTATCTATGCTATTGTATGCTTTACTATTATCTTATGTATTTTCGGGCATTCTAGTTCTATACCACTTGGTGTGTTTATCTTATACTCTTAGACAGAGTCTGGAAAGGGCTAGGTAGCCTCCAGATCTCACCCTCTTCACAGAGGTGAAATATCTGGTAAACGCCCTCCCAGTCCATCTCTGGTTGGATTTTGCTTATGTTTTAGAGATATCCCTGAAATGGGATACTACAGTGGTATCAGAGCATAGTTCTGGCTCAGCCTATGGAGCTAGTTGTCTATGACACCGGGGAAGAGGCCATACATTTGTTACAGAGGCAGAAAGTACAGAGATGGTGAGCGTAGGTTGGAGAATACCAACGGAGAGGGAGACTGTGTTCGGGTGGTGGACACAGAATAGGAGGAACCTATGACAGACACAAAACAGGAGGAGCCTGTGTTAGATTCAGAGCAGAGAGAGCAAATGGCAGATGATAGTGAGGCAAAACAGTTTGGGGAGGCACTCCTCAAATCAGTGCAGGATCTAGCGAGACAGATTGAGGTGATGGGTCAGAGATTCATCGCTGTGGAGGCTAGACAATGTGAGACCCCACGGGTTTTCTAGTTAGGTGAGGGATCGGGTACATCTCACCATTTACCAGAGCATGGTGCTACGCAGCGTGATACTACTCAGCAGATGGCTTCACATGCACCTATACGCTCTACCATGCCCACTTTCTTGGGAGCAGACACAGGGGCAAGAGCCCAGCAGGAGGCAGAGCCCGAGCATATGGGTGATTATTTTGCAGAGTATCAGGCCTATGGGCAGGAGTTTAGGGATGCTCTCTTGTTTAGAGATTTTGTTCAGCTTCAGCGGGACAGTAGACCCCGCGACCATCATAGAAGGCACTAGCATTATCATGACGGAGATACCCACCGCACAACCAGCAGATTCCACTTGCCTACATTTGATGGTTCATCAAACAGTTCGGTGAAGTCTTGGGTGGAGAAGCTGGACATCTATTTCCAACTTAACCAAATGTCGAAGGCAGAGGCCATCAAGGTGGTGACATTATATTTGGATGGTGAGGCCCAAGACTGGTGGTTCCATGGGATGGTTACACTCAGACATTCTATAGTGACGACATATGCTGAGTTTACCAAGAGGTTGATAGAGAGATTTGACCGGAGGGATCCGAAACAACACTTTTGTAATATCTCGTTTTGGGGATATCTCTAAAACACGACAACTCCAACCAGAGATGGATTGGGAGGGCATTTACCGGATATTCTGCCTCTGAAAAGAGGACGAGATCCGGAGGCTACCTGGCCCTTTCCAGACTCTGTCTAAGAGAGAAAGATAAACACACCAAGTGGTATAGAACTAGACTACTCAGAAACATAAATAAATAACAGTGCAGCAGACATATAATAATAGAGAAAGAAATTGCGGCAACTCATCCAGAAAACATAGAGAGGAAATGCTGAGCCATTTTATTAATCTGAGAAATATAATGAAGTACAATAGGTGATCAGAGTGATGGCACCTAATCTTGCTCAAGGCAAGTGAAGAAACACTCTCACAAAATACAGGAAATGGCTACTCTATGAACTGCGTCCCAGCTGCTGGAAAACTGCCGTGTAGCTGCTACTGCTGGAATGGACTGAAGACTAGGGGCTGATCCCCTTGCCGGAATGAGCTGAAAATCTGCAAACCTCCTCTACTCACCAACCCGGACAAAACCCAGAAACCATATAAAAAATAGTCGAACCCCGAAAATCACCAGAAACTGCCTCCTTAGGGAATTACGCTGGCCTCCAAGGCTCTGCGCAGAGGATAAATGGAAATAGCTGAAACACCACCTCAAACTCCACCAAAATCCTCTTGTGGACAAAGGCTGACCCTCTGCTCGAAATCTCGGCTAAATCTCCTGCAGAAATCCCGATCCGGAGCACCTCCAAAAAGAACTGCGTCCTCTCTCCCAGTGACTGCGCAGTCTCTATGAACCCCAGCTCCGCAACAAACGCAAACAACAAAACCTCCCGCAAAATGTTGAAGAAAATACCTTGCCCGAGCAGGCACTCGAAGTCCCCTGGGGCTAAGGGCGAGATCTCCGACCAGAGACACTCAATGCACTAATCAATGCTGCAGACAAGCTAAACAGCCAGCGTGCTCAAGAAGACAAACGTCTAGCTCAAAATCATCAACTCCAGAATGACCAAAATGAGGAGGATCTCCTCTCTCTTATAGCGTTGGCCTCTCTCAAACCCTAAGGCCCACCTCCTCCAACGTAGCCTCCCTTTGTCACGTGTTCAACCCAACTAGCGCAGTCCCTCCATGTGTCTATGTGGGTCCCCTCTCTACGTGGTCTCTTAGCCCCCCTTGCCTCACTTGAGTTACAACGTTGTGTCTACTAGGGAGTGCACTTTATTTTTAGAGTGAGTTATGTCCCCCTCTACTCACTTTTATTTATAATTTAATTATATAAGGCAAAATTGATCAAAATTAATATTTCCAATTAGTTGTTGCTAATTGGGAATATTACAGTCCTCGCCGCCAAAAATTGCTTGTCCTCAAGCAATGCCTGAACAAGCCTCCTCTCTAGCTGATGCTCCCCACCGGCACTGCAAAATGTGCCTGGGTCCTAGATGCGCCACTAAAAGCTCCCTGTCCTCTGCATCACCCTGATATGAAGGGATCTCTCAATGCCAGGATCCCAAACTGATCTCTCACGATACCAACCAACCAACAATCCTCCCGGATCCCATGGCCAATAATCGCCCAAGTCCCACGGCTCGAACTGCACACTGCCTCTGGCTATGACTGATGCTCTAAGAGGTGAAGACCATGACCCCTGCTTCGCTGTATCTGTGACTGTGTAAGATGTCCCATCAACTGTGTACCAACTCATCACCTCTCTCCAATCCAAGTCCTGACTCAATCCCACGTTGATCCTGCTCTGCTAAAATCAGGTTGGAGTGCTGAAGAAACAACGACCTGTGCCCCCTTGCCAGCTGGAATCTGTAACATCTGCTATGTCCAAGGGCCCCTGCTCCGCTGTGCTCCCTACGAAGAATACCGTACCATCAAGAGGGTACCAACTCACGATCTCCCGCCAGTCCATCCTGGAAGAAGAATCCGATGTAACAACAACAACTGCATATGGAACACGCCTGGAGCATTGCCGCCAACCAGTAATCAACTCCCACTGCTCTGCCCTGTCTGCCAATGAAAGCTGCCTATAGAAGGAAGCCCCTCTCTCTATAATGGGCCAAAGTGGGCAAGATATGTTGCAAGCCCCATCAATGTACTCTTGGAGAGTGCTACTCATTGAAAATACTGCAGCTCTACTGACTGCGTGTACATATATCTGCGCCTCATCCCTGTGTCGACCCACAGATGGATGCTCCACCATCTCCAATAGCTCCTCCCACTCCTGATCAGGAATGTCATGCTCCTGCTGTCTACTAGCCCCCTGCAGATCAATCCCATCAACCTCCAACGCCTCCAAAGGATATGAATTTGCAACTGCTGTCACCATACTCGGTGTCAGTGCATCTGACTGTTCTACCTCAATGGCTGACCCAATGTTAGCCCATATCCCTCATCGGCTCAATGTGGGCGCCCCTTTTGCTCTCCCCCAAAGGAATATCATGCCTGATGTGAATAGGGTCCTCCTCTGCCAACTCAGGCTCCATCACATGCTGCTCTGGCTGAATCGTCACAAGTGACTCTTCACCCAGAGTATCTCCCGCAGAGTCCCGTGACTGCTCACCCTCCTCAGAAGTGTCCTCAACTGATCCTATGGACTCATCTGAAGAAGAGTCCTCACTCTGGCATACGGAAGGAATGCCCTCCTGTCCTGCCTCCGCCACATCTCCACTGGGTCTGCCATCCACCCTCTTGATAATGTGTCGATACATTGTCTGGAGTCCAGATGCATGCTGGGATGCTACCTCTGATGAACCCAGTATCCTCTGCTCATGCATGGTCTCGGCGTGCTCTTAGAAAAGAGTGACACATGTCTCCCTCATGACCCGCTCCCTAGGTGTAGGCTCAGCGATGACCGATGTGCCACCCCTGCAGATGATCATCTCATCCCCTAACCTGTGGCCGTCAACTAGCGTACCGACCCAGTGCCACTACCGTGAAGTCTCTCCCCTAGGGTGCTGGGTGTCATCCAAATATCTTGGGTGAGCTTCGTGTACCCCACTGCTCATGCCCAGAGTGCCAAAGGACAACAGCAAAATCGACTGTGCTCGTGAGTGATGTCGAAGCGGGTCAGGTGTGTGAGTCCCCACAGATACCGCCAAGTATCGCTCATCTGTCTCCCCATCGATCCTGGGTGAACTACCCCCAAAGGTAAGCCCAGTGTCCCTGTCCGTGAGTCTCCCTGGAGGCAATATTCTAAGACCCTGTTGTGCAGCTCCGTACGCCCTCGCATACCACCAATCATCCATGTACCCCTCGACATGCCACTGCACACTGAGGCATACCCCTGTACACTGCTCGGTACCCCCTACTACTACTATACCACCCTGTACCGTCTCGTGCCTTGTCTGTGTCAAGGCATAGGTCACTCCTCGCGTGTCCTCAATGTGATGTAGGACACTCCTACTCCACAATGCAGTCCCACACACTACGATACACCACCATGCAACTCTATGTCCACCGATAGTCCACTGCTCAATGCTAGAGGCTCCCACACATCCTTGGATGTGATGACCTAGAGCTGTGCCTCTACATGTCGGACCACCCCCAATCGATATCATCATCTCCAACGTCGCATTTCTAGATCCGCCGACGAATGGATCATCACTCCAAACCCTCCCTGAGGGATCCGAGAATTGAATCTCCCTATGTGTCAATAGTGATACCACCACTGCTCAGCTCCGCTGTGTTCTCTGTGCCCCACATAAGGGTGAAGAATCGTTGGCCCCATACAAGATGCCATCTGGTGGCCTGCCAATGCCACCTCCTTTGACAAGCTCCTGCCAAGGTACGTTGGTCACCCTGTGACCCCGTGTACAAATGTCATACCAAGACAACCTAGGGAGTCTGCCCATAAATTGGTTGGCCACTGCAGCTGACCGGAACTCCCCTAGCAGATGTGCATGCTCGACTGCTAGGCCAACTGTAACCTCCAAGACATAGTCAACCGACCTGCCTGGGAAATGATAGGTGATCCTGCCTAGATCCCAATGCCAGTCTAGGGTTCCTGTAGTCCCAGCACCTGGAAACTCTTGCTGAACTACACCCGAGTCCACCACTATCTCCATAACCCACTCCACCGGGTACCAACTCAAAATCTCTCGCCATCCAACCTCGACAAGTGGATGCTGCACACTGTGCAACTCCGATCGTCTCATCCTGCTAACCAAGTCAACATATGAGGTCTGACTAGGTGACTCCGTCTCTCTCTCTCCAATGGGGAGAGGTGACCCAACAACGCTGCTAGTCCCGTCCATGCATGCCTGAAGGGGAATGATCTGACGCTCCATCGTGCCCTCTGGTTGTACCATCAGGGAATCTAGTTGTTCCCCAATGCGGGCCAACTCGGCCGCCAACTCGACACAAGCCACTCTCATGCCCTCCAGCTCCTTGTCCTGCAACAAAATGGCCTCCCGTACTGACGTGGCCTTCTCTATCAAAACTAGAAGGTCTTCCTGAAGCCGATGATATCTGCGACCATCATCCAATACCTCTGTATCTCCTAGTGCCTCATCGAAGGTGGATACATCTCTTGACACCCCACCCATCTGTCGTGTGCTGCTACCACCCAAAGACTTGGACGCGACTCTGGTCATCACCTCAATGGTTGGCTCTACTGGGGTAGGCTCTACCTTCTCCACTACGATATCAACTGACACGGTCAAGGAGGTCTCCAATGAGGGTGAGTCTTGTGTCACACTAGGTGTATCCTCGAACTCCCTGCAATCCTATGTGCCCTCATCCTCGAAGTGCGAGGTAACCATTTTGATGGTTTCCCCCTCCGATACTCGGTTAAGCTGGAAAGAGGTATCCAAATTCTCCACCCAAGCTTTTTCCGAACGCTTGGATGACCTGTCAGTAAATGGAATCTTCCCACTGTGCGCTGCAAGCCCCCGACATGTGAGTGCCTGTTCCTTCTGTGAAAGTTGCGGGGTTTGCTATCCCGCTGGAGCTGAACAAAATCTCTGAATGGAAGGGCATCCCTGAACTCCTGCCCATATGCCTGATACTCAGCGAAATAATCACCCATGTGGCCAAGCTCTGGCTCCTACTGTGCTCCTGCCCCTGTGTCTGCACCCAAAAAATTGGGCATAGTGGAACGTGTGGGTGTATGTGATGCCATATGCTCAGTGGCATCATGCTCTGGCAAATGGTGGGATGTGCCTGATCCCTCGCCAATCTGGAAACCCCTTGGGGTTTCATGCTGTCTAGCCTCCACAACAGTGAATCTCTGCCCCATCACCTCAATCTGCCTCAACAGATCCTGTACTGATTTGAGGAGCATCTCCCCAAATCTCTTCGCATCATCATTACCTGCCATTGGCTCCTCCTGCTCTGTGTCTACAGGCTCCTCTTGTTCTGCGTCTATCACAAGCTCCTCATGTTCTGTGTCTACCACAGGCTCCTCCTCTCCGTAGGTGTTCTCCAACCTATGCTCAATATCTCTGTACTTCCTACCTCTGTAGCAGATGTAGGGCTTCTCCTCCAGTGTCATAGACTACTAGTTCCACAGGCTGAGCCAGATCTATGCTTTGATACCACTGTAATATCCCGTTTCTGGGATATCTCTAAAACACGGCAACTCCAACCAGAGATGGACTGGGAGGGCATTTACCGGATATTCCGCCTCTGAAAAGAGGACGAGATCCGGAGGCTACTTGGCCCTTTCCAGACTCTGTCTAAGAGAGAAAGATAAACACACCAAGTGGTATAGAACTAGAATGCTCAGAAACATAAATAAATAACAGTGCAGCAGACATATAATAACAGAGAAAGAAATTACGGCAACTCATCAAGAAAACATAGAGAGGAAATGCTGAGCCATTTTATTAATCTGAGAAATATAATGAAGTACGATAGGTGATCAGAGTGATGGCACCTAATCTTGCTCAAGGCAAGTGAAGAAACACTCTCACAAAATACAGGAAATGGCTGCTCTATGAACTGCGTCCCAGTTGCTGGAAAACTGCCGTGTAGCTGCTACTGCTGGAATGCACTGAAGACTAGGGGCTGATCCCCTTGCCGAAATGAGCTGAAAACCTGCAAACCTCCTCTACTCACCAACCTGGACAAAACCCAGAAACCATATAAAAAATAGCCGACCCCCGAAAATCACCAGAAACTGCCTCCTCAGGGAATTACGCTGGCCCCCAAGGCTCTGCACAGAGGCTAAATGGAAATAGTTGAAACACCGCCTCAAACTCTACCAAAGTCCTCCTGTGGGCAAAGGCTGACCCTCTACTCAAAATCTCGGCTAAATCTCCTGCAGAAATCTCGATCCGGAGCACCTCCAAAAAGAACTGCGTCCTCTCTCCCAGTGACAGCGCAGTCTCTATGAACCCCAACTCCGCAACAAACCCAAACAACAAAACCTACCGCAAAATGCTGAAGAAAATACCTTGCCCGAGCAGGCACTCGAAGTCCCCAGAGGCTAAGGGCGAGATCTCCGACCGGAGACACTCAATGCACTAATCAATGCCGCAGACAGGCTAAATAGCCAGCGTGCTCAAGAAACGTCTAGCTCAAAATCATCAACTCCAGAATGACCAAAATGAAGAGGCTCTCCTCTCTCTTATAGCGTTGGCCTCTCTCAAACCCTAAGGCCCACCTCCTCCAACGTAGCCTCCCTTTGCCACGCGTTCAACCCAACCAACGCAGTCCCTCCATGTGTCTATGTGGGTCCCCCCTCTACGTGGTCTCTTGGCCCCCCTTGGCTCACTTAAGTTACAACATTGTGTCTACTAGGGAGTGCACTTTAATTTTAGAGTGAGTTATGTCCCCCTCTACTCACTTTTATTTATAATTTAATTATATAAGGCAAAATTGATCAAAATTAATATTCCCAATTAGCTTCCAATTAGCTGCTGCGAATTGGGAATATTACAACTTTGTTGAGCTGACGATGCTCAAACAGACCGGGAGCCCAGAGACATACATTGCAGACTTCTTGAGGGTTTCAGTGATGGTGCCAGATCTATCCGCGGCACGGATGATCTATATGTTTGTGGAGGGGTTAACAGAGCCACTTCGGGGTCTAGTCAGATCTACTAAACCAGCCACACTCCAGGATGCTATTAGCAGGACCCGGGATTTACAGGATGCATTGCCCAAGACTCGGACACCTTACCCCCAGAGACAGGCTTTCCAGCCCAAGGGGAAGGATGTGAGGATTCCGCCTCCAAAGGGGAATCCAGGACGGGCACAGATGGATGATGATGCCAGGAAGGAGCTGAAGAAGAAGCGGTTGTACTTTACTTGTCAGGAGCCATGGGCACCGGGCCATAGATGTGCTGCTGGCAAAGCACATTTCATTGAGGTCTTCTTCGAGAGCAGTGGGGAAGAGAATGAGGAGGATGACGTGGAGGCAGGAGATAGTCATGCAGCGCAGGATCCTTTGACACCTCCACCTCCAGCAGTAGGTGGTGCGGCTTTTGCACCGACCGGAGGGGCCCTTGCAGCATTGCGAGGAGTTCCCAAATATTTGAGGTTGCGCGTACGGGGGACAGTACGTGGCCAACGAGTATCAGTTTTGGTTGACAGTGGGGCAACCCACAATTTCATCGATGCACAGATGGTTGAGCGGAGAGGTATTCAAACTAAGAGCTTCGATGGATTTTCAGTTTTGGTCCCAGGAGATCAGACCATGATGTGTGCTCGTTATGTTCCAGAGTTATCAGTGACGATGGGCACCTATACACTGACTGATCACTTTTTCGTGGTCAATATCCCGGACACCAACATGGTACTAGGTGTTCAGTGGCTTATCACTCTAGGGAAGGTCACCACAGATTGGAAGGCACTAGAGATGGAGTGGGATGATGAGAAGACAGGGAGGCATGAGAAGATACAGGGACAACACCCTATCCACCTCAGACTGTTTCGGCTCATCGGATGGAGGCAGTCTTCCAAAAGGGAGACATGGAGTGGGCAGTGGAGTTGCGTGCATCAGAGGCAGGGACTACAGGACAGACGGTGCACCTAGAGATACAGTCCATCCTTGACAGGTATGCCACAGTATTTGGGGATATTCTGTCGGGACAGCCACCGGACCGGGGGTTTGAGCACACCATTGAGCTTGAGCAGGGCATACAGGAAGTGATTACTACCCCTTACAGGCATCCTAAAGCCTAACGAGATGAGATTGAGCGGGCCATCCAGGAGTTGCTGGCTCTTGGGCACATCCGGCCGAGCACAAGTCCTTTTGCTTCTTCCGTGGTGTTGGTGAAGAAGAAGGACGACACTTTGAGGATGTGTATTGACTACAGGGCCCTGAACAAGAAGACCCTGAAGAACAGGTACCCTATACCTCAGATCAATGAGTTGATGGATGAGTTGAGAGGAGCCCGGTTCTTCTCAAAGATTGATTTGAGATCGGGGTACCATCAGATTCGCGTGAGGGAACACGACATTCCCAAGACCGCCTTCAGGTGTCACTATGGGCACTTATAGTTTTTGCTGATGCCCTTCGGGCTAACCAATGCTCCAGCGACATTCCAGTCTTGCATGAATCACATCTGCCACAGTCACTTGAGGAAGTTTGTGTTGGTGTTCTTTGATGATATCCTCATTTACAGCGGGACTTGGGAGGAGCATCTCCAGCACATTGAGGCAGTGTTGCGCATTTTGGAGGAGCAGCAGTTCTATGCCAAGCTCTCCAAGTGTGAGTTTGGGTTATCGGAGATGTTGTACTTGGGACATATCATAGGGGTGGACGGAGTGAGAGTCCACGAGGAGAAGACCAAGGCCATCAGAGATTGGCCAAAGCCAAGGAACGTGCCAGAACTTCGGGGATTCATTGGCATTTGTACTTATTACAGGAAGCTCGTTAGGAGTTTCTCACAGCTTGCTGCACCCCTTACAGATTTGACGAAGAAGGGGGCATTCAGTTGGTTGGATACAGCGCAGCAAGCCTTTGACAGGCTCAAGGAGGTGATGAGCAACTGCCCAGTGCTTGCATTGCCGGATTTTACGCAGCCATTTGTTTTGGAGTGTCATGCGTCGGCAGAGGGGATCGCCGCAGTATTGATGCAGGGAGGACACCCTATAGCCTTTGAGAGCCGGAAGCTCCTTCCACACGAGAGATTGTATTCTATACACGACAAGGAGATGTTGGCCATTATGTATGCATTGGCCAAATTCCGACAGTATTTATGTAATATTCCTAATTTGCGACAGCAAATTAGAATATTCTATTTTGTTTATTTTGCCACCTATAGTTTGTAAATAAATAAAAAGTGAGTAAAGAGGGTCTAAACTCACTTAAATTAAATAAGACATCCACCTAGTAGCACAACGTTGTGACTTAAGTGGGAGTCAAGGGGGGGGACCCAACACCACGTGGAGGAGAGAGAGAGACTACGTTGGGTTTTGGAGGGAAACCAACACTATAAAAGATGAAGGAGCCTCCTCATTTCATTCATGCTTGGATGCTTGGATTATGGATTGTTGAGTGAGACATATTGTCTTCTTTGGCATGCTGGTTGTTTAGCCCGTCTGCTGCACTGTTTAGTGCAACCGAGTGTCTCCGTGCGGAGATCTCACCCTTAGCCCCGAGGGACTTCGAGTGCCTGCTCGGGCAAGCTTATTTTCTTAGCATCATCCTCCAGGACAGCGTTATTGCTGCAGCAACGTAATACTGTGTTGTAGGGTGTTGCCGTGGTGACTTTACGACACCACCTCCTTCTCTTGTTTTTCAGAGGGAGAGTCTCTCTTTCCTTTGGAGGATCAGATTGGGAGATATTGGAGCTTATTATCAGATCTTGGCATCAGACCTATATGTTATTCATGGTATACTACGTAGTTCTTTCCCCAGATCTGCGTTATTGCTGAGGGAGCAGCATTCCAAGGTTTTTGGCATCATTTTGGAGTTAGATCTCTGATTGAGGGTGATCCTTGGATTGGCCAACCAATCCAAGTATAGTTCTGATCTGATACTGAAGTTTGCTTCAGAAATTCTGAATCATTCTTCAGATCTGCTGCAGTAAAACTCAGATCTGCTCCGGCATTCTCATGTATTGCTGAAATCCCCAAGGAGAAAGTAATAAAGAGCCCTTTGGGCATTTTGTCTCATTATAGATCTCTGATTTCATGTATTTATCAGTTGTAGATCTGTAATATAATAAATATAAGCTTCAGCCTCCTGGAGAAACGCTGAAGGGTTTCTGCATCAATCTCTTGTCTTGCGGCACCTCAATCTTGAGGGGTTTTCTATAAAAATGTTGTTTAACCTTGCTCAATGCCTTTGCCATGATCCTAAACCTATTCTATGATTGTTCACAGTATTTTACATCTTATATCTTCAGAAAAAACGCAGCTTTGCTTCAGTAGAATTCTGCATACTCAAAGTCTTGGGAAATCAGGGTTTTTCTTGACTAGTCGGGAAGGAGGAACTGTTTAATATAGCAAAACGCCTTTGTTTGAGGTGAAATTCGACATGGACGTCCCTCTTGACCTAATATAACATATCCTAGAACCTTGACCCGTCATTTTACGCAGATTTTCTTATACACTCATTTTAGGGCTAAAATCCTCACTTTTCCCCACCTTTTTGCCCCTAAAATCTGAGTAAAGGTTGCTGCAGTATTTGGAGTGGATTTTTGAGTGTTTCTAAACACTTTTTATGTTGGCTGAAGCATACTTTCCCGAGGAATGCGTTTTTGAGTCATGATCTGTTGTGAATTCCATTTTGGGATACTACAGTTTGCTGCACTATTATTGTTTGGGTTTTCTAGTTCTATACCACTTGGTTTGTTTATATCTCACTCTTAGACAGAGTCTGGAAAGGGCTAGATAGCCTCCGGATCTCATTCTCTTTTAGAGGCGACATATCCAGTAAATGCCCTCCCAGTCAATCTCTGGTTGGGGTTTGGTGTGTTTTTGAGATATCCTGGAAACGGAATATTACAGTGGTATCAGAGCATAGTTTTGGCTCAGCTTGTGGAGCTAGTTATCTATGGAACATATGAGAATCTCACATCAGCGTGGTCATATACCTTTTGGAGAGTATTTCCGAGTATGGCAGTCCAA